>JADLZN010008686.1:40679-299469 GCA_018155175.1 Sinocyclocheilus anophthalmus | reverse complement strand
TGCCATTTTTTTAATCCAAAAACATTTTGCAAAGGGTATGCAAACTTTTGGATAAAACTGTACTCCCAAAATTAACATAACCATTGTATTGTGTGCTAAATGTCCTAGATGTCTGTCTTTAACTCATGCTTTAACCTTTGGCTTTATTAATGCTGCCAGCTATTAGGAGATATGCGGGGCAAGGTTAGTCTGTCTGGCTTTCTGCATTAAGCTGACGTTAAACTTAAACAATCTTTCTTTCTTCAAGTTGTCTTAGTGTTTACTTTATACCTAAAATACTCATTTGAATCTCATTTGATGTTTTTCTAAACAGAAGAAACCAGCTAGGCGGCGGTATGACACCTGTGGGATGTACTCAGATGATGATGCAAATAGCGATGCCTCCAGTGCGTGTTCAGAGCGTTCGTACAGCTCCCGGAATGGCAGTATTCCAACATATATGCGGCAGACTGAAGATGTGGCTGAAGTGCTCAATCGCTGTGCCTCTGCCAACTGGTCTGAGAGAAAAGAGGGGCTGATGGGATGCAGGCACAAAACACAACACACGGGGACAGAAGAGCGCACGGCCGAGCGAACTCGAGACAGCACGCTCCCACAACAGACAGAACATGGAGCGCGAGTGTCCGGACCCCGACACGAAACCGAAAATCAAGACATGAGTGCCGGGATCTGAACACAACGCTCCAACATGAAACAGTACACGCAAACGAGAGCGCACAGCTCGAGCACTCTCGAAGCCGCACGCTCACATGAAAACAAAGACATGACGCGAGTGTCAGGGCTCTGTCACAAAACCATGAATTACTCTAGACCGAAGTGACAGAACCCTGACACTAGCCCCACTCAAAAGGGACGCCACCTGGCGTCCCTAATGAGACACAACAAAAACAAGACAGGAACGTGACAGAACAAACATGACAACACAAGACTGCTACATAACAGGCAACACAAGACAGAAAAACTCTAAACACTGGGACAAAGAGGGAAGGGAGGGAGGAAGGGGAACCAAGCCAGTGCCAGCAGTACAACCAAGAAAGTCATTACAGGAACCAGGGAGGAGCGGGAGGGTTGAGCCAGGGAGGCTCAGACAGTCCGGGAGTCCCGGGGAGCCAGGGCGGAGCCGGAGGGACGGACCAAGGAGGCTCCGGCTTAACAAGAACCCCAGTAGACCACCAGGGCGGAGCCGGAGGGACAGACCAGGGAGGCTCAGGCAGTCCAGGAGTCCCGGCCGGAGGCCAGGGCGTGGCCGGAGGGACAGACCAGGGAGGCTCCGGCTTAACAAGAACCCCAGTAGGCCACCAGGGCGGAGCCGGAGGGAGCCTGGGCGGGGCCGGCAGGGCAAGGAGCCTGGGCGGGGCAAGGAGCTGGGGCGGGGCCGGCAGGGCAAGGAGCTTGGGCGGGGCCGGCAGGGCAAGGAGCTTGGGCGGGGCAAGGAGCCCGGGCGGGGCAAGGAGCCCGGGCGGGGCCGGCAGGGCAAGGAGCTTGGGCGGGGCAAGGAGCTTGGGCGGGGCAAGGAGCTTGGGCGGGGCAAGGAGCTTGGGCGGGGCAAGGAGCTTGGGCGGGGCCGGCAGGGCAAGGAGCCCGGGCGGGGGCCGGCAGGGCAAGGAGCCCGGGAGGGGCTGGCAGGGCAAGGAGCTTGGGCGGGGCGGGCAGGGCAAGGAGCCTGGGCGGGGCAAGGAGCCCGGGCGGGGCAAGGAGCCCGGGCGGGGCCGGCAGGGCAAGGAGCCCGGGCGGGGCAAGGAGCTTGGGCGGGGCCGGCAGGGCAAGGAGCTTGGGCGGGGCAAGGAGCTTGGGCGGGGCCGGCAGGGCAAGGCGCTTGGGCGGGGCCGGCAGGGCAAGGGACTTGGGGGTGGCAAGGAGCTTGGGCGGGCAAGGAGCTGGGGCGCGGGGGCTGGCAGGGAAAGGAGCTTGGGCGGGACGGCAGGGAAAGGAGCACGGGCGGGGACGGCAGGCAGGAGCGCTGGGCTGGGGGCAGGGTTTTCGGGCAAGGAGCTTGGGAGGGTCTGGGATGGCCTCCAGGCCATGTGGGATGGAGGAAGCCCTTTTCCTCCTCCTCCGTCTCCGAGAGCGGGGCACTTCCACTTCGTCGGCCACCTCTTGGGGCGCGGCCGCCTCTTCGGCCGTCACTGGGACTGCTGCAGCTTCTCCGGCCATCACTGGGGCGCTGCAGCTTCTTCGGCCGCTTACGGGGCCGCTGCAGCCTCATCAGCCATCCTCGGGGGCATTGCGGCCTCCTCGGCCGCCACACGGGGAGCTGCAGCCTCATCAGCCACCTCTAGGGGCACAGCAGCCTCTTCAGCTGCCTCTAGGGGTGGTGAGGCGTACCCATTCCTCCTCCGTCTCCGAGAGCAGGGCACTGCCACCTCATCGGCCACCTCTGGGGGCGCTGCAGATTCCTCAGCAGACGCTGGGGGCGCTGCAGCCTCTTCGGCCGTCTCTGGGGGCGCTACAGCCAGAGGATTCCCCTGTCGGGCTAGGAATTTGATGAACCCCTCAAATGACAGGTGATCCAGCCCTCTCATCCTCAACCAGTTGAGGGGCTCATCAGGGGTAATTTAAGAGAGTCCTTGAGGGCCGCTGATTAATAACCCAACCCTCTGCCGCAACGCTGACTCCAGGGCAAAACTCCTAACGTCAGCCCCTGTTGACGGAGGGAGCTCAAGGTCCTAAATTGGAGCATGCGCTGGTAGTGGGGGCTGGAGAGAGTGGAGGCTGGTGGATGGCGCAAACCCTTCTTCCGCTGAGTCCTCATCTTGGTCAGTTCGTACTGTCACGTTTTAGGGGTAGGGGATGGAGCGAGGACTCAGTACTGTAGAGAATGGGCTTTTATTGATAATAAAATTAAACAAAACAGCAACAAAAACTACCACGAGGGGGAAAAACAGGCTGGCAAGGCAAGACAAGACAAGACAAGACAAGACAAGGCCAGGAGCTGAGACACATCCCCCAGGGTGACGTGGAATCCAGGGGAAAAAACGACAACGAACGGACGCAGGACTGCAAACACAAGGAGAAAAAATAGGGAGCAAATGAGGAGGGTAAAGAGGGAACACATGTGGGGCAAATTAACCAACAATCAGGTAACAAGATGGGAGGGGTCAAGACAATTGACATGAGCACATGGCACACCGAATCAAAGACAAAAAGCCATGTGCTCACACAAAACAAAACACAAGCACATGGCCAGCAAAACAAATCACAAGCCATGTGCAGGAACAAGAGACACGAACACGCAGCTAAAGAGAAAACTCATAAGCCGCGTGTTCACACAAGACAACAAGAAAAGCCCGCGGCTGAACACAAACCGCGTGCTTAACAAAACACAACACACGTGGACAGAAAAGCGCACGGCCGAGCGAACTCGAGACACACTCCCACAACAGACAGAACAATGGAGCGCGAGTGTCGGACCACACCGAAAACCGAAACTTAAAGACTGACTGCGGGATCTGAAACACACGCTCAAAACATGAAACAGTACACCCAGACGAGAGCGCACGGCTCGAGCACACTCGAAGCCGCATGCTCACATGAAAACAATGACATGACGGGATTGTCAGGGCTCTGTCACAAAACCACAAATAAATTAGACCGAAGTGACAGAACCCTGACACCTATGCTATCTCCTCTGTCCTCTGTAGTCTCCTTCATGTGAGGAGCGCTACAGACAGAGTAGCTGCCTGTATAGATCGTTCCGAAACCAACACACTCTCATGCTTATTCTTAACTATTTGATGTTTTTGTGAATTGGTGGTGAATCCATGTCATTGTCCGTTATGTATGACCTGTTTACGCACCACTGAGGGTTAAGTTACGGCCACATTTACTACTGTTAGTCAAATGTTCATGGGTGAAATCCAGTTATTTCAATAGGAATCTGGGAATTTGTGATGGAGCGGCCTTAAAGTTGTCTTTCATCACTGTTTTTACTGTGTTCTTATTGTTTTTGGTTATTTAATCTATTTAGTCATTAGCAGACGCTTTTATCCAAAGCGACTTACAGTGCATTAGTTAATTGTTATAATATTTACGGGGGGTTTGCTTGTCTGTCTGTCCTGATCTAGCTGAGTGGGCATGGCAATAAGAGGTGCAAACTTGAGGGGAAAGCGCTCATTTGAGCTATTTTATGGAAATATGTTTTGATTTATCCGTCCTCTTTTAAATGGTATTAACTGTATTAGGCCTAACTCTTGTTTCTAATTTTCATGTAGCTATAAATCATATTGTGAGACAAGAGTTTATTTTATAAAAACATGGTAGGCTATGGTCCAATTTGTAAGGCTGGGAAAAATGCATTTAAGATGGCCGTCACTAGTAGTAAGGGAGAGAGGTTCAGATCGAGACGGATCGAGAGCTTGTGAAGGAGATTATTGTGGTGCTATGTAGCATGTAAAACTCCAGCCTCAATGTAGTGGAGGGGAGTTAGTACTGTTTTAAGTACTCAGCAGTTCTAGTTTCAGACTGTTTTCATTAATAATCTTTGCTTTAAGCTGTTAAACATATTTATTTGCACATTTTGCACATCTGCTCGAAATAAACACCCTTTTTGGACGCCATTTTTGCTCCCGTGATTTTTATCCTCCTTGTAACTGCTCAGGGGTGTGTTTCCCAAAACCATCGTTAGCTAACTAACTATAGCGTTAGTGCCATTGAGCTCTATTGGTAACGACGGAACTTGCGAACATAGTTTCACTTGGAAACCCCGGTCGTTATCACAGAATTTCTAAGATTTTTTTGCAGATTTCGGAAACCGGTTCACTGGGTGACGGATTTGCCAACATTAGCTAACAGAACAGCTTGTCTGACTGAAAGTGATTCAGGTGGGCCGGTGCTTCATATATCGCTACATTATAACAATAGGACAATGGAAAAGGTGTGGGTTTTTTCAGAAGTTTTTAAAAATGTGAAACAAAAATTGTGTGTTCTACAAACCAACTCATACAACTGATAGGAAACATCACTCGTTATTTTTAAAGGGTTTTTTAAAACATTTTCTCTCAGACGGGTTGTGCCAAAGTAGTCATTTATGATAAGTATGAGGGTTGCAAGCCGTCCATAAAATCCATAGGAGACATTACAGTAGTTTGTACCATATGTTAGCATATAAAACTAAACAGCTGAAGCCATCTAGCCTATCATTGCCAGTGTTGGGGAAGTTACTTTTAAAAGTAACTCATTACAATATTGCGTAACTCCATAAAAAAAAAGTAACTAATTACGTTACTCAGTTACATTCTATGGAAAGTAATGCGTTACGTTACTATTGAGTTACTTTTTAAATCTGGGCAGAGCTTGCTTGTTTGTTTTTAAAATAAAAAAGTTATATTTTTGGCAAATATAAAAGCCTTTTCACACCAAAAGTGAAATGAATAAGCCTCAGGCTGAAGGGAAAGTACATTTACGTCCGTACAGTAGAATGCAGAAGAAGAAATTTCAACACACACAAATGTTTGTCTAGAGTAATTTGTGCTTATTAGTACGGTTGAACTGGATCATCGAAGGTCAGAAGCAAAGACATTGCTTAATAGAATGGGATTAAACACAAAGGATATTTGTGTTTTTTAACATTTAATTATTGCAGGTTTGTGTTATATTCTGAGTTGCATTATTTTTATTAGTTTTGAGGAATACTGAATCTGTGTTTTTGTTTTTTGTGAGTGAGATGAATTAATGCATATTCATATTTATTTTAGAACTACAGTAACATCTTCTGATTTCTCTCAACATGGGGACAGGAGAGCTGTCAATCAATAAATTGGGAAAAAAAGGAACTTGCGTTACTTATTTGAAAAAGTAACTCAGATATTCTCTTGTAAATTAAAAAGTAATGCGTTACTTTACTAGTTACTTGAAAAAAGTAATCTGATTACGTAACTCGCGTTACTTGTAATGCGTTACCCCCAACACTGTTCATTGCATATACATTTCAGGAAATGTAGTAAGTATCAATGTAAAAAATGACAGCTTAGAATGGAGAACAAATCATGAAAGATGGATGTGAAACAATTAAACCCTTTGTGTGAGTTATGAGAGCCTGATAAACAGACACTACATCTGACAGCAGGGGAAGGATCAAGGAGGATCAAGGGAGCGTAGCTAGCATTAGCTAAATTACATTTGTTGGCTTTTTAATTATAATTTCATTGGTTCAATGAAATTCACTTCTGTTTCACATGTTTTGTTCTAAATCACAGTTACAATTCGTTATTGTTTATTTTTATCATTTATTTTTAAAACCGAGGTAATGAATGTGTATGTCAGTGAGCCAAAGTCAAAGTGATTGCATCTCAAATGCATTTAGCACTTAGTTCAGTCAAGTAATGATTGTCCTTTTTATAGCTATACACACATAGCTGCCGGCGTACACTGTGACTTCACATTGCATTTCGTTTTTATTTGCAGAGTGGTCAATAGATTTACTTTAATCTAAAGTAGTATACACAAATGGAGAATGTCTCTCTTCTAAAACTGGTGACCCTATTTATGGGGGTCCATTTCAGTTAGGATGCTGCCTTGAAAGGTCTCTGCGTATGAAGAGGTACTTCACTGCATTTTGGAAGAGAGTTAGAAAGGGCAATAGGTTTAGATGTGATGGCAAACCTGACCCACTCTTTAGTGCACACTCCCAGAGGACTCACAATCAAGGTCACTACTACATCAGCACAGATTTGTATCTGTTACACACACACAACACACCACACACACACACACACACACACACACACACACAAACATATTAAACAAACTCACAGTCTCAGTCCAGCAAACATGCTGATAAGGCAAGTACCCAATTGCTCTGTCAAAAAAATCAACCAACAGCGGTTATTGAAATGTCACGCGTGTCTCCGTGATGTCCCAAACACACACACACACACTGTCTCGAAATTCAATTCATGTCTCATCAGCTCTTCTTCACATTGCTCTGCTGATGTAGATAATGGGATAATAGCACTCCGTCTTTTAGCAAGAGTCTAAAAAAAGAAGCTCCACTTTTCTGTGTGATTTCATATTAGCGCAGCCTTTTTTCTCAGAGTTCTTGCTCTTCACATTATTACAGATAGACTCACTGTTCAGTAAATCAGTAAGGCCAATAAAGCATAGTGTTGTTATAGTTCTGCACTGCATGTATTCTTCTGACTGACATCTTTTAACCCAAAGTTTATTGTCCAGTTTTCCACCTAGACATTGAAATGATACAGTGAAACCCATGAAAGCTTGGACACATACTCCACACTTGAATATAATAATGAATGTTATACAGTATATGAAGAGTTTGGTTCCAAAACGCTATAAATCCATTTGGATTAATTTGAGTAAAAATGTGTTTTCTTTACCAAGAAAGTGACAAGATGAAAACCACTATTTTCTGTTTCAAACTTTCACATAGCATCTTTAGGTTATAATAACATAAAAAATTCAAATCCAGATTTTGATTTTCAAAGATTTATTATAAAATTGTATAATTTTTTTCCAAAATGCAATAAATCCATTGAATCAATATAAAAGTTATTTTTAATATTGAAACTGTTGAAAATACACAACATAGTAAGTTGATCCACATATGACAGCCTCTGAACTTGGTCAATACTAATCTTATATACAAGCACTGGACTAAAAATACATTCAATCAGTCATCGCTCCCTCAATGGGTCATCTTGTTAATGCTATAAATTAAATTACAACAATAAAAGAAATTTCATCATGAACGTACATGAACAACAATATCACATTAAACCACAGAAATTCCAAAATGACATTTCCCTTACATTCAACTTCCAAAAGTGCATTCATCTTTGCCATGTTACATTCATTTAGTTGACTAGTGCTATACGCTGTATTAACAAAAACATAAATGGCATTAATAAAAACACTTAAACTGACAAGCAACGCAATATCACGTTCATAATCTAATGCGACTCATCTGCGATTATGAACGCGATATAGCAGTGATCTACGGCTCTGTGTATTAAATGCAGCTCCATCTGAAAGCACGTGATGGAGATTTACGGATTACAGAACTGGCTTTACTGACAAAATGCACAAGACAATCACATGCGATTTATCGTGCAGCCCTAAGTTTTTTTGTGATCACAAAGTACAAAATAGATGACGAAAACTAGGATGCCGGGTGTATTCAAAGCGCCGCCATTACTGTCTAGAGTGCATGGAATGGTGCGCTGTGATTGGTTGAGCGGATATATCGCATTCTGCAGAGAAGGTAGACTGGCGTTTGTCGCGGTTTGGAAAGTTAGGGAGAAAACATGACAGAATAACACTGCGGATATCGCATTTTGCATACAATTAAAAATGGTCTTTTCAAATACCGACCAGATACAATACTGATTTTGGAGGAAACTTAAAAAAAAAAAAAAAAAAATAAAAAAAAAAAAAAAAAATAAAAAAAAAAAAAAACGGCATTTTATATGCCGTTTGGAACAAACTCTTCACATGTTATATATGCACAACCTTTTAAAGGTTGGGGGCTGGTAAATTTTATTAATGTTCATGAAATGTTAATTTACTGTCTTTAAGAAAAAGACAGAAAAAACAGTAATATTTATTCCTGTGATTTCAGCATCATTCCTCCAGTCTTCATTGTCACATGATCTTCAGAAATCATTCGAATATGATGAACCTGACCACAAAACAGTCATAGTTTCACTTTTGTGAAAGTGAGACTCATACAGACAGCTGAAAGGCGGAATAATAAGCTTTCCATTTGGATTATGGTTTTTGTTAGGACTAGGAATATTGGGCCGAGATATAACTATTTAAACCATCTAGAAATCGAGCGGTGCAAAAATCTAATATGAGGGAACATCACCTTTAAGTTGTTCCCAAATGAACGGTCCTTAGAATGGCATTTACTTAGTCAAAAGAAGTTTTGATATATTTATGGTAGGAAAATTACAAAATATCTTTATGGAACATGAGCTTTACTTAATATCATAATGATTTTTGGCATAAAAAAAAAAAAATCTATTATTTTGACCCAATGTATTTTTGGCTATTGCTACAAAATATAGCTACCTATAATAGTACCGGATACTATATGACTGTTTTGTGGTCCAGGGTCACATATGCTGATTTTGGTGCTCAAGAAACATTTATTATCATTGGTGCTGAAAACAGTGTGCTGCTCAATATTTTTGTGGAACAGTATTTTACTTTCCGGTGTTTCATTGATAAATAGAAAGTTTCAAAAGAAGAGCATTATTTGTACACAATTATAACTATCTTTACTGTAACATTTTGATCAATATCAATATTTTGTATCTCAAGTTCTTTAAAAAAAAATGACCTCAAAATGTTTTGTATATGCAATATTCTTTTATCCAGCACACAGGCTTGACTGGAGTCGTCATCTCTTATAAAAATTTGAGACATATTTGTCAAAAGTACCATTAGTTTCTTTATGATTTAACTGTAAAACCTTTTAAGGAGGACAAATCTCATTCATTCATTATTCGAAAGAAAAGTGTGCAAATTTGAGACATCAGTAATTAGCCTGCAGGATGTTTAGGACTGAAATTACATTTGACCTCATCTGTGTAAGTGAGTCTGACCACCCGACCTTTGCACTGACTGTGGTCAATAAACTTTGTCTACGTGACATTTTGGACTTTAAAGTCTGTTAACACCATTTTAACAAAGCAAGCCTATTTTTTTGTTTGGTTCTTTGGTTGAAATTAGCCTGAGTAGTGTAAAGGAGGGCCAGATTGTACAGGGTCTATGGCAGTGTTAATTTCGTTGACGAATAATTTTCATCATAATTTTCGTCAACGACATTTTTTCACCGACGACAACGAGACAATAACGAACTAAAACTCTTTGAATGAGACAAACTATGACGTAAATCTATGGATTTAGTTCGTTATCGTCTCGTTGTAGTCAGTGAAAAAAATGTCGTTGACGAAAATTATAACGAAAATTATTCGTAAGTGAATAAAATGAGACAAAAGCTAGGGAGGGACGATTGGGAAAGAGCATTCAAGAGGGAAAGTATCTGCTGCGTGGTTCGGAGGGTAGATGCGTACATATGAACCAGCGGGACATAAGCTAACATACACTTGCGGCACGTCTTATAAAACGTTCAATATGTGGGAGTGAGAGAAGAGCAGACATATAGATAAATCTGACGACGCAAGAGAGAACTCAATTCGGTCCGGTTTTCAGAGCGCAGACACTGAAGCATACACACACACACACAGAAAGCGCCTCTCACAGCGCTCTCTCAGCGAGTACTCTTTCGCGTCACATGAACAGAGAATTACACACAAAATTATGTCGAATTGTCCGTTTTGATGAGTATTCACATAAACACAGTTGATTACGTCTTAAGTGAACGTAAACAGTAGGGAGAACATGTATCAGTACATTGCACATCCATTGAAGCGTGATTCAGTTTATATATCAAATACCAAAAACCTATATAATGTGTTTGGAAATTTTAGAGAAATGCTTAGTAAATGCACTGTAACTAAACCCATTTGATTTTAGCCGACTAAATTTACTGTAGATTAGTCGACTAAAATCTTATGATATTTAGTAGACTAAAACTAGACTAAAACTAAAAACAATTCAGATGACTCAAATATGACTAAAACTGAATGGCATTTTAGTCAAAAGACTATGACTAAAAATAAATCAAAATTTGCTGTCAAAATTAACACTGGTCTTTGGACACAAAAGCGGGGTGGGACGGTGACCCCGATGCATCATTGACCCCAGCGGTGTCCTGGTGTCTTCTTCTCCATCACACAGGCACACATACTGGAAGAAGTGGGCCATGAGCAGGGCATCTGTCAGGGTCTTGTTGTCTTGTTGCAGTGGAAAGCTTGCATGGGAGAGGCCGTTAATAGAGCGAGGAGATAGTGTGTGTGTGTGTGTGTGCTTGTGTTGTTTATTTGTGTGTTCTTTCGTTGATGTAAGACCCTGCTGATCGAGGAAAGCCAGGGATTTAAAGCACCACAGGAGTTTATGTGAGGAGCATGTGTGTGTGTGTGTGTGTGTATCTCTGTGGACTCTTACCAGGGTGTTTTCCACAGACTTGAGTGATCATTAGTCAAGCCAGAGACCCACAAGATTTTGGATTTTAACTCTCTATTGTGTGCATTATGGGAGCAGTGTTTAAAAAAAAAAGATCTTATCTAAGCAATAGTCATAAGGAATTGAACAGCTTTGGTTCTGATTCTTCTTAACAACTATGGTCCCTTTACTACTTTTGAAGAAGAAATATTTTGAGAAAATACATTTTATTCCAGGCAGCATAAAATAAAATACTTATAAATAAAGTATTTTATTTATAAAATAGCTACTACTTACAAACATGTATTTTTAACTACACATTGTCCTGGTAATAACCTGTAAGTCAGTTTAAAATGTCTGTCTATTTGAATACATTTAAAATGTAATTTATTCTGTGATGCAAAGCTGAATTTTCAGCATCATTTACCCCAGTCTTCAGTGTCACGTGCTCCTTCAGAAATCATTCTAATATAATGATTTAGTGCTCCGCAAGAAACATTTATTATTATCACTATCAATGTTGTAAACAGTTGTGTTGCTTAATATTTCTGTGAAACCCATAACATTTAAAAAAGAGGTTTATATTTGAAATAGAAATATTTTCTTAAGTTATAAATGTCTTACTCTTTACTGTAACTTTTGATCGATATACTGTAACACATCCTTGCATCCTTAACAGTTCCATTAACAGCTCATTTAGTATTTTTGAAGAATAAATATTTTGAAAAAATAAATTTTATTACAGGCAATACAATCTAATAACTGGCCTTGATATTATATTAAATAACACAAACCAAAATGGGAAAACATTGTGCAATAGGTGTTTACGACAAAAACACAAAAGCCTTAAAAAAAATTGATGCGTCTTGCAATTGCCGTTGTGCTTAGTATTACATTGCATGAATAGACTTGTTGAATAGAAAATATTATTTATTTTACCACTCTTTTCCTTTCACTCTGGTGAGTGCTTTTTCAGTGTTCCTACTAAATATGGATTGATGAGTCGTGCATCTTGGTTTAGGTTTTCACTCCAACTGCTGTCAAATGTGTGTCGGGCTCAGGCTGAGAGTTTTATTAGAGTTCAGATTAGAATTATATAGTTGGCACATGCAGTACAGTAGGCTGTAAACTATAAAGAATCCATAATGCAAAGCTGTTTTTGCTTTGATAAGATCATATTCAAATGATCTTATAGCTGCCGCCTATGGATTATGGTGGTCTGGTAAACCTCTGGGCAGAACCTCTCGTGACTTGGTATTAAGTTGACAGTGTTTCAGTCATCTAAAGCCGATTCTGCACAGACTCGATACAACACATAAATCATTCAAATCCTGACAGTTTAGTCTTGTTTGGGAAAAGACTGATAAGACTCTCATAATAATATGAGAAATAGTTATATTTGACTGATTGATGTGTGTGATGTCATATTGCACTAGTGAATGTGTTTAATTGGTAGTTGTGTTTAGAATTCCCTGTTGGAAAAAACATCATGTGCTGGTTAGGTATGTTTTGAAGCATGGCTGCTGGTTTGAACTGGTATAAGCTGGTCCTTAGCTGGTCATGAGCTGGTCCTAAGCAATTAGCTCCTGCTCAGGACCAGCACATGACCAGCTTTCAACAGGGTTGTTGGGTTTGGTTGGGAATTTTGGTGGTGTTTTAGAATGTTCAGGATGTTTTGTGGGGCTTGGAGGTAGTGAGAAATGTTTGAGGATACTGGGAATCTGGGGTGTGTTTGAGGATATTGGGGAAAGGGTAAAGTTGAATTAGCAGGACCAGATTATGGTCCTGTGGTCCAGGATGTTGGGTGGTGTTTAAGAATGCTGGGTAATGTTGGATTGGCAGGACTGGATCATGGTTAATTGTGAGGCCCCTGGGCACAGGTTTTGAGGCGCCACAGAAATGTTGGTAGGTGTTTTGAAGATGCTGGGAATGTTGGGTGGTGGTAGAGGAGGCACGGAATATGGCCTGTTTGAGGATTCTGAGAACGTTGGGAGGTGTTTGAGGATGGTGGGAAATGTTGGATTGGCAGGGCTGGATCATGGTCCCATGAGGCCCCTGGGCAGTGGGTATTTATCTTTATTTCGTTGTTATTTCATTGAAATAAATCAGGGGTCACCAGACTCGGCCCTGGAGGGCAAGTTTCCTGCAGAGTTTAGCTCCAACACTAATCAAACAACAGCCTGAATTCCAGTAATAAGGGTCCTTACTAGGTATGCTATATTATAAACTGTTCAGGCAGGGTGTTGAGACAAGTTGGGGCTAAAATCTGCAGGACACAGGCCCTCCAGGACCGACTGAAGTTTGCGTGACCCCCCCTGGAAATAAAAATGATTTTTTTTTTTCTTCTTTATTTTTTTGACTGTGGAAGCTGTCAAGTAGAAACTAGGGAAGGCAAGGCGATTATTTCGAATTTGATTGATTAATTCGAATTTATGTTTTGCCACAATCAATTTTATAAATAGAGGAATCACGATTTTGAATAGAAATATTAACAAATGTTAGAATTAGACACTTTGACAATATGCCAATGATAACAGTAAAGAGAAAAGAATGATCCAACCGCATTCTGGCGCACATAATTAACGCGAGCGTGTGACACATTCTGTGAAGGACCATAAATATAGCGCTAAGCGCCATTCACACAAAATGCGCTTTTGTGTTGACAAAGATGCGACGCGGGCAGTGAAAAAGGAAAAAATGCAAGAAGATGGGAGTTCAACTTCTTTTAACATCTTGTCCACATAATATTTTAGTTATGGCATGTACCAGCAGGGGTGACTGCACATGCTAACCAACAAAACCTTATATGTTGGGAATCTGGGGTATGTTTAGGAATGGTGGGAATGTTGGGTGGAATTTGAGGATACTAGCTAATGCTGGGTTGATCAGGACTCTATGTATTTTGGTAGGTGGTATTTTAGGATGCATGAAATGTTAGGTAGGGGAAGGTTCAGTGGGATGTAGCTAATGAATGTGCTACATGAATTTATGCAGGTTTAGGTTGATATAAGCATGTGAAGATAGTGTCTAGTGATGATGTATAAGGGATTCAAATGTGTGATGTAAGTGTGCATACTAGTGGACTACAATATTTAATTTGCTTTATGCAACATGAATAGATTAATGTTTTAATTGAATTAATTGAAGTTACATAACATGCTTTTACTCACGGCTCTATCAACAAATTGTTTTAGAAGAAATGATTTTAAAGCATGTTAAGCAAATGATTTAATTGACCCATGTTTATGTGTGCAGTGTCAGCTGTCCCAGGCATTGAATGGAGTGTCTGACAAAGCCAAGGAGGCCAAGGAGTTCCTGGTGCAGCTGAAGAACCTGCTTCAGCAGATACAGGTAACAAAGCCATCTGTTATGTATTAAAAATGTGAAAATGATGTAAACTCATTAAATATTAAATGTTTATATAGGTTGCCAGTTTTGAATGAGTTCCTTTCAGTTTCATATAACAAACCTCACTATGTTTTGAACACTTGTGAATAAAAATTGCCTTCACATCAGAGCAAGAATTATAACCTAATCAAAACAGCCATGCTAGCAGCACTCGAATATTAGCATCTCCTCTTTGATTTATGAGTGTCTCATTGAATATGCAAATGAATACCTTGTTAAAAATGAAGTGGGGTAATTATAACGTTCAGCATGTATCCAACAAACATGCCATATGTCAGATGTTAACATGAATTTTGTTAGGATGTTCATGCGTTGCATATCAAAGGTTTTGATAATCTAAAGCTGGGGTTTTTAACCAGGGCTCCATCGACCCATGGGGTCTTGCAAGGGGGTCTGAAGACAGATAAAACATAAGATTCATATTAAACGTATAAAAACATTTTATATATGTCAGGTTTGAAGCATTAATTATCTCTTAAATATTATAGAATGTAATGTTAAAATAAAATCTTATTGAGATACTTTACACTGAGGGTCTCTGAAGCAGAAAACCTTGCACTAATCCAGAGAAATGAAAATGATGCAGCTTACCATTCATTTGTATTGAATGTTAATAAATGCTAATTTTTTTTTGCATACAATTCATACATGCGTACGAATGTCATAAGTTTCGAATTGTATTCTGCCTGGAGACCACTGGATTATGAGCTCTGAGCTATTTTTACTCAAGTGAAGAGTTAAATGCCCTTTCATACTGCCCAGCAGGCAGAGGGAGAGAGGAAGAGATTGTCTTTGAAAGCCTCTGTAAGCAGACTTTGCACTGAAGTGATCTTCAATGCAATGTGACATACTTTCTCACACAGAGACAAGTCCTGCAGAAGGACTATAGTCTGGTTTCAAGCCTGATCTCTTATTTTAAAATGTACCAGTCACACATGCTCATATCAGACGTCTTCTCTACATCACCGTTGTGTAGTAGATGAAATGACGCAGTCCCATCAGCCCCAGTGTCAGTGTAGGTCTCACATCTGAGTCACAACCGTACTCAAAGTGAATGAACGATTAGTTCCGTTCAAAACTCCTACACCACAGACTCCCTCGACTGATCTTTGCCAGCTTTGCAAAATGCATTTAAAGCTAAAGTGTGTCATTTCTGTGCCACTGCAGACACCAAACAAACTAGCAAAAATAATAATCACCCCAACTCCACTGGTTGATCCCAAGAAAAGGTTTGCATGGTCCAATTTGCTTCTTCTGGTGGATGCCGTAACTACACCATTCTGATGATTATAAAAGCATTCATACCATTGATGGACGTTGTGAAGTACCTGTGAATTCTGAAAAAATAATTGCAACATTAACTTGTTAACTTGTTAACAATTAACTGTCCATATTTCATGGTTGTCACGGTTGCACTTCTGAATGGAATGTGGAGCAAGGAACGGAGGGAGACGAGGAATACATCAATCCAGATAATTTTAATTATAACAAGGAAAACTCACATAGCACATGTAGACATAAACAATACCGGACGCTGAACTAAAAACAGGGAACACTATTTAAACACATGACAAAACAAGGGGATGACTAGACACACTTGGGATCAATGGAAATAACGGAACACCTGGAATTAAATCAACATAATCAGGACAGGAACAGGAAACTAACCAAGTATGGGCAAGGAGGGCACATGGGGAGTAAAACGCACACAAAACATGGAACAAAGTCTGACATGACTCCCCCCTCCCGGAAGGTGCGTCCAGCGCCATATAACATCCAACGGGGAGGGGGGTGGGTGCTCTGGAGGCCCCTCAGGACAGACACAGGACAGCAGGCCTCCAGAGCGGTACCCGTTCCGGGACCCATGGGGATCAGGCAGTTGTATAGGACTCAACAGGGAATCAGGAGTCCTCCCTGGGCTTAACTGGGGATATGGGAAGCGCTTACGAGGTGCTGGCACTGGAGGACGCTCTTGAGGAGCAGGCACAGCAAGGCGCTTTCGAAGAGCTGGCACTGGAGCAAACTCAGGGGATGGAGCCGACACTGGAGCGAACTCTGTGGCTGGAGCAGACACTGGAGCGAGCTCAGGGGCTGGAGCCGACACTGGAGCGAGCTTTGGGGCTGGAGCTGACACTGGAGCGAGCTCTGGGTCTGGAGCCGGCACTGGAGCGAGCTCTGTGGCTGGAGTCGACACTGGAGCGAGCTCTGGGCTAGGATGAAGGCAGAGAAAAGTCCTCTATCTTATCCTCATCCTTGGATACGGGGAAACTGGGAAGCCAGCGGGCTTGTCGTTGACGGTGCACGGCCGAGTTGCATCAATGGCGGCGGCGGGCTGAAAACGGACACGGCCAGCAGGTCCATCTTCGGGCTGGGAGTGAGCCGCGGACCGGCGGGCTTGACTCGGAAATGGCCAGCGGGCAGGAGAGAGCCAGCCGCCGGCAGATTGTCTTCGGAACGGCCAGCGGGCTGGAGAGAGCCGCGGCCTGCGGGCTTGACTGGGGAACGGCCGACGGGCTAGTTCTGGCTCGGGGCCGGACGCTCTCCAGTCTGGGAGAAATGGGGCGATGGTAATTGGCCCCCGTGCCAGAACAAAGAGTTGATGGTAGCGTCATCCAACGCCTTCGCTGCGGCGAGCCCGCAGAACTCCCAGGCATACTCGACGAAGGGGAGATCCAGGCGAGCTAGGGCGGCGAACCGAGCGGCAATTTCCATCGCCGCGGGGAGGAAAATCCAGGAAACAAAAAAACTTTCAAAATGGAAAAAAAAAGCGAGAAGAGGCGCCGCTCACTTTCGTATGGTCGGTATTTGTCACGGTTGCACTACTGAGTGGAGTGCAGAGCAAGGAACGGCGGGAGACGAGGAGTACATCAATCCAGAAAACTTTAATTACATATAGAAAACTCACATAGCACATGTAGACATAAACAATACCGGACGCTGAACTGACCACAGGAACACTATTTAAATGCATGACAAGATGAGGGGATGACTAGACACACCTGGGATCAATGGAAATAAACGGGGAACACCTGGAAATAAATCAACATAATCAGGACAGGAGACACAATTTCACTAGCTTGAAAGCAGGTGTGGTTGCTCATGAAACAGCAGCGTTTACTGGTTTCCGCTGTAAACAAAGCAGCGCTGTGCTGAAACACTGCTTTAATATGAATTATAAAGAGACGAGATTAAAAGAAAATGCCATGTAAACTTTTCTGAAAACAGTCAGTTTCCCTCAGAAACACATCCTTACAAAACTCACATTAGGATTTTCTTCCTATATTTCGCGCATAATGAACAGTGATCTTGCTCTGTATTCTCTCCTCTTTGTGTCCGTCTTCAGCATCGCTGGCCTCTGTTATCGGCCGTTTACAGACTAAATATAATATTAACGTAATATTTCCACACAAACAACATTTTGAAAAAAATATTGCGATGCAGTTTGTGTGCCAGCATGGAACAGAGACAGTCTGAAATAAAACAAAAAATGCACGGTCGATCGGTGCATCTCTACCCCACTGTATAAATTAAATATAGATTAATCATTGTTAAAGCTACAAAGTTACTTGCCAAGACAGGTATTTTGACATAATTTTGTATGTATTTGTCAGTACAAGAGCAAGAAGACGCGGAAGGGAAAGAAAATCTCTCAACGACGAGGGCTCGGGTGTCAGAGACGCAGTTGTCTGTGCACGCGCTGAACACACAGAACACAGCGCGCGAGTACTGAATGGAGTTATCTTTTGCACCTTGCTGGAATGCTTTTAAATTGCTTAATTTTTTTAAAATTAGCAATGCTTAAAAACAGATGCAAATAATGACGACGCGGCAGTGGCCCGATCGAGCAAGTGACAAATCCGTGACAAGTCTTTATTGTCGAGTCCTGTTATATATAGGGGTTAGTTCATATAGGCCTATGTTATATGTGAAGCAGCAGTATTTACATGCTCACAGCAGCTGCAGCATGTCTGTGGATGTATTGGCAGTAGCAAGTCTCGGTTCATGCTCTGCCACAGCAGCAGCAGTGTAGCAGATCTATTCCACCAAGACCATTGATTGTCATGGTAGAATTTAAAATATTGCTTCCCACATTTGCATATAAACACCATTTAGTATCCAGCAGTTTCAAATATGGAAGTTTACAAATGTGAAAAGGTTAGCCAATCATAAAAGAAGTAATTTACATATATAAGTCTGAAAGGTGCAATAGCAATATTAATTCTTAGGGCTCAGACAGATGGTGAAACTTTATAACGACTAACTTTAGCAGACTTCTTCTGGAAGGGGGTTAAAATGTTACAAAAGTTCCATATTAAGGTCACCAAAAACAAAATGATGGAGATCTATTGTATATAGTGTTTTGTGCTGCAGATTCTTGAGGCTCACTCTCAGTATGTGTATACTGTGTGTATGTGTGTAACAGGAGAACGGCGTTGAATTTGAGGCATGTCTGGTCGCTCAGTGTGACTCTCTGATTGAAGCACTCATTCGGCAGAAGGCCAAACTGCTCACCAAGGTCACAAAGGAGAAAGAGAGTAAGCTGAAGGTGGGTCAGCACACAACATGCACATCTCTTGTCATTCATTCCTCTTCTAAACCCCTTTTGACAGGGGTCCACACACCTACAATTAGCAGTAGCAAATTAAATTTGTTAGTGGCTGTAGTAGTAATTTTAGCATCAGCCTTTAAGGGTAGTATGGGAAAGTGTACATATATTGTATATACATATATATATTTTTTAAAAACCATTCAAAACCATTTGCAGCAGCGAGATTATTTCCCAGTTCATTGACATGACATTATGCCTGGCTTCAGCTCACAGATGGGACAGAGGGAGAAAGAGTTTCTGTAATACACCGCACTATTAGTGTCGCCTCCCGTGACTTTATAGAAAGCAGATTGAGTTTTTGTCTTATCTGTGCAACTCCATATGGTCAACTCTGGTTGTATCGAGGACCTCATAAAAAAAAAAGAAGTCTGTTCTCTAAGATAATTTGTGGCTAATAGCGCAAGTTCCTCCATCTTCGGGGTTCTGTGTGCTCTGCTCAGATAATCAAATGAAGTGTTTTTGTTTGCAGTGACAGGAGACGTAATTTTCTACTCTAATTCATTTCTTTCCACGCCAGTAGTCTTGACAACATAGCTTTACGCATGCCCTCTTTCACCACACTGAACACAGGATGAAGGGGGTTGGGGGTGTGAAAGTAAACCCGCTCGGTCCAATGCGTTTCTTACAGTATGTTATGGAATTAATCCTTACATTGTTCAATAGATTACAGTGATGCAAGATTATACTGTGTATTAGGAAGAATAAAATGATCTACAGTTTATGTATCGGAAAAACAGCAGCAGAATTTATGTATGGCTCTTTGCTCACTATACCAACCAACATAAGATCATTTGCTTCGTTTGATACAGATTAGAGACAGAAGGCTTTCTGGTAATTTTAATCATTATAAAGCTGGCAGATAAAAAAAAAAGGAAAATGAAACACATGAAGCTGATTATTTTTCATATGTTAAATATTCATAGCCTCACAATATTAATGTTTTTAAATATTGTTAGTTCATTTTTGGATAATGGCACATTAAACAGTGTGTTAATCTTCCAGCTTTTGTTTTGTTTAAATATGCTTTTATTTCTAACTTAAAGGGTTAATGCTGGTTCTGTCAGTTCTAATTATACAGTCATTCATCTCATTCCAGAGAGCGCTTGACAAGTGCATCATTAAATAATTATGCATTATAATTAATGCGAGAATAAATAAAGAGTGACTGATTTGATCAGCTTGTCTTCACAATTGGACATGAATGGCAAAAAACCATGAGTGAATGTTTGATAAATGAGTAATCTTTGTAAATATTTCAAAAACAAATATTAATAGAATATATGCGGGATTATTCACAGTTTATTATTTCAGGAGAGAACATTTAATACTAAATTTAAAGGGATAGTTCATACAAAAAAGTTGTCATCATATAATCTCCCTCATATCGTTTCAAACCCATAAGACTTGAATGAAGATTATTTTAATGACATATGAATTCCATTTGAATCGAGCTGTTAATTCCAAGTTTGCTGAAGGGACACAGTTGCTTTGTAGAGTACTTTATGTGAAAAGTTAGCCATGACTGTATTCACAGTACAGACTTAAGTTTTTTATTTTATTAAGTCATTCATCAATCATCCTTCCATTGTACAGTATATAGTCTCTTATATTATCATGCAACAAAATCTGTTATGGGATCTGCACAGTGATATGGTGAACAGGAACACACAGGATCATGGCAGGAACGTTGTACTAAACAATCAGCAACCAGGATTGAAACATTTGCTAATTGTGGGGAACATTTTAGTCTGTCATTTAGTGGAGTTTGCTTAGTTTGCAGTAATTTGTGGATAGTTATGTCACATCCTTTCAAGTAACCCTAGTAAAAAAAGGAAGATATAGTACTAAGTATAGTATATTTCTACTAACTACACTAAGTATAGTTCAAATTTATTAATACAGTAACTGACATATTGCTCAAGACTTACTGATATAAAAATTATAATTAAACTTTATTTTGAATACTACTTGGGTTTAATATCACTACTGAAGGATTATATGTCTTTGATAAACCATCAAATGTACTTCAGTCATATCTTAGAAGCACTACTACTAGGTACAAAATCAGTTGTTCCAATTTAGCAGACTTTAAGTAGCCGTATGGTAGACCAAAAACTAACCAATTTTCAGGTATTTTTATTGAGCACATACATATTTAAATGTATTTGTAGTGTACTTAGCATGAAATAAATGTATTTTAAATACATTTTAGTATTTTTATTTTTCACTATAGGGAACCTTGCATGCAACATGAAAGTAACCATGTTTACCACATAATCTAGTCACGACAGGAGCTGAAAGGTTTATTTTATAACACTAGTCTCATATTAACATGTATAACTCTGTTTTGTGCCTGTGTTAACATATGCATGTAATGTTTATTTAGGTGCAATGCCTTGCTCCATGTTTCTGTTTAAATTATTTTTGTGGTAATCGATTGAGCTTAGCTTGTATTGAATCTGGAACATTCCCTTAATTGGCTGAGACTGATGATCATTGACAGCCATACAAATCGTGTCTTGTTTGCGACTCTCTGACAGTAGATGATGATATTGGTTATACGGCTCCATATCTCTTTGAGGTGTCTGTCTGATGTGACACTCACAGCAGGAGTTCATCACTGTGAGCATGTCTTTGATTGAACTGACTGTATGTGTGTGATCATGAGACTCTAACCATCTCCTCTCTGTTTCAGACCGTAAAGGATCAGATAACTCACTGCACCATGAAGCTCCGACAGACCACAGGAATGATGGAATTCTGTCTGGAGGTTATTAAAGAGAACGATCCCAGTGGATTCCTACAGGTACAAACAGACACCCCCCCCCCAGAGAACACATACAATAATATCAATTTCAAGTGCTGTTCCATCCCTCATTTCTGCACTGTATAATCAGAAGTATGAATTAAACTTGGTGCCATGTACGCTGTGTTCCGACTGGCCTCAGATTTAACTCTTATCAATAATTGATGTTTTCGCAGGAGGCGACAGTATTAAAATTAGAGAGACCAGCTCCAGATGATCACGCTGGCCTCTTTAATTGATTTTTTATTAAGTATCGATGTGATGTATCTTGGTGCCTTCACAAAGCATGTAATTGAGTCAGAGATGCCTGCCAGTAGATATTTCTGAACAGGCAATTAAAGAAGCAGTTGGCAGAAAACAAGTGTATTTATGATGCTCAATACAAACCGAGCAACAAAGAAAAGAGTGAATCGCGGCAAACCTGTGAGAATGTATATTGACTAAATCTTTTGTTTGTAACATCAGTGCGGAAATGTACTAAAGTTTACGAACTAAGGCCCAATCCCAATTCTACCCCTTAGCCCTTACCCCTCCGTTTCGCGCGTTCACGTGAAGGGTAGGGGTGTCTCGATTCTCTTTTGGTGGTAGGGGTAGGGGTAGGGGTAGGGCTAGATAGCCCTTCAAACGAAGATTTTTCGAGACCACACTTCAAACGAAGGGGTATGAATTATCTCAGCGTAAACCAGTTTCAGTGGCAATATGGCTGCCCGAGCGAACAAAAAGACATAAGTGTAAGCATTTTTGGCATTAATAAAGAGTTTAACGAAAAGTAATCATTTGTTTTGTTACTTTCAATCGTGAGTTCATATTTACGATCATGTTACTCAAATACATTTTTGCAAAAAATCGCTAAAGTTTGCAAACGTCATATCATTACAGATTGCACGATAGTGCCACAACATATTTTCTTTTTGTCTGATCAGGGCGGTAACCACCATAGACACTGAGGGGGGCTGTCCCCCCAATAATTAGAAATCGCTAGATCCTTTTCTCAAATATTGCCAATTCGAAAGAGAGAGAGAGAGAGAGAGATAGAGAGAGGAGAGAGAGAGAGGCTGTGTGTGAAGTGCGGTGGGGGCCGTGTGGGTACTTACTCAAAACCGCGACTATATGTAGTGATTCAGTAAATTAAACGTTGATTACTTAAAGTCTGTGCAGCGTGACAAGTTTTTCCTTTCTCCTGCTGTGGAGGTGCGCGACTCTACGATATAAACAGTATCTATGTGTGTGTGTGTCCAGTAAGAGCGCATTAATATGAACGTAATTACAGGCTCTAAGGCCTCAGTATAGGTGTTGTATTGTAGTAAGCTAGACGACGTATTATATGTGGGGACGGCATTAGTAGTGTTGTCCCCCAATTCTAGGGGAATATTTTCCTCACCCCCTACCCCTTGACACTCTGTTTTCAATGGACCTTGAAGTGTAGGCGAGGGGTGGGGAATAAGGGCAAGGGGAAGGTTAAAATAGAATGGTATTGGGACCAAATATCATGTCTTAAGAATAGTTTTCATTTTTTTCACTTTTTTTCATGCGCTGAAATTCCAAACCATTTTCCAATTTCAAAAGTAAAATGATAATTTCTCTTCCAGATCTCAGATGCGTTGATAAAGCGTGTCCTGGCGTCTCAGGAACAGTGGGTAAAAGGTGCGTTGGAGCCAAAGGTCTGCCCAGAATTCGCCTTGACCGTCAACACAGATCCTCTGATGCAGTCGATTCTCCAGCTGGACTTCACCCAGAATAAAGGTAACATGTGGCAACACACCTAACAAATGAGATTTCATGTTTGCTGCTTGTAATCACCAGTGTGGGGGGCGTAACGTTAACAAGCAATCAACATTACTAATCAGGTTTATCCCTTGGGATTTTTAAAGAAATTATTCTTTTATTCAGCAAGATCATTCGAATTGGATTACATTGACGGTAAAGACATCTATAATGTTACAAAAGACTTCGATTTCAAATAAATGCTGTTCTTGTCAACTTTCTATTCACCAAAGAATCCTAAAAAAGCATTGATAATAATAAGAAATGTTTCTTGAGCATCAAATCTGCATATTAGAATGGTTTTTAAAGCATCATGTGACACTGAAGACTGGAGTAATGATGCTGAAAATTTAGCTTTGCCATCACAGGAATACATTTTTAAAATATACATGGAAAAGCATTAAAAAATGTAATAACAGCTTCAATTATGTTGATTGTATTCTTCATATAAATGCATACTACTTCATTTTCATATAAATGCAGCCCTGGTGAGCATAAACAGAAAAAGTTAAAAAAAAAAGTTTTTTTCAGTAGGGAGAATTCAGAAATATTTTCAGAAATATATAAAAATGATCATGCAACATAATTTGTGTAATTAACACAGTTGTTTATGAGTAACTAAAAAAAATGCTGGTGTTCACTGTAATAAAGCTAATAATATAATATGAATTTGTTGCAATGAGATTCTTGTTTTTCCATTTAGAATGTGGTATCTAGAATCTGGACTAGTAAACAACAGCTTCAGAAATGGCAATTAAACCAGTTTGGGGAAATAAAACCAATCTTGCAAACTCACATCTTGTCAAATTGGGCTACATAATCCAAAAAATAAATTCCGTCGTTCCCAGTTTCAGAGGCTAATGACCCCCACAGTTTTACCTCTAGACTCACACATGCAACACCTGCTTTGTGCGATATCATCTTTCAGATGGTCAGGAGGCTGCTTTATTGAAACAAATGCACGCAGGTGACCAGAAAGAGGAGGAGAGCACAGGAGGTATTTCAGAGCTGCTACAAACTGTTTCCCTACAATACTCGACCCCTCCCAAACCCACAGCCCCTTATCCTCTGTTTGGCACCAGTGACTTTAAGGAAGTGCTTATTCCCATGCATGTCACTCCATGATTACCCCGTTTAACCTTGTGATGCTTCAGTGTATGACAGTCAGTGCTTAAATGCGTACTCTGTTAATATTTTTGTCGTTTAGCGGAGACCTCCACAGTGCCTCCTGCACCGCTGTTGCAGTTGGAAAAATGCTGCATTCGGAACAACAGCGCCACTTTGGCCTGGAAGATAACTACTGTC
The DNA here is from genome assembly GCA_018155175.1 of Sinocyclocheilus anophthalmus. Classification (NCBI taxonomy): domain Eukaryota; kingdom Metazoa; phylum Chordata; class Actinopteri; order Cypriniformes; family Cyprinidae; genus Sinocyclocheilus; species Sinocyclocheilus anophthalmus. The sequence goes on along the minus strand of JADLZN010008686.1, from coordinate 274,549 downwards.
CAAGACCTGCTTGTAGAGGGTTACGTGCTGGAGCTGGATGACGGGAATAGCGGGTCTTACCGGGTACATCTACAACATTTTTACTTCTACACTGAGATCATTCAGCAGTCAAGAAAACAAAGAAATCTCTTAATCATTTTGTACTCTGAATAAAATCAACTCATATGCACAGTTTTCATTCTTGTGCTGATATGTTTCGTACTGAATCAATACTTTTTTAAAGAGCTTGTTCCCTTTTTTAAAAAAAAATAGCCAGTAGCGTTTAGTTTCTCAGTCATGAACATGATTTCATATTCAAGGGCGTAGTTTTGGTTTGAAGTGTGAACTGTTTTAGTAGAGTCCCGGCTCACTCCACAACTCGAAGGTTTTATTTATTTGTTTGTTTGCTTATATATTTATTTTTGTGAAATGACCTTTTGTGCTATCATCTATGCAAAGTTGATGCAATAAAGTAACATCATAGTTAACAATTACTTGTTTACAACTAGATAATCTATGTACTAGTATTTTTATGTTTAGGACTTATTACTCATGTTTGACAGAAGTTTTCTAAAATTCAACATGCCATGGGAAGTCAATATAACTTAACATTTTCTTATATTGAATATTGTTCACTTTCTTATTCCTCAGGCAGAGTCCCTCAGGCTCTTAATACTTTAATCTATGCCGTTCTTTTGGAATATTGAAGGCCCTGTACTATAGTTTCTTTCACTGTGCATTTGTTATAAAATACTACCTATTAATCTTACCAGGCCACTAAAACTGTTTTTAATTAATCATATAAGCAATTTGTTTGAGAAACACGCCTTCCATTGTAAAACCAATAGCTAAACAGTCAACAGTGTGTAATTAATCTATAGGAAATCTATTCCTTACTATATATCAATAGAGATTTTACAACAAGTTAGACAAAATTTTACCACAATAAATAAGCCTACAATAAAAAGTGATACATTCTAGTAAAGGTGGTCATGATTTAAAAAGATTTTAATAGCCTATATGTTAGAGCTGGTTCAAGACTTTTCTCCTCTTTTCATAGTTTATTTACCTTTTTTAGATACTGTTCGACTTTCTACATAGCATTTTAAAGTAGCTGTTTCTCTAAATAATTCAAGTAGATCACATATTTGACCATCAGCTTCGCCATAAGAATGGCTCGCGCAAATCTTATCACACTTCTCGAGCGCGCTGGTGTACTCTGTGCGCCGCTTATAAACTACGTTTCAGTCTGATAACTGCTCCGTTCGGTTCGTACATGATTTTTATAGCCTGATTTGAGGTTTCCATTAACCATGGTATAAATATTGGGGGGGGGTTATATCCCCCCACAAACTACGCCCCTGTATGTATGTATTTTTTTTAATGGATCCAAGCTATTCTGGCATGCATAAATGCTGCCTTCTAAGCGAATTGGTGCTACTTTATTCCCATTACGGAGTGGTGCCAGTAGAACCAGTGACATTGGTGCCGTGACCCGGACAAGAGTGCGGTTTAAAGGAGGCCAGCTAGTAAGAGCTTGTGCAGGTAAACCTCACTCCTCTGGCCTCAAGAAGATGTGCACTAGCAACTGACACTAGTGGTTGCGGTCTTTAAAGGGATAGTTCACCCATAAATGAAAATTCTGTCATTAATTACTCACCCTCATGTTGTTTCAAACCCATAAGATCTTCGTTCATCTTCGGAACACAAATTAAAATATTTTTGAAGTTGAAGTTGGTTTGAATCCCACTTAAAGCGTGAAAATTCAGACCAGTTAACTCTGTGCCATTAAATCTTCCAAACTGCTTTTCCAAAGTAGGGTTGCAGGAAGCTTTTTATGTTATCTTGTTTTTGAAATGCTTAAAAGTCTCTGCTTCTCTTTCAGAAATCTGCAGCTTATTTTATCATCCATGATAAACGTGCAGTGTTGTCTTATATATTATCTTACATGAGATCATGTTTTACCAGATGCTTTCTATTTTTACCTTACACCTTGTCTGCTTTTTTCCTCTTTCCCTGTCCATTATTTTAGGAAGTCTATGTTGGGAAAGAGACCATCTGTACAGTGGACGGCCTTCATTTCAACAGTTCATACAACGCTCGAGTCAAAGCGTACAACTCTGCTGGAGTGGGAGCGTACAGCAAAGTTGTTGTTTTGAAAACGTCTGATGGTGGGTGTTTTGGTCGTCTACTTCTTCACACAGCTTCTTTCATTCACCTTTAATAGGGCCTCTGAGAGTTCTTAAAGCTTCTTTTCTATCTATGACGCTCATTCACACAGCTTTCGCATTATATATTCCCTTTCCTCTGTGGAACCCTGCTGTGGATGCATCTCTTTAATGAGTGTTTTATAGGAAAACTACTCTCATTACTTTTTAGCTACTCTACTTATCAAACATCTATGTAGACGTAGAGACTTATAGTCTCATAGAGAGTTAATTTGACTGAGTGTTATTTAAAAAATGCTGATATTTATACCGATATTACTGAGACTTTTCACTGTTTGTACCACTCCATTCCACTTCTGCACGTTAATGTTGAACCAACAGAGTGACTTTCTATATGAGTGAGTCATTGAATCATTCACACAACTGATTTGTTCAAAAACACTGACTCTGCTGTAGCTTTTTTGGAAACTGATTTCTATGGCTGAGCAGTAGTAGACAAATGCACTATATTGTGTGAATTTGATGTAAGTTACTCAATATTCAAAGAATAGTTAACCCAAAAACTCACCATCTCCCTACTCACCCTCAGGCCATTCAAGATGTGTTTGTTTCTTCATGGGAACAGATTTGGAGAAATTTAGCATTACATCACTTGCTCAGCAATGGATCCTCCTGCATGTGGGTGCCGTCAGAATAAGAGTCCAAACAGCTGATGAAAACCTCAAGCAAACACCATGAGTCCAGTCCATTGAGTAACATCTCGTGAACCAAAAAAGTTGCGTGTTTGTAAGAAACAAATCCCTCATTAAGACTTTTTAACTACAAGCTTTTGCTACAATGAGGTCCTCTATCATTAAGCTTCCTCCTATCCATTGAAAAAAGTAATGTCGTCTGAATCAAGAGAAAAAAATGCAGCACAGTTCAAGCAATCATTCAAGCAAGAAACTTCAAAAAATTAGTCTAAAGTGGATTTTGATAAGAGAGGATAACAGGGGACAGACTTTTTCACTGTTTGGACTCTCATTCTGACGGCACCCATTCAATGCAGAGGATTCATTGATGAGCAAAGTGTGTAATGCTACATTTCTCCAAATTTGTTCCAATGAAGGTCTTGGATGACCTGAGGATGAGAACATTTTCAGCAAATGTTCATGTTTGGGTGAACTGTTCTTTTATCTTGTGAATAGAACTTGTACAATTTCACTATACTCTATGTATTTCTTAACTTTTAACAACATATCTACAGTGTTCACCTTGAATAAACATGGCTAACTTATGTTTATAGCTTGGAATGTGATAAAAGATGGCAAAACAATTTAATTAGAATTAATTTCATATTTAGCAAAATGGCATACATGCTTAAATCACTTTAAAGGGCATAAAAACACTTCCCTAATTGAGAAGCACAGTGGGAACAGGGGTAAATTAACACACACATTAACTATGTATATTTACTTTTTCAATGTTACGATTTAGATTAAAATGTATAAATGTTCATGGAAAAAAAAAGATAATTATTTATATTTATTGTGTTTATTTATAGGTGTATATTTAAGTCCTGTGACTGGCTTTTAAGTTTTGCACCAATAGAAGACTGTTAGAATTAAGACCCCAGTTATAGTTACATTGGCAGGTTCTAGATTGCTGTTTGCAAAACTACATAAACCAGGGAACCTAAAGGAGATGTTTAATTAATACAGGACTTATTAGGGTTTGATGCTAGATTTGCCTTACAGGCCCTCTGCATACTAGCTTCAATATTTCATTCCTTCAGCTCTTTTAATAATTCACGTGTCACTGCAGGAGTGAATATGTGTAGCTATGTGTATGATCAGCAAATTATGATGACTAAACTTAACCTCTTTTATATATTTTTTTTTCTGGGAATATCACACATAAAACGATCCTTTTATCTGTCAGATATAACTGTCCTAAAAACCCCTTGGCTCTGTTTTTTAAATCTTAACAGAAAACTAAACAGAAAAAGCCTTTTAAGTCACAAAGAAAATGGTGGAATTTAAATTTGGTGCACTTTTTACATTGGACTTTTTTTCTTTTTTGCACAAACAGTTTGAGAAACAGCATTAACTATTGTCATATACAGTGTACAGTTATGTCAGTCAAATGCTGTGAGATTCTATTTTGATTAATCTTAGTATTTTTTATTGATTAACCTCTTTAACTGCAAATATGTTTTTGAACCACACTGGATTATTCTGGCTTTCACAAACTTTATTTAATCTTTCCTCTGCAGTGGCATGGTTCACCTTTGACCCTACGTCAGCTCACAGAGACATTGTCCTATCTAATGAAAACCAGACTGTGACTTGTAACAGTTACGATGATCGCGTGGTGCTCGGGACGGCTGCCTTCTCCAAGGGCGTGCATTACTGGGAACTTAGTGTGGATCGCTATGACAACCACCCCGACCCCGCATTTGGTGTGGCACGGATTAATACGATGAAGGACATGATGCTAGGGAAGGACGATAAGGCCTGGGCCATGTATGTGGACAACAATCGCTCCTGGTTCATGCACAACAACTCCCACACCAACAGGTACGCATCTTAATTTTTCTAGGGTGGTGATCTATTTTGCAAGCTGGGCTTTTGACAGATTTGGTCCACATTATTTTGGACAGGCACCACCGCTTGGACAGGAAGGGACCATCTGTCCAACACATAATTTTTGTCTATTCACTGAAAGTCCACATAACCAAAATTGTCAAGCTGGAAAAGGTGATTACAGACAAGTATTCATATGAAATGAGTGGTTTAATCCAAGTCTTCTGAACAAACAATCACGTTACATGATGAAGAGTTTAATTTAGGCTTTATATTAATAAACTTTGATCAATACACACATAGAGCACGTCAAATATGGTCAACGGCTGCTCAATTGTACTTGCTGTTGATGTCTATAAACTTCATAAAGACATCAGAAACATAGGGAAAAATGATGTGAAGTATGTTTATTTGTGTCCTAAAGATGAAAGAATGTCTTCAAGAAAGACTTGAGAATGAGTAAATGATAGAATTTAAATTTTGGGGTGAAGGAATGTTGTTTTTATGTGCACATGGGAAACATTAGGGGAAAATAAACCCAAATAACTACATCTGAATTTAAAACTATGAATAATATGGATGTATATCACTTATTTATGCATGGTATCACAACTAAATGTGAAGCAAACTGAAAGTTGAGAGATGAACTCTAATTGCTACAGACATTTTTGAAGCAAGGAGGAGATTTTAATTACTATAGATTTTATAACATTATAAAAACATTAAAAGAAGCCTGGATTCATCTCATTCTTTTATGTTAAGGACATAAATGAAAATTAATGTGTTCATTAAATTACTGTACAGTTTTTCTGTAGCTTAAACAGTAGAGCATGATGCTAGCACGCCAAGGTTATGGCTTCAGTTCCCATTCAGCAAGAATTAATAAAACGTGTACTTTAAATGCAATTTAATGGACTGTTCGCATAGAACATGTTTTTCCGTTCCACTATATTCCCATTGTTTTTCTATGTAAACAAGCAGTAGATGGATGTGTTTGATCATTGCAATCATGTTTTGTGTCTTTTGCAGTTTCTTGCGCATAACATGGCATACTAAAAATGCAGCGCTTAAGTTAAAATAAGTTCAATTGTTAAGAAACGCATTTCGGAACATTGCATTTTCCCACTATTCCAAAATCCACGTCTCACGTTTTTCAAAGCAAAAGGCATTATGTGTGAATAGCCTCTTAGAAAAAGCATCTGCAAAATACATAGATGTAAACTTGCTAAAATAGTATACGTGGAAGAGCAAGATAGACAAGACAACAACACACATGTCTGTGATAGTTCAGACTATGCTGATGATGTATACACCATATTACAGTATGTTGGAATATTTTCATAGTTGTGGAGCATTATAAACTGTCTTAGCATAAAGGTTTGATTAGGATATACTGTAGATGTAGTGCATGTACACTGTCACAGTTATGCTGATGCAGTATCCTCTGGAGAGAATGAAGGACAGGCTGATTATAACACTTGAATACTAATGCAAGGATTTAAAATTCTGCCTCCATTTATTGATAGTGAGGTGACTGCGAGGACACGCTAACAGTACTGCTAGTGTTACACTTAACAGTCCCAGAAATCTGTGCCATTCGTATGTAACCTACTTAATGTAGCCTGAAGCCAAGCTTGTTCTACTTCTTTGTCTTTGAACAGTTTTTTCCTCTTCTCTTTTAAAAAAAAAATATTTAATAGATTTTTAAGATGTCTTGTTTTCCCAGCATGTTTCTTTTATTCTCTTCTCCCTCCATCACCCAGAGGCTGTAAGCAGGTAAACCATTCAGGTGAAAGTAGTTTGCAGAGTCACTTATGTAGAACTTTGCTAGTAATAGTTCTAGTATTATCAGCTTTGTGATATTTGTTAGATAAGAAAATGTTCTAGAAACTCAATGGTTCTGTTTGTATTGAGATGCATTTTTGGTGATCTGTACACAAGTGGTCAGCACTAAATACAGGTGGAAAGGCACGCTGAGTGCAGCATGCACATTCAAGTTAAGACCCATTCACACCAAGGATAACAATCCGTGTATCATTCGATCATTCATTTTTTGATTTAATATTGAAAGTAGAAAAATTAGAAAACGGCCCCTTTTTAGTTTTTTTGTCCAAAAATTGAAAAACGAGAATTCAGCTTAATTTTTCGTTTTTCGTTCATGGGTGGAAAAATTAATAAACAGCTGAAATTCAATTTCTCATGTGGGCGGGGAATAACCGCCCATTTCTGCTGATGGTCAGACGAAGAGCAAAAAACGTGCCATCATCAGTCTTCCACAGTATCGCAGCAGAAGAATAGTCCTCACTGCGCAGTTGTAGTGGATTATTAACACATTTATTGCATACATTTATCTTTTTTCATCAAACAAAACGTAATGAATAGCTTGACACAACTAATACTGGGGCAGAGCTAGGCCGGGCTTTCTTCTGTTGTGAGATAGAAATGCTTATTTTGCATTCAGCTGGGCATGGCAGGGTATGATAAGACAGCTGTCATAGCCTACCCTGCTCACCCAGTAAGTCTGTTTGTTTAATTAAGAAATTAATTAATTAGTTTCAAAATAAATATTTTAAACACTAAGGAAGGAAAGAAAGAATAATAAATTGGCTTGGGTATATACAGGCCTATGTTCACAAGAACTGTCATTCTGACTGACAACAGATATTAAATATAGCCTACTGTTAGAGTTATACAATGTAGTCTTGTTTTATTAAAATTGATTATAATTGATATCTCAAAAGGATATGCACTTGTGCGTGGCATGAGCTGCAACGTAAGATTTTCATAAAATATAATAACTTGCCATTTCGTTTTTTTCTCACCAAACCCTCAGTATACGTTCAGAATGCTTGGAATATACGCCACGAGATGCATAAGATTATTTATGACAGATATGTATCCGCTTAAAAAAAAAAACAACTAAAGTCACCATTCTCTGCCATTAAATTGGCAAGCCCGAGCAGGACATTGCGATGTTGCAAAATTGCGATGGGTTAAATAACTCCAGTCAAGCGCAGACCAGTATTGAAGTGCACAGGAAATAAGCAGCAGTCGTATTTAAAGCAGTTTAAATTAATATTGAGTACTGATTGATGTTCACTTGGATTTTTCCCCCATCGAGGGAACTTAATACTCTGTCATTAGACGAGCTATTCATTTAGTCTGTTTGTTGAGAAAAATATGAAATTGATCAAATGTGTTAAGAATCCATACAACTGCAGCAGTGGAGGACTATTATTCTGCTGCGTGACACTGCAGAAGAATGGACCATCAGCAGAAAAGGGCATTTAATTCCCGCCCACATGTAGAAATGGAATATTCAAGTTGTTTATTAATTTTTCCAACCATGAACGAAAAACGAAAATTTAAGATGAATTCTCGTTTTTCGTTTTTTGGAAAAAAAACACTAAAAAAATGAAAAAGGATCAGTTTTCTCATTTTTCTGCTTTCAATATTAAATCAAAAAACGAATGATCGAATGATACACGGATGAGAAACTATAACATTGACTATAAAGTTTTAATAATCATTGTAATTCTTAAGTATAGAGAAGTTCATACCATAGCTTTAATGAGAAACGACACAGAAAGTGATGCAGATTGTGACAAAATATGAGAGGAATGGCTTTAAAAAATCTGAACACAAGGAGTCACATGAGGTGTATTTGAACAATTGCATGTTAAGATAAATTAACCCCCCCCCCCCCCCCCCCCCCCCCCCCCCCCCCCACCCCCCCCCCCCCCCCACCCCCCCCCCCCCCCCCCCCCCCACCCCCAAAAAAAAAAAAAAGTACACCACCCTCAAGTTGTCCAAACAACTTAAAGGTTAAAGGGTTAGTTAGAACCCCAAAAATGAAAATTAGCCCATGAATTACTCACCTTCAAGGCATCCTAGGTGTATATGACTTCCTTCTTTCAGACGAATCCAGTCGGAGTTATATTAAAAATTGTCTTTGATCTTCCAAGCTGTTTAATGGCAGTGCATCAGTCCAAAAGAAGTGAAATAAAGCGCATCCATCCATAATAAAAAGTGAACAAAGGCCTCCTCTAGCGAATCGATGCGCTACATTGAAGAGAGATGTCACTTTATATGATGAACAGATTTATTCACATATAAACATTAATCTACTTTCTTACAGCATATCAAATATAGTAAACAGAAATTTAACTGTGCTTGCTTGATGTGTAAGAACAAATATCACTGGCTCTTGCCGAAGCTCAAACGTGCTCACATGACACGTAAGAACTAACCTCATTGGTTGTTGCGCATCAAGCAAACATGGTTGAGCTTCTGTTTACAGTACTGTTTATTGTATTAAATTATTGACTAAAACCCTGGTGAACTGAACCTTTAATAACAGGTGGAAACAGGGCCAATGTTTAGAAATACATGATATGTAGAGGCTTCTCTTGTATTCTTCAACATGTTTCTTTTAAAATGTCTATGAGCTGTTGAATTTTTCTTCACTACTCTATAAATATAAGTAGGTGATATCACACTTGCAGTCATCCTGTCAAACTGAATATTAGCATTGCTGTGATTCAGAAGTAACATACATACTGGAGTTGTGAGTAAAGTGGAGTCATAGCACAGTTTCTCTGATCCAGCTCTACTCCAAATTCTCCATTTCCTGCATCCTTCTCATACCTCTGCCCAGAGAGATCTTGGATCAAAACATTCCTGTGTATCCTGTGTCGCTGATTCACTTCATTTGTCTCCTTCCTCTTCTCTGTGATTCTTGTAGGGCTGAGGGTGGCATCACAAAGGGTTCAACTGTGGGGATTCTGTTAGACCTGACAAAACATAGTCTGACCTTCTTCATCAACAAACAGCAGCATGGACCCGTGGCTTTCGAGAACCTGGAGGGTGTGTTCATGCCCGCAGTTAGCCTCAACCGCAACGTCCAGGTGAGCAGCCGATCTACACTGAGCTTTAACATACTCCGTGATCGGTAGCATTGGGGATCCAGAGCTGTTTCTTATTCTGAATCATTCTCATGACCTTCGAGTTGCTTTACCAAACGTCTAGATTCTTCTGGCATGTTTAGATTTTTTAAATGTTTTACCACAAATGATATCCTAAGTTTAAAAATTTAGGAGCTCATTAAAAACTTTTAGGGAAGCAATGAAAATTGATCAAACATTTCTTTACTTTAATAAATAATAATACATTTTATTTATAATGCGCTTTTCTCAACCCAAAGCGCTACAACAATGTCACATGTAAATACAACTTAATCATAATAGACAATTTTTAAAAAGTGGGTTTTCAACAGTTTCTTAAAAGTACTTAGTGTAGGAGCACTTTGAATGTTTAAAGGTCCATGACATGAGGCTTTTAGTGCTTTATATAGGCCTTAGTGGTCCCAGTACTGTATCTGAAGTCTCTTTCACGAAATTCAGCCTTGGTGAGGGAATTGCAGCTACGAGCCAGTCCCACAAGGAGCTTGCCTTAGGCTGTGACATTTCTGGGTCTGTAGCTTTAATGCTAATGAGGAGGAGAGAGGCGGGGAAACTGCCGTGCTTCGCTCGTTTGCAAGCCATTATGTCTTGAGGGGAAAAAAAATATTGCGCTCGCCTCGCATGGTAGTAGCTAATTTTCTCATGGGTGGGCCAAATTCTCATGGGCGGGCAAAGCAGAGAAAGGGGAGGTAACCTTTTCCCGTATGACGACATAAAGGGAAGATTCCAAATTGGGCCATCAGAGCTTTCATTTTCTCAAAGGCGAAGCAAGATACCCAGGGCTCGGTTTACACCTATCAACATTTCTAGCCACTGGGGGACCATAGGCAAGGCTAGGGGAACTCATATTAAAGTTAAAAAACCTCATAAAGTGAAATTCTCATGCCATGGGACCTTTAAATGGAAGCGCATTCCATAACCTCCGAGCAGCAACAAGAGAAAGCTCTCTGTCCCATAGTTTTTAATCTGAAGTGGGGCTGATAGAGAAGAAGAGAATCAGCAGAACGAAGAGGACGAGAAGGCATGTAAGGGGTAACTAAATCACAAACATAAGAAGGAGCAAATTCATGCGCAGCTTTATAGGTTAAAACAAGCGTTTTAAACTCAATACGCGATTGAACTGGAAGCCAGTGCAAGTTACAGAGGACACCACTGATGTGCTGCCGTGAGGCTGTGTGAGTGAGAACACGTGCTGCTGAGTTCTGAAATATTGTAGCCGTTTGACAGATTTTACAAGGAGACATTTACAAGCAAAATTAATTAATTGAAATATAAAAAACACTGGTTTTTAAATATTTGCTCTTTAAATGATGTAATGATTAAAGCTACTTAAATATATATTATATATATTAATAATATATATTATATCTATACTATTATATATATAAACAACAGTTCTTTCTGGTCCTCAGATCTGATTGGCTGAAAGCCTTGTCCAGCCGTGCGATATTCTAGTGTAGGGGTTCCCAAACCTTTCCATTCCACAACTAGGGCTGGGACAATAAATCGATGCATCGCGATTCGTGGATCGATTCTGAGATTTTCGGAATGCATCGTGATTCTCTCTGGAATCAATTCTGAACTTAGTTTTTAACAGCAGATGGCGCTCTAGGCTAGTTTTTAACCGCACACTAAAATGCTCACGAAGAAGAGCGCTTGAGCTTTCGACTGAGTAATGTAAGTGGCTAAATGTACTTGCACATCGGCTTTTAAGCTTTTATGATGCGAGATTAATGTAAACACAGCCCACTGTAAACATCCTTGTAATTCGCTTCAACATTTTCAAACTTTATGAATGATTATTTTAGGTTCAAAAGTTGCGTGTGTACGGAACTGGAAGCAAGCAGAATACGGCTATTTCTAAAGCACGCAGTGCCATCTGCTGTTAAAAACTAAGCTCAGAATCGATTCAAGAGAGAATCGCGATGCCTTCGGAAAATCTCAGAATCGATGCAGAATCATTTCTCGATTCGCGATGCATCGATTTATTGTCCCAGCCCTATCCACGACCCACCTAGACAAGTATAATCTATTCCGACCCACAACATATTTGAGAGAAAAAAAAAAAACAATGGACCATTACTTTAAGTTAATCTAAAAGGGGTTATATGATGCAATTTCAATTTGTCCTTTCTCTTTGGAGTGTAACAAGCTCTTAAAAAAGAAGATCTGTAAAGTTGCAAAAAACTAAAGTCTCAAATCCAAAGAAATATTCTTTTTAAAAGTTAAGAGTCAGCCACACCTACCTTAAACAGCTCGTTCTAACACACCCCCACAAATCTACCTCACTATGTGGAAATATTAACATAATACGCCCAAATGTGCACGCAAAGAAAGAAGGCGTAAATTTTATTCTCGCTGTAGTATTGTTGCTGACACCATGTCGAGATGCTGTGTGTTTCGTTGTGAAACTACTTTGTTTGACCTACCAAAAGAGGACACAACTAGAAATCAGTGGTTAAGTTGTATTTACAAACACTGTTCCAGAACAGTTCAACCAAAAATATTCAGATGTGTGCAGCGCATTATACAGAGGACTGTAGAGTAGACTACAATGCCGGCTGTTCTTCTCACAGACTGCAAGTACATTTTTTTATATTTAAAGAATTTGCCAACGACGATTCAAACGCGAGTTTTGAGCAGTGTGGAGTAGTGTTTGTTGTTTGTCATTTCTCTGATCACAATGCAGACATGGTTTTATGTTTACGCGGCGGATGCAACACAACGCATAAAAAGACAGAATAAGTCATTATAATGCGTAATTATGTCCCCACTGGTTGCAACAAATGCCTCGTTTATAATGGATTTTAATGTTTTTGTCTCATCGCTCCGGGACACGGCATCACTATATGGTAAGGGCGTAACATTTCCGTCACACGCTTGAGGTATCGGCCAATCACAACGCACTGGATAGACTGGCCAACCACAGCACACCTCGCTTTTCAGACCGAGAGCTTTGTAAAAATCGACGAGTTTTAGAAAGGCGGGGCATAGAGGAGAAAACAATAATGTACAGTATGTGGAAAAAAAAAAATTTTTTAACCTTAAACCGCATAAACAAATTTAATTACACCAAATACACAAAATAGTGTTCTTTTTAGCAACATCATATGACCCCTTTAATTAAAAGTTTAATATGGCAGAAATTTTGTATTTAAGAAAAATAACCATTTTATTTTATAGTACAACTGCAAAATTTCACTACTAATATTTACGTTTTAATTTATTTGTTTACAGACGTTAAAAATATGAAACATGTCCATAAAAACTTGAAACAGCTCACTCCGGTGAACTGTAATCTGCACTGCAAGTGTTGTTAAACTCATCGCGGGGTTCAGCACAGAAAATGCATTCATGATCCTTCCGTGTGTGTAGGGAGAACGGAGCACAACCCAACACGTTTTTAGCAAAGCATGAGAAGCGAAGCAGAACTCTCTAAAACAGTTTGGAGATTAAAATAATTGTAACAATAAACAGATGCATCTCATTTTAAATAAACACTAAAAACCGAGATGACAAATTTACTTCTGTCAGAAATTTACTTTTGCAATGGTTAAATAAATGTTCAGCAATATCTTCAAAAGATTTTTGAACTTTGGCACCTTTTTTCTCTATATAGAGATGATATGGCAAGGAAATAATAGGACATTTTTTTATGCTAGCGTGTGGAAATTTTTAAATCTTGTAGTGTTACAATTAACCCTGTGTTTGTGCCCCGCTCACCCCGTATATGTGAAACACTTTTTACAGACCGTTTCCTTGGTAGCCAAATGCATATGAAGGAACGAAAACAGTGCCGAGTTCAAACAGATTATAGAAATGAACAAACATACCTGAAACAGTTTTCGTAACATTTGAATCTTGTATTTGGAACATTTGTATTTGGAAATAGAATCATTTAAGGTGAATCATAATATGAATCAGATTCCCATGCCTAGTGATCATCAGCACATCACATTTATCAACTTTAATGATTGAAATTTGTCTTTTTCACAGGTGACTCTAATCACAGGTTTGGAAGTCCCAAAGAGCATCGTGTGATCATCTTGGACCAATAAGAACGAGCCAGACCTTTCTTGTTAAACAAATCAGTGCTCTGCTCTTAGACTGCACTGACATATAATGCTAATGTTAATAATATTTTTCCCCTCATGGTCATATGGGCGATTTGCATTTCAGTGTTTACAAATCATTCCCATGTTTACAGAAATGCAAACCGCAATGTCCCCACGGGGGCCAAAACTGGAGTCGGACCCAAAAGCACTTTGAAGTAGAGTTATGCCTCTTTTTCATACCTCCAACGAAAGATAGTTCAAAAACATATTTGGATTAAAACCAACTTATTAGCCATTTGATATGTTAGCGATGGAACAGAGTGATAAAACGCAACCAATATCAAACAACTGTGAGATTAAAAGTGAATTTGAAAATGTTTCAGGTTAATCTCACATGCTACACAAATCTCAGGTTTACTCACCTTTAATGTGCTTCAAAAGCCCTCAGAAATATCATCACTCAGACCATGAATCTGGGGTGCTGGGATTGTAAAAGTCCCGGTCAAGCCAAAAGCCCTGCGTCAGATAATGGTGAAGTTTACAGTCCCTTCAGTTCATAGTTCCACAAGTACAATTGTAAATCTTACTGCTAATATCACACTTCTTCTGAATTAGCGGCAAAATTTGAGGAAAAAAACAAAACAATGATCGTAGCACAAACAGTGCCGGATGAGTTACATGCTGAAGTGTAATACTTAACGTATGCACAATTGTCTTAGCAAACAGCACTAAAACACACAAGAAAAAATTTATATAATACCTGCCATTGGAGATACACTGTGCCCTCACCGCCAAGTAGACTCAGCCTTGGTGCTTTATATCAGCCACAGTTGTGACTATTTAGCCAGAATCTCAACTCTGAGGTCTCCTTACACTGTGACCAACATATTCCTTAAAGGGTTTTCACCAAAAAGAAAATTGATGTATCTGCTGGCCCCACAGGGCATCCAGATGTAGGTGACTTTGTCTCAGTAGAACCAATGAAGATTTTGAACTCAAACTGTTTGCAGTCTGTCAGTCATATAATGGAAGTGAATGGGAATCACGGCTTTGAGAGTCAAAAAACACATACACAAACAAAACCAAATTAAACCCTGCGGCTCGTGACGATACATTGATGTGTAAAGACACAAAACGATCTTTATATAGTTTTTTACCTCTGATTCACGCAATGTTCGAACTGTACTGAGCGGCGGCGCATCCTCCTGAGCGCGTGCTCAACAGCAGGCGCGTGACGCGTCTTCTTCTTCTTGCTTTATGGCGGATCACAGACTTATAAGTGCATTACCGCCACCTATCTCTCAAATGGGCCATTGACACTCTATCTACAATCTAATTTAGGAGTTAGAAGAATTAGCAAGAAGAAGACGCGTCACGTGCCGGCTGTGCATCAGAGGTAAAAAACGATATAAATACTGTTCAGTTTCTTGCACAGACCGATCCTTTTGTGTCTTTACACATCAGTGTATCGTCACGAGCCGCAGGGTTTAATTTGGTTTTGTTTGTGTATGTTTTTTTGACTCTCAAAGCCGTGATTCCCATTCACTTACATTATAAGACTGACAGACTGCAACAGTTGGAGTTAAAAATCTTCGTTTGTGTTCTACTGAAGAAACAAAGTCACCTACATCTTGGATGCCCTGGGGGTAAGCAGATAAACATCAAATTTTAATTTTTGGGTGAACTATCCCTTTAAGAGTCTTGAAGTTGAAGTGTGTAATTTTCTCCTGACTCAGCTTAATATGCAGAGATAATTGTAAGCCATTTTAGGTTGATTTCACAGAAAAGTGTAAACACTGATTCAAAACATCGCTCTGTTTGTTTGAACTACCCATAGCAACAACTCAACCAGCAGTGAGAGTTTAGGGCGGGGCTATCTGTATTTCTGACCAATGACAAATGAGTGGTCGGGAAACCTGTTTGAAAACAGTCACTGTTTTTTGTAAATGTATTTAGTGATGCAAAAATTACACACTTCGACTTTAAATACATGACAGACTCGAGCTTCATAATACAAGTAAATGATCACTTCATGGTTCAATCAGTATTATTTCCATGCCGCGCGCGCCCTTTAACGCTTTTTTAGATTCTGATGTCAAAATACAAAGTCATAACTTGTAGTCCGGGAGAAAAGATCGCGTTTGCATGTTGTACAGCTGTAAATATGGTCAAAGCAGTGAAGCACGCATGAGTTACACGTTCATTATATTGAATTTGTATTAAGTAGTGTGATGACCTGAATGAAACAGGAATACAGCATAGACGCAGAGTTGCAATCTGCCCAAGTTTTTGTTGTGTGGAATTATTTTCTGATAACGTAGCTTTGAGTTAAAACCCCCAAAAGCTCCATAACTCCATAACAGCGCTTTTATTCTCATAAAACCGGTCACATTAAATGCATTGAGGATTCACATATGGACCTTGCAACAGGAGATACAAGCCTATGTTCAGTTTATACCTCTGTTCAAAATACAGTGGTTTCAGGGAGAAATGAGAGATAAATTAAAGATATTTTATTTGTTTATTATCCTGTCCAGACATTAACTCGCGGGATTATGGAAACAGAAAATAACCCATTGGTGATGTAAAGCATGGGATGTTGTTGATATTTATAATGCGTTTCTATGAAGAGTGTAATTAATGTAAATAGCTTGAGCAGATGCTTTTATCTCGCAGTGAGTGCTTTGCTGTCAGAGGAGTACCAAACTAAAACGGAGCAGGTACTGGCACTAAATAAGTGCGATAAAAAAAAAAGAAAAGAAGAAAGAGTGGTAAAATGTAAAAAGCTGCGCTTAAAGGAATGTTCTGGGTTCAGTCAGGGCCATCGTCTCTTTGGGACAACTGAGAATGTTGTTCCAGGTCATTCATCGACATCTTTACACTACTATGACGGCATTTCAAGTATAAATCACAGAAAAAAATGTGAACTTTTAGCAGTAAAACACCAACACAAGTACCAACACAATCTCATGGCAGTTTCTAACTATTTTACATTTTGGCAAATTGGTGACTAATCCATATGAGTTTCTACTATCTCACTCGTACAGTTTCATAGGATCTATTTATGCCCCCGAAACGGTTATAGGGTTAGAAGTGGATATTCATGCTTACTTTTCCGCTAAAAATCATACATTTGAATCTGATAAAATTTTAGTAGGGAAGAATTTGTACAAGTGCTTTAGCTGCATATTTCCACTTCTTGACCCTTGTCCCTCAGTTGTGGGAAGTCGTGGCCTAATGGTTACAGAGTCGGACTCGTAACCCAAAGGTAGGGATTGTAGGTGGGGGGGAGTGAATGTACAGCGCTCTCTTCCACCTTCAATACCACGACTGAGGTGCCCTTGAGCAAGGCACCGAACCCCCAACTGCTCCCCGGGCGGCGCAGCAAAAAAATAAAAGGCTGCCCACTGCTCTGGGTGTGTGTTCACGTTGTGTGTGTGTTCACTGCTGTGTGTGTGCACTTTGGATGGGATCAATGCAGAGCACTAATTCCGAGTATGGGTCACCATACTTGGCCACATGTCACGTCACTTTCTTCAGAACATTTCGCCCTATAGACCTCCATTGTACTGTAAAAGTGCCAAGTTCAATTATTGTCTGTGGTAACTGCCAACATGCCACATATGCTGTCCATATGTACTTTTTCCGCCTCATCCACCATATTTATGACCATCAGCTGGCAAAGTAATGGCGATAAATACAGACATACAGCCATCAATGGCTTCGATCCATACAAAGTACCAGAAAACATTTTTACAGATCTCAGGTTAGCCCTAATAAATGTAACTTTCATAGACATTTATATATTTAATCTCTGTATGTAATGCCAGTATATGGAGAGCACCGATATACAAATAGTTAATGTGGATTAAATATATTGTATCTCTTGTGTTTTCATTTCACAGCCAATACTTACTAATGGGCTGCCAATGGTCATATTTATGGATGATGAGCCGGAAAGTCATGCGACTGAAACGGGTGAACAGCTAAAGCTGAACTTTGAGCATTCCTTTAAATCCAGTTTATTCTGTGGGTGACGCCTGCCAAAACTGCCGTCTGTCCAAAAGGATCTATCTCGCTGATTTTTTTTTTTTACAGTGTCATTTTAAATATCACAATGGACTTTTTTGTTTGTATTAGAGTATATTTAAAAGTTTATGTCAATGTAGATAATAGAAACACTGGTCATGTACTCAATATGAAACAAAATGCACTCAAAAAACAGTTAGTTGAGATTGGAATAATGCTGACATGAGAACTTGAGAGAGTGCATTGTATATGTATGATAATAAACCAACTGTACAGTAAGGTAATTCATAAGCTAACTATGGATATGACCCAGAATCATGGGAGAAAGGATGTGTATATTTATTGAAGAAGTCAACTTGCAATTCCTGCCTAACTGAATTTATTTAAACTATCATACCAACTGCCATAGCCTAAAATATCCAGATCTTGGACATTAATAATTTTCCTTACTTTTCCAGTCTTAAATATTAATTATGCTGAGAAAATTAACGTCTCGTCCTGTGCCTCATTCACACAAATCTGCCGAAATGAGAGACGTTGCTTTGGAATGTGGTGTGTTTTCACTCAGACTGGATGTCAACCAACTTAAAACTTCATATCAGGGTGTTTCTTCAACTATGGTCACCTTTTGCCCTGTGAACTTTCAGAACTTTTGTCACTTTTTAACCAACAAATGTAATTTCCATCTCGTCCCAAATGGAAATGACATTTGAAACATTTTAGAATGGCCAGTGTTGGGGGTAACGCATTACAAGTAAGGCAAGTTACGTAATCAGATTACTTTTTTTTTTAACTATCTAGTAAAGTAATGCATTACTTTTAAATTTAATAGAAAATGTCCAAGTTACTCTTTCAAATAAGTAACGCAAGTTACATAGTTTTCCCATTTATTCACTAACAGCTCTCTTCTCTGTCCCCGTATTGAGAGAAATTGGGAGTGAGGTGCAAAGTCAGAGACACTTCCTTCAGCCTTAGGCTTTTTAATTTCACTTTTGGTGGGAAAGGGCCTTTCAGTTGCCAAAAATATAACTTTTGGGGGTTTTTTTGTTATTCAAAATTAAGCCCAGCTCAGGTGACAAAAAAGTTATGCAAAAGTAACGTAATGGATTACTTTCCATAAAACGTAACAAAGTTACTTTTTTATGGAGTAACCAAATATTGTAATGCATTACTTTTAAAAGAAACTTACCTCAACACTGATAAACTGACATTGGCTTTAATTTTACTTAATTTTTTCACTTCTCACATGTAAACAACTGTTACAATAAAGTAAGGGATAATGCACGGCTGGCTGTGCATTAAACAAGAACCGTGTATTATCCTGCTTATACCGTGGTCATTGGCCAGCATTGACGAATTAAAGCTGTTAATAATGTTTGCAGCACAATATTTGACCAGAAGGATAAAAATTACAGTTCTTTTTGTCAGTTATGACTCATAAGCGCCAGCATTCTGCCCACTTCAAATCAGAGTTGAGTGCGGTAAGATCACATGTATTTGAATGAATTATAGCATTTATTTGAATTAATTATCGATCGAGAGAGAGAGAGAGAGACGTTTGTCTCTCTACAAAAGATGAAGTTATGTTTAGTTACTTCAAAAACAGCGATTTACCACCCGTTGCGAGGATCTTAAGTAGTGCTCTAGTACTCGGCTATTTGATTAATAAAAGCCAGGGGAGAGTGACAGGTTCTGTCTGTAGGCCAGGCACAATCTAGATCTCCGACCTCTCTCTCTTTGTGTGTGTGTGTTTGTGCGTGAACGATATGTGTGGGTTTATGTGCATCAATTGACCATTAATTTGTAACAATGATTAAACTGACTTGGAACTACCCGTGCATTAAACGGTTGTAATGCATACTTGCTAGCCAATCAGAATCCAGTATTCAGACAGACCATGGTGTAACTTCTATTAATCTTTGGTTCAGCGTTTTTTTTTTTTTTTTTAACTCAAGATCAAAAGTCGGGGTCTGGGAAAAGGCCAACTCAATAAAAATCTTTGTAAATGGAATTTAAAAGTAGCAAAGAGGCGAAGGCTTGTAAAATTACTATGATGACTCGTCATTTACAAAGGTAAAATCATAATCCTTGGGGCATAAATGTGGCCAAAGTTGAGGAAACACCCATCAAAAGAAAGCACAGATGAATTACATTGGATTTTTTTCAAGAAACAAGGACATACTGAACAAATGATTCTCTTGAAAGTGCACAAAATGAAATGGTCTTGAGGTGTTTGCTATATAGCTGTACGGTTAATGTGACTGCCTGCGAGTGTGACCATCATCACAAAAGGTTCAACGGTCCAAATAACAGAAAATCTGCCACTGTACCAAGCGTTTAAGGATTTATTTTTCTATATTCAGCATATTACCTATGTGGATGTACATTAGTCAGGTGTTTGGCCCTCAGATTATCTCATTGTGAAGAGTTTGGAAAGGAAAGACAAGCTGTTTCTCTGAAGAGTCTTTCCATTGATCTGCTGACACGAGACACACACATATGAACACAGCTCTGCGCTGTGTGCCATCATCATCATCATCATCCTCGAAGCAAACTCTAATGTGTGGGTGCGTGTGTTTTCGGTGCTTTTCTTCTGTATGTGATCTCGAGCTTTCATTTCCTCTTACTAATGTGATATTTTTACTACACGTAGTGTAGAAGAAAACCAGTGTCTTTCCCTTTTAATAAACTATAAAACCGTGATCCATGCGTCTTTATTCAGAGTATCTCATCTATGATTGTTTCTTTTCACGCTACTTAAAGGGATAGTTCACCCAATAATGAAAATGTGATGTTTATCTGCTCACCCCCAGGGCATCCAAGATGTAGGTGACTTTGTTTCTTCAGTAGAACACATATGATGATTTTTAACTTTAACCGTTGCAGTCTATCAGTCGTATAATGCATGGCAATGGTAACAAAATCTATGAGTAAAAAAAACATGCACAGACAAATCCAAATTAACCCTGCGGCTCGTGACGACACATTGATGTCCTAAGACACGAAATGATCGCTTTGTGCCAGAAACCGAACAGTATTTATATCATATTTTACCTCTAATTCACCACTATGTCCAACTGTCTTTGGGCACGCACGGCATCCGGTGCGTGAGGTGTGTACTACTTAAGTGTACTTACGATTTTGCTTCCTCTTTGGCTTTCATCTTCTGTTCTTTATCATTTGGTGATACACTTGGTAATAAACATATGCTTTTTAGGGGCCTATAGAGAGAAAAACAACAACATTTATTCATTTGAGTATGTTTAAAAAAAAGAATTTGATATTATATATATATAATATATTATATATATATATATAATATATCTATATATAATAAAATATAAAATAAAATGGTTATGACAACGCTTAAAAATAAGTGCCCAGAAAACATTACTCTTACACAGGTATGCAAACCAAAATGCAAACTAGTATTGAGATCTATATTATATAACTATATCTATATATATATATAAGATATATAAATATATATATATATTGATTATACATGGGTATACTATTATTAATTTTGTTAATATTTTGAGTAAAATTTTATTTTTCTATTTTCATTCTAGTTTAGTTTTAGTAATTTTGTTGTATTTTTGTCATTTTTACATTTTAAGTAATACAAATTTGGAATTTTTTTTTAATGGTATTTTTAATGGTATTAGGTTTACAATAATTACCCTGCTGCCAACACATTGCAAGTGTAGGGTCAAGGGGGGTCAAAATGTCTGTGACATTCAAATAAAAGTATGATTAAATGTAAACTTGTCAATAGTTCAACCAACTTTCTCTGCAAGATTCGATTCACCTGCTAGAGCGCCCCTTGTGGCAGTGCCGAGAATGCATACTTGTGCTGTGTTATATATTGCATGCTGAGCCATTTCTGAACACAAAGCACTGCAGAAGGGTTTCTTTGAGTATGTTTGAGGCCCAGCAGTGCTGCATGTGATTAGTGGATGTGTGCTGAACTCACTCTGGCTCCCAGCTGATGGCTCGTCTGCTCAAAGACCCTCTGTGCGCTTTGCTACCCCGACAGCCCAAACTTGTGAACTCAAACCGAGCCTGCGGAGGACACACACACACATCATGCGAGTTCATTCAAGAAAAAAAGTGGCTTATCATTCTGCAATTGAGTTTCAGCTGAGGAAGTTACTGACTTGGAACTGTGTACACACACAGGCAGTTGAACAAATAGCACTCTGAACACGAAACACGAGAGAATCAATGTGATGCGAGAAAATATGCGTTACCTTAATAAACATAATATTACCGTCCAAAGGAAACCTCATCAATGGGACGGATTGGAAAAAATACTTCTACGATGAGCAGAAAACTCCCTGAGGCAATAATGTTGTGCTGCAACTGAAGTCAAGAGTTTGACATTCGCTGTTGCTAAGTAACAACGAAATATCTAAAAAAAACACAGCACAAAATTTGAGGTGTGTTTTTATTTGACGTTATTTTGTTTTCAATTATTTTCCCTTACTTTTAAAGCAGGGGTTCTCAACTCTGGCCTTCATTTTCCACTTTCCTGCAGAGTTTAGCTCCAAAATCAAACACACCTGAACAAGCTAATCAAAGTCTTCAGGATTACTAGAGCCAGAGATGGGTCTATGAACAGGGGGTCATCTGATGCGATTTTCAGGGTTGCACTTCTATGTGGAGGTTTAAAAGACTCGTGGGAAAAAGAAGATCTGTAAAGTTGCAAAGACTAAAGTCTCAAATCCAAAGAGAATTTCTTTATAAAAGTTAAGAGTTAACCAAGCCTACCTAAAACAGCTCGTTCTAACAAGCCCCCACATATCTACATCACAATGTGGGAATATTTGCATAATGTTGCAACGCAAAGAAGAAGGCCGTGGTTCAGGGACAGCAGGGTGTTTGAAGCAGAATGTCAGGGAGACGCTGTGTGTTTCTAGGTGAAAGAAAAAGCACTTTATTTGGCCTTCCGGAAGTAGATGCAATTAGGAATCATTGGTTAAGATTGATTTACAACAGAACAGCACAACCCAGATGTTCGAATTTGTGCAACGCATTTTATGGACGACAGTTTTTTGAACCTAGCAGAGTACAAGGCTGGTGGACAAAGGCTATTTCTAAAAAAAAGGGTCAATTCCGACTGCTATGACAATCTGGTGCTTCTGAATCAGCGGCTGTAAGTATGTTTTGTTACTAGTTTAAAAGTATTTGCTATTGACTGTTCAAATGCGGAGTTTTGCGCAGCGCAGAGGTACGTGGTTCGCATGTGTGTGGTGTGTGTGTGTGGGTGTGTGGTGTGAGGGGAACAGGGTCACATCACAGGAGAGTGAACTGCCTGTCAGAAATCATAGCACGTCAGCTGTCTTAACCGCGGCTTGTGTACGGCATCATCACTGTCTGTCACGTGACTCTGTTGCCCTTTCGGGCTTGAACTGATGGTAAAACTAACGACATTATAAACTATCTTGATATTTACTTTGAAAGATGAAGCTCACGATTATGTTAAGGGGCGTTACAGTGCCGACGTGTGCTTGTGGTGTTCGGTCAATCACAATGCACTGGTTCAGCTGGTCAATCAGAGCAGACTGCACTTGTCAGAAGGAGGGGGCTTTGTAGAAAACGAAGTGTTTGAGAGAGGCGGGGCATAAAGGACCTACAATAATGTACAGTATTTGAAAAATAATGTGTTTTTTGAACATTAAAGCATGTCAACATATTCTGTTACACCAAATACACCAAATAATGATCTTTAAAATAGCATCATATGACCCCTTTAATCGGAGAGGAGGTATGATAGAATGTCTATTTGATCAAATGTTTAAGGCAGGTGAGTTTGATCAGGGAACTCTTGCTTTTCAGTACTGAGTTTTCAAGATTATTTATAATCAAGATTTCTTTCATTTTGTCCACCATCTTGAATATCTTTTTTTCACTGACTTCCACAAAATGACAAAGGGACTGATGGATTTACGAAGGAAGTTTTTCTAATATGAGGCAACTTACTAAAGCAGTGATACTGAACTGTACTGAAGAGTTTAGCTCCAACTCTAATTAAACATCTCCTGATATCAAACATGCTGACTATGTAGACAGCTCACTAGGTTTTGAAAAGGAGCAATAATCTCACCTTTTCTATTGTTAGTTTTTCATCGTTTTTCTTCTTTTCTTTGACATGGGAAACCTGAGGATAAACAAACATGGATAAAGACAGATGAGAGTTGAATACAGTTGCTGCAGCTGCTTTTATCTGTATGGTTCACTCAATCCTTCATGCACATATTCACATTTCCGTTTCATCATTTAGCAGACGCTTTTATCCAAAGTGACTAACAAATAAGGGAGAAACAATAGACGCAATACCAATGAGAGAGAGCAACAGTATACAAGTGCTGTGACAAGTTTCAGTTAGTCTAGCACGGTACACATTGTTTTTTTTAAATGTTTTTTTGTAGATAATGGACTTCTGAGGTTGCATATTCTCCTTACCTTCTGCCCTGGTTCAACAGCCTTTGATAATTTGTTCTTCTTCAAAGGAACAATAAATGCAACAACTGCTCTGAGTCTGTGTCGTGACAGACCAGGGGCATAGCCATCATTTCAGAAGTGAGGGGGACAGAAATGTATAGAGATATATATATGAAAAAAATTAAAAAGAAAATTTCTGTAATCTATATAATACCATTCAAAAGTTTGTGGTCAATAAGATTTTTTTTTTTTAAAGAAGTCTCTTCTGCTCACCGAACCTGCATTTATTTGATCCAAAGTACAGCAAAGCAGTAAGGTTGTGAAATATTTTTACTGTATAAAATAAATGCTTTCTATTGGAATATATTTTAAAATGATTGCTGTGATCAAAGCTGTATTTTCAGCATTATTACTCCAGTTTTCATTGTCACATGATCTTCAGAAATCAGTAGAATATGCTGATTTGCTGCTCAAGAAACTTTAATTACTACTATTGTTTTTTTTAGCAGCAAATCAGAATGATTTCTGAAGGATTTGTGTGAATGGAGATAATGTGCAAAAATGTAGCTTTGAAATTACATTTTAAAATACAAACCCAATTCCAAAAAAGTTGACACTGTACAAATTGTGAATAAAAAACAGAATGCAATGATGTGGAAGTTTTAAATTTCAATATTTTATTCAGAATACAAAATAGATGACATATCAAATGTTTAAACTGAGAAAAATGTATCATTTTAAGGGAAAAATAAAAGTTGAATTTAAATTTCATGGCATCAACACATCAAAAAAGTTGGGACAAGGCCATGTATACCACTGTGTGGCATCCCCTCTTCTATTTATAACAGTCTGCAAACATCTGGGGACTAAGGAGACAAGTTGCTCAAGTTTAGGAATAGGAATGTTGTCCCATGCTTGTCTAATACAGGCTTCTAGTTGCTCAACTGTCTTAGGTCTTCTTTGTCGGATCTTCCTCTTTATGATGCACCAAATGTTTTCTGTGGGTGAAAGATCTGGACTGCAGGCTGGCCATTTCAGTACCCGGATCCTTCTTCTACGCAGCCATGATGTTGTAATTGATGCAGTATGTGGTCTGGCATTGTCATGTTGGAAAATGCAAGGTCTTCCCTGAAAGAGACGACGTCTGGATGGGAGCATATGTTGTTCCACAACTTGGATATACCTTTCAGCATTGAAGGTGCCTTTCCAGATGTGTAAGCTGCACATGCCACACGCACTCATGCAACCCCATAACATCAGAGATGCAGGCTTATGAACTGAGCGCTGATAACAACTTGGGTTGTCCTTTTCTTCTTTAGTCCGGATGACATGGCGTCCCTGTTTTCCAAAAATAACTTCAAATTTTTATTCGTCTGACCACAGAACAGTTTTCCACTTTGCCACAGTCCATTTTAAATGAGCCTTGGCCCAGAGAAAACGCCTGCGCTTCTGGATCATGTTTAGATATGGCTTCTTTTTTGACCTATAGAGTTTTAGCCGGCAAAGGCGAATGGCACGGTGGATTGTGTTCACCGACAATGTTTTTTGGAAGTATTCCTGAGCCCATGTAGTGATTTCCATTACAGTAGCATTCCTATATGTAATGCAGTGCCGTCTAAGGGCCCAAAGATCAATGGCATCCAGTATGGTTTTCCGGCCTTAACCCTTACGCACAGAGATTGTTCCAGATTCTCTGAATCTTTGGATGATATTATGCACTGTAGATGATGATAACTTCAAACTCTGCAATTTTTCTCTGAGAAACTCCTTTCTGATATTGCTCCACTATTTTTCGCCGCAGCATTGGGGGAATTGGTGATCCTCTGCCCATCTTGACTTCTGAGAGACACTGCCACTCTGAGAGGCTTTTTATACCCAATCATGTTGCCAATTGTCCTAATAAGTTGCAAATTGGTCCTCCTGCTGTTCCTTATATGTACATTTAACTCTTATTGCTACCGGTCCCAACTTTTTTGGAATGTGTAGCTCTCATGAAATCCAAAATGAGCCAATATTTGGCATGACATTTCAAAATGTCTCACTTTCAACATTTGATATGTTATCTATATTCTATTGTGAATAAAATATAAGTTTATGAGATTTGTAAATTTTTCCATTCCTTTTTTACTCACAATTTGTACAGTGTCCCAACTTTTTTGGAATCGGTTTGTATATTCAAGTAGAAAACAGTTATTTGAAATAGCCTAGTAAAAATATTTCAAAATGTTACTGTTTTGCTGTACTTTGGATCAAATGAATGCAGGCTTGGTGAACAGAAGAGGCTTCTTTAAAAAACATTTAAAATCTTACTGTTCAAAAACTTATGACTGGTAGTGTATAGTCAACTCATTTCTAGCTTTTAATTGGCTTAGAAATCAGATAACTGCTGGACAATAACCAATACGTGTGTTTCACGTGTGTGCATCATCAATGTCCTTTCTCACTTTCCGTCAACACGCTGGTCGTCCCGGAAGTAGCATGAGCTGAAATGTTGACAGTGACACCCATAGACATATAGTGACACTCATAGACATATGGTGACACCGCCCAATGTGATAGGACAGGACAGGAGGAGGCGAAAACTGTAGAGGCTGTAAAAACGCTTTCTTTACTCTAGACGGCGCGTGGAAGCCCCGAGCTCCGACCCTCCACTGAACCACACTAAAATCTCACGGCGTTTTTGTCTTACTAGATGTGCGGTAAAAGTCATACACTTTTAAATACAGCACTTTTAAAGAGTGCTACCTGACATAAAAAATAAAAAGATCGCGCAGAATGTTTAAATAAAGACATTAAACGAACACACCACTCTAATAATCACAGACGTCAGTGATTGGCCCATCCGTGCAGCGCTGAGAAAAGTAACACGTACCACGTGCTCAGGCCAGCACCGTGACGCTGAGGCGGTTTTAACCAGAGAGCTTAAAAACAAAAACAAAAACGTTAAATTAAAAGATATACATACACGGCGAGAATTTACAGCCATTATGAGCTATTTCATCCGTTTTGCTAACTTTATCCAGATTTTTAGGCCCGCCCCCCAAAATACTGTCAACCAACCCGCAAGCGACAAACTCAAATCCACAAATGATTGACAAGGAGGAGGCGCTTCTGATTGGCTAAACTTAGGAACGCTCCCGCCTCGATTCGTTGTTTGTTGTCGTTTACAGAGCTGTCACAGAAGCCGAGACAGGTATTTCAGGGCACCTTAGTAAAGTCTGTGGGGTAATAGTGAGGTTTAATGAGCGGCATTAAAGAAATAGCTCGGAGCACCTAAAAGTGTCATATTAATGTGTACTTTGACCAGCCGTACCTCCAAGCCCCGCCCACCCGGCTCTGCTGTTTCATACTCAGTTGTCATTCCTCCCGCGTGTTGTGTTTCTATGACTGGAATGAGTAACGTTAACGGTCAAGCTTGGTCCAGACTTTCTCACCCAGAGCTCTTCTGGTCTATTACACTCATGCTTTGATAGCTGCGGGATCGAAATGGCGTCTCGAGCGCTGTACTCGGTGAGTGTTACAATATTTTCGCATGCTTTCTGTCAAAGTAGCACATGCTTGCAACACTTGCAGTGTGTGAATCTCACAGAGCTTCCTCTAATATTCTCCTTCAAGGAAACATTAATAAGCACATTTCATGTCCAGTGCACACGAGCGTTTCATGAACCAAATCAAATCTCTCACATGAGTTTAAAAAATGATTTAACATGGTTTTAGGGCCATATGCCATTAGAAAACCATACTGTACAGCTATCTATAAACTCTGACAGCATTTTATTAATTATGGCAGTAATAATCAAATGTATGTGTGTTTAAGCAACATACGTTTGTAGCTGTTTAGTGTATTTTCTTTGCATTGCTTACAAATAAATGGACACACCCTCATTATTTTGTATTCCACATTTTAGAATAACAGTAAAGGCAAAACTACTTTAAAAACACAAATGAATTAATAGAATAATGTAGTGACCACAAATAAGTTATCTTATTTAAGTTATCTTACCAGAAAAATATTATAGAATATACTGTATGATTTTATATAAAGTTTATAATATTATAGAAAGTGCTATATTCATAGGTACAATTCACATTTGTTAATTTGAACAAACATATATCAATTTAAAACAAATCAAAATAAACTCAGTAAGTCAGTCATAAGTGAATATATCTGTAATATTTTGTGCGTGTGTGCCAATGCGCATCACGAGTATCAGTCCTTGCCATTTTTATTCTTCAGTGTTTTTTTATTTGATTTTTGATGTACTGTAATTGCAATGTATTACAGTTTTAAAAAAGCAGAAGCAGAAATGTGATCAAGTAAACGGTCTTATTATTTTTGAAAAATATGATTTCTGTCTTCATACACAGCCTAGGCATCCAGTGCTGAAGAATGATTTTGAAGACGTTCTGGAAGAGAGAAGACGCTCCAGTGATCTGAGATACGCATTGAGATGCTACACTCCCACACTCTATAAAGGACTCGTGCCCTGCAAGGCCAGCATGCTAAAAAGCATCGTTCTGCAGTCAGACCACCTGCAGTATGTCATTAAACAGGTACAGAAACAACCCAGAGCACCACCGTTCTCAATGCCACAGTTTCATGCAATAACTAGGAACCCTAAATCAAGTGAGGCATTTTACAGGTGCATCTCAATAAATTAGAATGTCGTGGAAAAGTTAATGTATTTCAGTAATTCAACTCAAATTGTGAAACTCGTGTATTAAATAAATTCAGTGCACACAGACTGAAGTAGTTTAAGTCTTTGGTTCTTTTAATTGTGATGATTTTGGCTCACATTTAACAAAAACCCACCAATTCACTATCTCAACAAATTAGAATATGGTGACATGCTAATCAACTCAAAACACTTGCAAAGGTTTCCTGAGCCTTCAAAATTGACTCTCAGTTTGGTTCACTAGGCTACACAAGCATGGGGAAGACTGCTGATCTGACAGATGTCCAGAAGACAATCATTGACACCCTTCACAAGGAGGGTAAGCACACATTCATTGCCAAGAAGCTGGCTGTTCACAGAGTGCTACGCATGTTAACAGAAAGTTGAGTGGAAGGAAAAAGTGTTGAAGAAAAAGATGCACAACCAACCAAAAGAACCACAGCCTTATGAGGATTGTCAAGCAAAATCGATTCAAGAATTGATTTCGTTTCGTTCGAACTTCACAAGGAATGGATTGAGGCTGGTGTCAAGGCATCAAGAGCCACTACACACAGTTGTGTCAAGGAATTTGGCTACAGTTGTGTATTCCTCTTGTTAAGCCAATACTGAACCACAGACAACGTCAGAGGAGTCTTACCTGAGCTAAGGAGAAGAACAACTGGACTGTTCCCCAGTGGTCCAAAGTCCTATTTTCAGATGAGAGCAAGTTTTGTATATCATTTGGAAACCAAGGTCCTAGAGTAAGGGTGAAGAAGGGTGATGAAGCTCATAGCCCAAGTTGCTTGAAGTCCAGTGTCAAGTTTCCACAGTCTGTGATGATTTGGGGTGCAATGTCATCTGCTGGTGTTGGTCCATTGTGTTTTTTGAAAACCAAAGTCACTGCACCCATTTATCAAGAAATTTTGGAGCACTTCATGCTTCCTTCTGCTGACCAGCTTTTTTGAAGATGCCGATTTCATTTTCCAACAGGATTTGGCACCTACCCACACTGCCAAAAGCACCAAAAGTTTGGTTAAATGACCATAGTGTTGGTGTGCTTGACTGGCCAGCAAACTCACCAGACCTGAACCCCATAGAGAATCTATGGGGTATTGTCAAGAGGAAAATGAGAAACAAGAGACCAAAAAATGCAGATGAGCTGAAGGCCACTGTCAAAGAAACCTGGGCTTCCATACCACCTCAGCAGTGCCACAAACTGATCACATCCATGCCACGCCAAATTGAGGCAGTAATTAAAACAACAGGAGCCCCTACCAAGTATTGAGTACATGTACAGTAAATGAACATACTTTCCAGAAGGCAACAATTCACTAAAAATGTTTTTTTTTGGTCTTATTAAGTATTCTAATTTGTTGTGATAGTGAATTGGTGGGTTTTTGTGAGCCAAAATCATCACAATTAAATAAACCAAAGACTTAAACTACTTCAGTCTGTGTGCATTGAATTTATTTAATACACGAATTTCACAATTTGAGTTGAATTACTGAAATAAATGAACTTTTCCATGACATTCTAATTTATTGAGATGCACCTGTATGTTTTCTGAAGAGTTGTGCTGTCCATTCAGGTGTCTGTATCTAGGAATACAGATCAAACCCTAGGTGTTTTAATGGCTACTGAGTTGTGTGTGTGTTTAGGTTTCATCAGAATCAGGAGACAGCGCCGAGTGTGTTGCGGAGGAAGCCTCTCTGATCCTGGATGAGATGGCTCACCGTCTGCAGCTCAGCACTATACGCTTCTTTGCCTTTACGCTCAGCAAAGCCTTCAAGAGACTCTTCCGCAGCGTTTGTGTCAATGAGGAGGGCATCCAGAGAGTGAGTGACTCTTCACTGTCCCCAAAATACACGTGTGAAATTCCTGCTAAAACACCTGGCGTCTACACCGTGAGCCGATTACTAGGCTCGTCTAATGTTACTAAAACATGTGTCCTAATTACAGATCCCTTGTGGCACTAGCATGTCATTATTTTAAAAGAGCTTTTTTATTATCATATATATTCTACTGCTGAAAATATTGAATAATTACGCCTTTTATTAAGACGTTTCCTTTGCTCACTAAGGCTGCGTTTATTTCATTACAAATACAGTACAACAGTAATACTGTGAAATATTATTAACATTTAAAAGAACTGTTTTCAGTTTGAATATATTTAAAATAATGTAAATTTTTCCTGTGATCAAAGCTGATTTTTCAGCATCATTACTCCAGTCTTCAGTGTCACATGATCCTTCAGAAATCATTCTAATATGTTGATTTGCTGCTGAGTTCTTATGTTATTTTTTATGCTCCGTTATTAATAAAACAGTTGTGCTGCTTTGTGAAACGTGCCACATTTTTTTTCAACAATTTTGATGAATAGAAAGTTCAAAGAAACAGCATTTATTTGAAATAGAAACATTTTGTAACATCATTAATGTCTTTGTCAATTTTGACCAATTTAATGCATTATTGCTGAATAAAATGACTATTGTTT
Organism: Sinocyclocheilus anophthalmus; assembly: GCA_018155175.1. Lineage (NCBI taxonomy): Eukaryota > Metazoa > Chordata > Actinopteri > Cypriniformes > Cyprinidae > Sinocyclocheilus > Sinocyclocheilus anophthalmus. The sequence goes on along the minus strand of JADLZN010008686.1, from coordinate 243,197 downwards.
TTAAAATCTTGCTTACCCCACACTTTTATCACAAAAATATTAAGCAGCAAGCAAAACTGCTTTCAACATTGATAATAATAAAGAAATGTTTCTTGAGCAGCAAATCAGCATATTAGAATGATTTCCGAAGGATCATGTGACACTGAAGATTGGAATAGGAATAAATTACATTTTTATGGCAATACATAAGCTTTCCATTGATGTATGGTTTGTTAGGATAGGATAATACTTGGCCGAGATACAACTATTTGAAAAATCTGGAATCTGAGGGTGCAAAAAAAAATCGAAATATTGAGAAAATCACCTTTAAATGAAGTCCTTATCAATGCATATTATTAATCAAAAATTAAGTTTTGATATATTTACAGTAGGAAATTTACAAAATATCTTCATGGAACATGATCTTTACTTAATATCCTAATCATAATCCAATGATTTTTGGCATAAAATATATCAAAATCGATAATTTTGACCCATACAATAGCTGCGTCCCAGATGACACACTAAGCCTGTATCATTAGGGCTACAATATGGACAGACATAGGAATCAAAAATGTATCTAGGTCGAATACTTGAGGTTATTTTGTCATTCATAATCTGAGTCTGATAGCCCCTCCCCCTTCGCTATGTAATTAAAGCTGTGACAGTTGAGTGCATGAAGTGTCCAACAGTCCACACTTCGTTTTTTCGGTTATTTAAGTGCATCATCCGGGTATTTAAAGTGCACTTTTTCTTTTTGTAGTTTTCAGTGTGAACACACTACTCGCACTATTTATAGTACAAAACATCAGAGAATAGTGCATAAGTGCGCGATTTGGGACATACAAAGTATTTTTTGGCTATTGCTACAAATATATCCCAACGACTTAAGACTGGTTTTGTGATCCAGAGTCACATTTATTTTATCAAATAAAAGCAGATTTTGAGAGCATAAAAATCACTAAAAATACTATTTAATTCATTATATAAGAATAAAATAATATTTCAACATTGACCGTGTATTTCTGATATTTACTGCTGTAATAATAAAAGTTGCCTGCCTTGTTTTCAACGAAATAGGGAATGTGCTCATTAAAGGGGGCCTATTATGCTCGTGTACAAAGTCTGATTTTGTTTTGGGGACGGATGTCACTAGACAGGCTTTTGAAAAAACACATTATTTTTCACATATTTTACAGTATTACAACACCTCTCTCCCCAGTCTGGAAGGAACGGCTCGAATAGTTCCTGTATCAACTGAAGGCCCGCCTTCTGAAATACGAAAAATATGCTGTGATTGGTTAGCTGGGCCAATATATGCTGTGATTGGTTAGCTGGGCCAGGTTGTCAGACGTGTGTGTTTATTTGTGATGCCCTTAGCTGGGCCAGTGTGTGCATGTGATTGGCTAGCTGGGCCACGTGTGTGTGAGGACAGTGTGTGCTGTGATTGAGTTAGCTGGGCCAGTTGTGTGCTGTGATTGGTAGCTGGGCCAGGAAATTGGTGCTGTGATGGCTAGCTGGCGCAAGTGTGTGCTGTGATTGGTTAGCCTTTTTTACACGGCATTGTGTGTAGCTGTGTGACTGGCCATAGCTCGGTGCAAGGGACATCAGCATGTGGGGGCACGTGTGTGCGCTGATTAGGGTTGTGGGACACAGTGGCTATGATGTGAACGCGTGGTGTGATGGTGTTTTTTATTTTTTTTTGATGGGCCCACAGTGTGTGCTGTGATTGGTAGCTGGGCCAGTGTGTGTGGTGATTGGTCAGCTGGGCCAGTGTGCATTGTGATTGGTTAGCTGGGCCAGTGTTTGCTGTGATTGCGTTAGCTGGGCCAGTGTGTGTTGTGATTGGTTAGGTGGGCCAGTGTGTGCTGTGATTGGGTTAGCTGGGCCAGTGTGTGCTGTGATTCGTTAGCCGGGCCAGTGTGTGCTGTGACTGGTTAACTGGGCCAATGTGTGTGCTGTGATTGGTTAGCTGGACCAGTGTGTGCTGTGATTGCTTGGTTAGCTGGGCCAGTGTGTGATGTGATCGGTTAGCTGGGGCAGTGTGTGTTGTGTGATTGGCAGCACTCGGCGCCTGGTCGGTAAATGTCATGCCCCTTACCATAGCCACCTGCAAGCTTCAGTATAAATATTGCGTCAAAATCAAATCAATTTGAGTGCGATTTAAACCCGGATGATTGTAACCACTCAAAGTTAATCTGCCTTGGGAAAGCTAGCATGTCTACGACATAGTAATAACACTCATTGCCTTCTCTAGTGCAGCTCAACCAGGTCTCGTCCCATTCGTCGGTATTTGTGATGTCACAAATCCCGGAAAATATGTGTTGTAGTTCAAACGAGTCGTTCGTTGTAGTTTTTTGAAAAGTGATTTCTGTTAAATTAAATATCTCCTTTTGAATTGGACTTTGAGCTTTATAACTTTGCAGATCTTTTTTATGCTCAAACAGCCACATTACAGACTAACTAAAGTTTTAAAGGGCCTCTATTATGGATTTTTGAAAATTACCTTTCATGCAGTGTGTAACACAGCTCTAAGTGAATGAAAATATCATGCAAAGTTTTAAATCTGAAGGTGCACCATGTATAAAGTTATTATCTCTCGAAAGAAAGAGTCGACTCTGAATCATTGAAACGAGTCGTTTTTAAAACGAATCCCAAGCCGTTTCATGTTGACGTCAACATGAAACATTAGCATATTGCCCGCCCACTTGTTGGTCTTTTAGCGTTGGTCTGAATGAAAATGCAAATTCATTATTTGCCACTAGGTGCCACTTTGGAGCGGTAAAAAAAAAAAGCGGTTTCCCTGGTAATGCTGTACACAAAGCAGCACTGCGCTTACAAAGGCTGCTTTATCAGGCGTTATAGGCATGATGAAATGAAAATGAGACCATCGGACCAATCACCGCAGATTAGCATCAAGCAAAGGAGGGGTTTGGAAAAATCAATCGTTGAGCAAATCGCTTGGAGTCATTGAGCAAGTAAGGTAAAAAATAAATGCATATTATAAGACAATGAAAGTGTTTTATGACATTACATGCATGTCAACCTGTTGTTGGGGACTCCCAAAACCAAAATATGAACCTTTCATTACCCATAATAAGGGCGCTTTAAATCAGTCAACACAATTCATTTAAATGTCATGATTTCAGATGTTGCAAGAACTTTGTATCCTTTAGCCCAACAGTGCAATACAAACACTAGGTATTGAAGGGGAAGAAGATCTGATTTCAGTTTATATCTTAATATTATTAGTATTTAATTAAACAATTGATTATTCTAATATATAATTAATAATTTATTAATTGAAATACTTTTAAGTCATCCTGAGGCCCCCTGGTTGAGAACTGCTGTTATAAATGGTCCTGCCGTTTGGTTTAATAAAGATGGCATGTAAATAGAGTTTGATGTCATGCTGGTTTTCATTGATGATGCTTTCTCTCTTCAGCTCCAGCAGGCTGTACAGGAACACCCGGTGGTTCTCCTGCCCAGTCACCGTAGTTACATGGACTTCCTGATGATGTCCTACTTACTCTACATGTGCGACCTTCCCCTGCCGGTGATTGCGGCTGGAATGGGTGAGTGTGGACGGGTCACACTGATGCATTGTGCCAGCCTAAAAACGGTTTTGAGTGTAGCTATTATACAAACACAAGTAGACACACTCTCCAAAAGTATAGTTCATTCTCCTTAATATGCTTGAGTGGACTTTGTAACTGATTTTATAGCCTTTCTCGGAGCAAAAGCAAAGGCCTCTTTCTTTGGTTCTCTCACAAGTTTTCTAGTTTTATCAGGGTGTTGAGGGTTGACAGTGCCAGCTAGAGCATCTAAACAATTGACAATCTTTCTGCGCTATATTCAAAATCTTGATACAAGCACTCTGTGGTATTTTATAAACTTCATATTCATAAAACATGATAGTGCCATCTTTTTATTCTAGAATATATACTCTTGTAAAATCATTGTAATTTTGAAGTACCCTGGTTGAATGGGTCAAAGACAGTGTCACATCAAATTCAGTTTACAAAAGGGATTTTATATACACAGAAAGCATATTAATTCAAGAAAATTCTAATGACTTCAGATGATTTGTGAAAATGTCAAAAAACATGGGTGCCTGGAATAATGTTCATCATCATCAGTGGTTTGGGACGTGATGGTATGTAAAAATCAAACAGATATTTATTGTGACCTGCACTTATTAAAATATACAAAAGAAAAAGTGATCATAATAAATTGTTATATTTTAAATGATTAAAATCGTCTTGCTAACAAATGAAACCTAACGGTTTGAAGGATAGAGGCAAAAAGTGTCACGTTAAAATTATTTGGAGTTTAGTTTGAATAAAATCACTGTTTTCTTTTCAGTAACGTCTTTATTCTTTTGATTCAGATTTGATCAATATGTGAGCTTAAACCTGTTGATTTCATGTTATATTCATTACTTATACTGTACTATTTACTAATGGTAAGATGTTTCTGCAGATTTTATGAGTATGAAGTTTGTTGGTGAGATGCTGCGTATGTCAGGGGCTTTTTTCATCCGTCGGTCGTTTGGAGGTGATCAACTTTACTGGGCTGTGTTCTCTGAGTATGTGAAGACCATGCTGAGGGTAAGAGGCTTCATCCAAACAACTGAACACATGAGCAAATCAGTCAACTAGACTGTCCTGTATATGTAAGATAAAATACAGGCTTCATATTGCAGTTGATTTATAGCTTTTCACACCGCTCTTAAAGGGTTAGTTCACCCCCCCCCAAACATTTAAATTCTGCTTTAGTTATCTCCCTCACCTCGTAACAAACTTAGTTCATCTTAGGCAACACTAATTAAGAAGATTTGAGTGAAGTCGAAATGCAATCTGAGATTGCTTTTTTTGTTTTGTTGTATTTTTTTACCAATGAAGAATAGGACAAAATAAATATTTTTATTTTTGCTTAGTAGTATGGTTGAATTGGATCATCACAGGTCAGCAGCAGACATTGGTTAATAAAATCTTATTAAATACAGAAAAAAAGGATATTTGTGTTATTTGCCATATTTAATATTTGCAGGTTTGTGTCATATTTGGAGCTTGCATTTCACTGTCAGCCAGTAAATGGAAAAACAAAGTAACTGGTATTACTGATTTTAAAAAAAAAAAAAAAAAAAAACCCCCCCCCCCAAAGTAACTCAAATATTTCTTGTCACAATAGGAAAAGTAATGTGCTACTTCACTAGTTACTTGAATGTAGGGATATGCCGGTATCAAATTCTCATGTTGCGATTAATTGCTAATGCTTTTATCACGGTATACGGTATTATCACGATATTGAAATTTAGTTAAAAAAAAGTGTTGTCATAATACAGTATAACAGGTTTAATAACTTTTTTCTTATAACAAAAATAATTGAACATTTAAATGCAATAAAGCAATACAGAAAAATTTATAAAGTTCAAAGTTTTACACAGATTAAAGTGCAAAAGAACTATAAAGACCAATAGGTATCACTTTACAATAAGACCTCATTAGTTAACCTTAGTTAATGCATTAACATTCACAATGAGCAATAGCTACATTTGCTACAGAAGTTATTCATCTTTGTTAAAAAAAATACTTAAGTCTTATAATTTAATACTTAAGTCTTTGTTCATGTTAGCTCATTAAATAACACAGTTGCAACTTTCGATTTTAACAACGTGTTATTAAATATTGTAATACCTAAGATTAATGAATGTTAGAAGAATTTTTCATTCGCAGTTTATGTTAACAAATGTTAACTAATGAAGCCCTAATGTAAAGTGTGACCGAACAATAAAGAATCAAAACACTTTCAAGCAATATCTAGTGCATGTTGTAGTCCAGATTAAAATGTAAAAAAGATTGAAAATAAATAGCCTATTAAGTCTAAATATTTAAGTATTTGGCGCTGTGATGAACATCATGGCAAATACACAAATCTGAATTCCGGCACAAGTCTACTTGAATGTAACATCCATTATACCCAACACTGATCAAGACAGAGTTCAAAGTTCAAACAGGTCGATCCAGTGGGATTTTACGGGTAATAAAGTTACTGCGAGTCATTTTTAGATGAATGTTTACTGTATATCCTTCCATTCTTAAATGGTTGAAAATATGCGTTGTTGAAAAATGATTAACCTGGTGTATGTTGCTTATTCAGAATGGATATGCCCCAGTTGAGTTCTTCTTGGAAGGAACTAGAAGCAGGACGTGCAAATCTCTCACACCAAAGACGGGTAAGTGTACATCGACTATACGTTTGCAACACTTTTTATACAATATGTCTGTGTGACTTTTTGGTGTTTAATTTTGATAAAAGCTCTTTGCTGACTTCTGCACGTATTGTGCAGCGTCAAGGCTTTTCCCCACTTTTCGGCCTTTTTTATCGCTGCACAAATAAATTCAAGGTGACGGGAAACATTTTTTTGGTCAGCATTGCTTGCACCCAGGAAGTGAGATGCCAGCTGAGTGAAATTTCACAGGATTTTCACAATTGAATCTCAGTCCCAGTATGATATAGAGCCCCTGACTAATTTATGGCACAGAGGTTCAAACCGACAGCTTGAAACCTGGAAAGCCTGACGGTGGCAGCTCATCAATCAAACCCAACAAAAGCAAATTTAGATGAATGAGAGAAACAAAACGTCCGCCTCTTTGAACACTGTTGGTTTTGTGTCAGCTTCATCTCCCGCTCTCTTTCTCTCTCTCTCTATCTTTTCCCCTCAGGGTTGTTGAATATTGTGATTTTTTTTTTTTTAGCGGGTTTTTAAAGGAGAAGATGTTGATTGTGAACCTGAGTTAATGTCAGCATCAGCCTACGACGAGAATTTGGAAGAGAGTCTCTGTATGCCCGAGAGCTGCAGCGGCATCTACGGAAGCCCAAGAATCAACACAGTATCATTGCTTATAATATGCAATTCCTATTACTATTTTTAAGCAGATATTATAACACTAAACTTTTATCTTAAGTCAGTGTACCTGTTTTCCTTTCACAAAAATTCGTTCTGTGTGCCTCACCAAGGCTGCCATTTATTGTTGTTCAAATTCAGTATAAAACAGTTTAATGTTTTTGGTGTGTTGTGATGCGGGCCTGGACTCCACCCCTTATGTTGAAAGTGTGAAATAATATTATTACACAAGTTTTAAATAACTGTTTTCTGTTTTAATATTTTGTAAAATGTGATTTATTCTTGTGATGCAAAGCTGAGTTTTCAGCATTATTACTCTAGTCTTCAAGTGTCACGTGATCCTTCGGAAATCAATAATTCTAATATGCTGATTTTGTTCTGAACATTTCATATTATTATCAGTGTGCTAATTGATTATTCAGTTGTTACTGCACTAGAATATTTTTAGATGAGTAAAGAATTGTTATCCTTTTTCAGGATATCTTCAGCTGCAAAAGAAAAGGCTACTTTACTGCCCCCCACTTTTAACCAATTTAATGTTTTTTTACCATCCTTGCTTGAATTTCTTAAACAAACAACAGCCAAAAAACGTAAACGTGCCAACATATTTGAAACTGTGTAAATAACGAATAAATAAATTACAGTATTTTATGTATACGATTGTCCATGTAATGGACAGTGATTAATTATAAATAAATATTTGTTTAATACTCAAAATGATCTCTAAAATATCTGTATATCATGAAGCAAAATGGTACAAGATAATTTTGCAGCCACTGCTCCCTGCAATTAAGTTTATTTTCAATTTCATGCGCCTATGAACCGCACTTAAAGACCGGGTGTTCACCCAAAACAACAATTTTTCTCGGAATTAATAACTCACTAGTCATGTTGTTCGAAACCCGTAAGATCTTCGTTCATCTTCGGAGACAAATAATTAATGATAATTTTTGGATCGAAATCAGAGAGCTCTACTGAACCCGTCATAGACAGCAACGCCCCATTGAAATTGTTCACCCCTTTCCATGGTCCAGCAAACGTAGCTCTAAAGAGGTATGAACTAAGCCCATCTTACTGGCGCGTCTGGAACGACATTGCAGGGGACTCTGCAGTAAATTAATGAAAGAATTTTCAATTTGGGTCGATGTGACACTGATAGACCCTATACCTTTTATTGCTTTGTTAAAATTATGCCCATAGTAATTCTGCTTTTCTTACTTGGAACATTTTGAATGGAACATCCAGGACAGACAGACAGACCAAAGGGTTTTTTATTGACATCCATTTCTCAACTCTATTTCTTTCTTCCTCTCAGGGTCTGCTGAAGGCCCGGCGGGTCTTGAGTGAGGACTATGGCAGTATGCATGTGTATTTTGGTCATCCTGTATCTCTGCGCAGTCTGGCAGAGGGAAAAATAAACCGCTCCCAGTACAACCTGCTGCCCAGGTATGGCAGCTGCAATCAGACACTCTCCAAATGTTTTGCTCTAAAAGCCACAAAGCATGCATTTTTGTCATAACAAGCTTTTAAACTTTTACAAACTTTACTATAAGCTGTACAAACTGTCCTGACTTGAGTGTTGTTTTTAACAGGTACATTCCTCAGAAACCCAGGGTAGACACTCATGAGTTTCTGAACGACGCTGCGTTCCGTCTGGTGCGCATCCAGGAGGAGAACATGGTTCTGAAGCCCTGGGTTCTCATTGCCACACTGCTGCTACAGAACCCTGACGGCCTGGAGCTCTCCTTCCTCACAGAACAAACAGACTGGCTCAGACACCTGGCACTGGCGTTTGGAGCGTTCTTGGACTGGCCCGGTAAGAGATCACATGATCTCAACCTCAGACTGATCACACAAATCACCAGTGCAATCTATTAAAATGTCTGTAAGTCAGGATGCACAGCTTTAAATCAGTCTACCAGCAAACAAAGCCTGGTTTGCGGAAAAATCGAAAGCGGGATTTTCCCATGTCGTTTATTTGTTTTTTTTTAATCCTATTAATACTTTCCCCTTAAAAGTGCGCTCGCGTCTTTTGCAGCGTCTCGTAAACTTTTACACGCAGTTTACATAAAAGTTTGTTTACATACTATATGTGTTTGTACAGTGTATATTTATTATGTATACAGTAGTCAACATTAGTATGTTTAAATCAACTTTTATTTTGAATGTGATTAAGCGTTATTAATTGTTTTGCAGCCCTAGTTTATGCTATTAACTGTCATGCATTATATATTTCAAAAGTTTGGGGTCAGTAAGATTTTATGTTTTTAATTTTTTTAAATTAAAAAATACATTAAAAACAGTAATATTATGAAATATTATTGCATTTGTGTTGCTTAATATTGTGAAAACCGTGATACATTTTTTCAGGAATCTTTGAGGATTAAAGTAAAAGAAACAAACAAAAAAAACAGCATTTATTGAAATATAAATGTTTTTATGCTGTTATTCCATCCTGAATAAAAGTCATAAAACAAATAAAATAAAAATCGTACTGACCCCAAACTTTTAAACGTTAGAATTTATACCATTTATCAATCTTGATTCGTGCTCATTTCTTCATACACGAATATATATTTAACATTAGAAGTTGTATAAATTAATATTAGTTATTGTATCATAAATAAACCAGAATTAACAGTTGACAACAGTATAAAATCAAGTTTTCATCAAAAGTCCTGTATAAAAAAATCATATCAAATGTAAGAACATACAGGTAAAGTGTTTGTGTCCGTGAGTGAAGATCTCTAAATTTGAAAGCTTAGCAGCGAGAGATGTATGAAATTGTATCCTATTATCATATATCATGTTCTTCAAATTTTGTCAGTATGGCAAAAATGATCATGCATATCATGCATATGCAGAATCTGCTTGGATAAAGGAAAGATGCTCGGTGAATAATTCATTACACAGAAATCCAGTAGCTCAATCTAAGCTTACTTGACCTTAATTTGAACAATCCCCAATAATATGATCTCTCTCTGTCTCTCTGTGTGTGTAGATCATGAGGCCTGCAGTGAAGTCGTCAGCTGTAGTTTAGCTCTACACAGACACCTGTTGAGTGTGTCTGCAGGCCACGTTCAGCTGAACATCACGGATGCACCGCAGGTCGAGACCACACCAGAGGAAGCCGTGTTTCACCGAGCGGTCGTTGTGCTCTCTTGTGCCTCCTACAGGAACCAGATCTTACACGTGTTTCTGAGACCTGCTCTCTTAGCGGTGGCCATGCAAAGCGCAAACTCCAATAGAAAAGGTGTGCGAGAAATATGTTTTATGAATGTTATTTTACTCTGGATTAGTGTATTTTACCAATCACAAAGTAATTTGTGTTCTAGATGACGTCTACAACTGTTTCAACTTCCTGAGGAACATGTTCTCCAATGAATTTATTCTTTGCCCTGGGGACTCCGTTCAGGTTACACTACATTCACAAACTGTTTTCGCCACCAAAATTTGTTGCTGCAAATTTGAGATTCATAGGCTGTTTCACTTGTTCAGTTGAAACTTACTCAAATCACGAGTCCCTAAAAGATTTTTACCTCTAGTCTGTACTCAAATGTCTTTTCATGACGCGTGTATGTGTGTGTATGTGTTTTTTTTTGTAGGACTTTGAGGATGCGTGTTATTTGCTCATGAAGCGTGGCGTGTTGCAGGTATTGGAGCATGAGATTGTGATGTCAGCGAGCGGTCACAGCACCTTCGCTTTCCTGTGTTCGGTTCTGGACCCCTTCCTGCAGGGATACCAGGTGACACCTTACACACAATGTGCAAATGTACACTAAAGTGCAAAATTTTGGGGGTCAGTATGATTCTTTCTTTCTTTTTTTTTTCTTTCTTTCTTTCTTTCTTTCTTTCTTTCTTTCTTTAAATTATTAGTTTTATTCAGCTAGGATGCTCAATAGGGTTGGGTACCGAACTCGGTACTTTTAAGGGTACCAACCGAATTGCGTCGGTACTACCGAGTACCGATTCACGTTAAATCAATCGGTGCCAAATTTCGGTATCTGAGAACGCATCTGGGCACATACGCTACAGAGAGAAAGAGAGAGCCTGTGACGTGATGTCACCCCTGCAACTCGTTCAAACAACACACAAGGCAAGCCGAAATGTTCTGAAGTGTTGTTACATTTCTAGGGCCTTATGGTTCCTGCGAAAACGCGGACGGGATCCATTCATAAAAACATAATTTACTCTATAGTGCTGAATGCCACGGAATTCGCAAATTTTGGACGAATGATTCAAAAGTAGCCACTGCCACTTAATTCGAATCGCGATTTGAACTAGTATCTGTGAATATTAAAAAGCAAAAAGCTGGTTTAAATATGAATCCTGTATGTTCCACTTGCCTCTGTATTTATGAATGGCGGAAACGCGGTTTTGTTTACTACACAAATACTGAAGCACGCGTGATGCTCGCGGTGATTTTCGGCCTCTGCGTCTTACTATATGACGGCATGAACACAAAAAATTTATCTCCAGAGCTGCTGTGAGAGTCACTTCGCGAGAATTTTACCATTTCATTTGAGAAAACTAGCATCATCATACTGTATACACACAGAAACTTCATGGCAACCTGTCAAAATAAAGTACGGTTTAAATTAACAGAAATATATTCTCCCCCACTTTTATTACTTAGTACAGTATAATGATACATCTTTAAATATGCCCCCTTTGCTCTCAATTTAAATAAAAACAATTAAATGATCAAAAATAAATATTACAACCAGATTAATCACTTAATTGTAGAAAAAAATAATACAATTATTAGCCTATTAAAACATGTTTTAAAGGAATATTCACACTATTTTTCTTCCATGTATTAATTTCAACAATAAACCTCAGTTTGCTTACCAAAAAACAAAAGGGTTTAATTTTCATTATAAATTAATGTTTTATGCCTTCATCTGATTACCAGAAAAATTAAAACAAGAAATTTCTGGAGGAAAAAAAAGGGGAGAGAAAGAAAGAAAGAAAGAAAAGGTTTGTAGGGCCCTATTGTTCAAAATGTTGAAAATTTAGAAAAATATGCATTTTCAGTCCCCAAAACGCCGTTGTCGTGTAAATGTACAGGCAAAACGCATAAAAGTTTCCCGTTTTTGGCTGAAAACTTTGTCATTTAAATGGCCCCTTAGACTAATTTCTGAAGGATCATGTGTCCCAACACCGAAGACTGGAGTGATGATGCTGAAAAATCACAGCTTTTCATCATAGGAATATAAATCATTTTAAAAAATTTAAAATATATATTTTTTCCAGACAATATTACTATTTTTACTGTATTTTTGATCAAATAAATGCAGTCTCAGTGAGCATCTCTGTGAGCAGACTCTGTGAGTTTTCACAAGTTTAAAAAAAAAACTTACTGACCCCAAACTTGTGATTTTTAGTATACAGTTTTTTATAATATCAACAGGAATAGTTAAAGGTGTAGTAAACTCTGAACAACAGAAACACTGTTGTTCAAACAAACGCACCCCCACCCCAAAAAAGCACACCCCTCCCTTCATTGCTCCACCCCCTAATTCACGCTATGCAACATGGGCAACGACTAATAGCTCCAGACAAACAATGACTCTCAAAACCGTCCTGATACTATAGCTACAATTACAACAACACCATATCTTGGTTCTGTAAAACATTGCAAAACCAGTGTTACAAGCAGAAACAAAGCAGCCTTGGCATCGGTTTTCAAACCTTCCCAATCTTAACATCTCTCCAGCTCTGGAAAGCTTTTCCAATATTAACATGGGTCTGATCATAACCCTTATTTTTCCAGTTACATTCCTAACATTTTCCTCTTTGGTAATTTCTCCACCATCTCTCTTTGTAGAGTCTTTCTACAAATTTCCCGCTTGATCACTTTCTCTCCTCTCCCTAAATGCCCCCTATTGCTAATTTGCTAAAAGGGTGTTGTAGTGCTTGGTCGGATCCATCCGATCCACTTTGTGTTTCCCCCTAATTTGACAGCCAGGACTATGTACAAACACAATTTTTTTTTCAGCACGCATGTAGAACAGACAGCTAGCAAATATTAACATAATTGCTAGTTTGGGTGTTGATAAGGTTGTAGGACTCAAGGCAATTTTTTTTAAGTTCTTGGTCTTGTCAACATATTGACAACATTTGTACTCGGTCTAGTCTCGGTCTCAGACTTAAAGCACTCTGGATTTAATTTCAAGGCCGGTCAAGACCACGACTGCGGGAATATTACTAAATCGCCGGTGCCTTGTCTGATTTATTTGTTAACATCTTTCTGTGATTGGATGTAAAACTTCCTGCTTCAAATGCGATCAATAACTTGTTTGTAATTTGATTTCAGGAATGAACATGTGTCAAAAATGTCACCAAAATTAAAACAAATGCTCACAAAATGCAAGATATTATTGCATAAAAAGTGCTTGTATAAGATCTTGTGTTTTATATGGTAACATTTGATATAATTAAGCAATATCACCAAACGATCAATAAACAAGAAATTCATATTAAGTGACTTACCTTTTAGATAAAAGTTAAACAGTTTAAACACAACAGTTTTTGTGTTTACCAATTCGTTCACCAATGAAAATAGTTCCAAACAGCTCTCAACTTGGTCTCGGTTTAAGTAGTCTGACTATAACATTAGTTGTTGATTTCAATTTTAATAGTGTTTCTCAAAAATCACTTACTGCACATTTAACTGTATAATCCTGTTTAATTCTTAATTGGTTTTCACATTCTTAGGTTTAATAACTACGGTCATATTAAGTTAGTGTGGTCTTTGTGCAGGTGGTGTGTCGCTGTCTGTGTGAGGAGACTAATGAGAACCTGACCGAGAAGGAGTTTATTCCTGCTGTGAGGAGTTTTGCACTGAAACTCATATTAGCAGGTAACACAGGATGACAGTGTTTTGTGTGTGGAAGTTTAAACTGTTTGCACCTGGTATTGATATCTGTCTCAACTGATCTGATTATGCATGTCCCTGGGTCCTGCACTGTGTCTGCTTGCGATTAGATCTGCTAGAGGTGTTGCAATTGGTTTGAAATTCCAATCTTCTGTTATATGTGTGTTTGTCATCATGGCATCAGGTCGTCTGAAGTGTTGTGAAGCTTTATCCTCAGACCTGCAGAAGAACGCTCTAGCAGCCCTTCTGAGGCTCAAAGCCGTGAGGAAGGTCAAAGTGTAAGTCCATCTACATACAGTCTCCGTTTCATTAGACGTGTTATGGACTTTTGAAGTGTTATGGTTGTTTAACTGATGTGAATTCTCTCTCACAGAGGCGATCAGGTGACGTTGAAGGTAAACAAGATTGCAGTGAACTCATTGGAGGATACGCTGGGTAAGAGTAACGTCAATCAAAATAGCTGGTGTTCAAGTATGGCAATGTTGAAATAGCAATCTTTTAACATACTAGTCTAAATCATTTCTGCAGTATATAATATGTGCATTCTAAGTTGATCTGACTATCTTTTTTGGGGTTGTTTTTTTGGTCTGTAAAGTATAATTTTTTTTTTACACCAAATTAAAAATGAAAAACAGTTATTTAGCATTTCAAACTGTTACTATGCTTAAAAATGTGTCCAGTGATGAGGCATTGGCTACAATGTAGAAACTAATGTTTATAATAATATTATATATATAAGATGGGGTTATTTAATTTTATGTTTATAATGGAATGCCTTCTGTGTCACCAATGTTGTTATTGTTAAGTAAAACTATTAAAAATATGTTTTGGTAATTCAAATAAAGCTGAAATGAAATAAAATAAAATGGGAGGAAAGCTTAAAAATTAGAAATGTGGCCTAACTTGAAAAATTTAAGTTGAAGTATTGCAATTACTAAAACTAAATTAAAGCTACTGTAAACAGAAGTAGAAAAAAAACTAATAAAAAATACATAAACACATAAAAACAATTAAATGCTATATATAATAGTATATATACTACAAGATCACGCACCATTATATTTTTGTTAATAATAGTTGGCAATATTCTGTGTAAACTGTTCAAAGTCCCAGTAAATCAACCCTAATTTTTTTTATCAACCCTTGTTGTATTGTGTAATATAATGTTAGATTTAATTACTGAATTGTTTAGCAATAGCACAATTTTGCTGGAGCAAAAGAGCATTATAGAGCATTAAGCCTCGTATCGCCAATGTTTTTCGACGCGTCTTTTGTGTTCATACCCAAGCGATTTTCGTTGGCGATGAGCCGAGTGAACGTGCAAATTCACTCCCTGACATTAGATGCCGCTTAACGAAAAACAGAAATACCCATCGAATCCTATCTGATCTGCAATTCCTCTCCATAACAACTCCCTTTTATCGAGATTTTTATAGTCGCTGTCGCGTTTGTCATAAAGCCCTTTGTGTTCAGACACCAACGAGACCAGCAGCTCTACATTCATCTTGCCTCGATGCATCTTCTTGGTCTACTTACTTCCTCTTCGTCGTTAGGTATCAATTGGCATTTTCCACTGCATGGTACTGCACGGTACGGCTCGGTACGGTTCACTTTTGGGGGGTTTTCCACTGGGTACAGTACCTGGTACCTGGTACTTTTTTAGTACCACCTCGGTTGGGGTTCCAAGTGAACCTTACCGTTACCAAAACATGATGTGTAAACTGCTGATCACGGATTGGCCGGAGAGAATCGTCACTACCTGCGTCACTGAACTTGTGACACAAACACAAAAGAACCGCTAGTTCTGTCAGGACCACTATCGTCAAAGATGATGACAATTAGCATACAGTTTGAATTGGCGGTATGGTTCCGTTCTGGGCAAGGACTCCCTGCGCATCCATGCAGCCTAGCATGGATGAGAGCAGGGAGAGCAGCGATAACCCCCCAAGGGTAAACAGAACAGAACCAACATAAATGTATTGCAGATATCGTTAAAGTTAAATAATGTCATGTACACATTTTAGAATTAGTCTGATTCAAAGGAGAATCGGAAGGCTGAATCCTGACTGACAGAGGAGGAGTTGGGGATGGAGGAGGGTAATTAGCTATCGAGCAATGTGAAAACTGCTGATACTACTGCAGGACCTTATACAGTATATGAATGCTTAGATAGGTGTCGTATTCCCATAGGTTGATGGGGATCAGCTGAGAGTCAGCTGATGCGAGCTTGACTAACGTGACCTGCCAGAACTGACGCTACGCTAGATATTTAAATCAGCACAGCCAGTGAAGGATCGAACGCAACTGTTTTGAACGAGCGCACCTTTTTTTTAACAACCAAAAAGTGGCTGTTTCGTTGTCCGTTATGAGGAAGTGCAGACGTTCCTCTTGTTGATAGCAGAGGAGCGGATCCAGCAAGAGCTTGATGGGGCGACGCGGAATGAAAAAGTTTTTTTTTAGGAGTCGTGGTAGTAGAGGCGGCGCAACTATAACGACATGTGAATAATCCCGCCCACTCTAAAGTGGTACTGAACTGCAGTGGAAACGCAAACCGTGCCGAGCCGAGTCGTACCACGCAGTGGAAAAGCACCAAATGCGTGCTCGGCAAGACCGTTTTGTGCTTGAGCGCCACCAAGTCGTGTTTTACTGTAACTTCAGCAGCTCCAGGCACGTGAACAAAAGCGCCAATCTCATTGGTCGGCCAGTTTTTAACGTGGCGCGTAAAAACAAAAAAACGAGCCAGAGGCGTTTTTTAAAAAAATGCCGCTTTTACGCCTTGCGTTTTGCGTGTCGGTGTGCACACTCAAATTGGCGCCCTTTGTTTAGTCACGAGGCGTTAAATGTCGGCGATAATCATGCGCGATATTCGTCCTGGTGTGAACAAGCCTTGAGATTGGTATGAATAAAACTTAGATTTTTGAAACTAAAATTACATGCAAAAGACTCCAAATTCATACTTATGAATGTGAATAGTTTTACAATTTACACAAAAAAGTTAATGTACTCGTGTTTTAACTGCAGTATCCTATTACCGCTGATATGTGTTCAGAAATAAAAGATGATTTAAAATAGTCATCACCATAAGAAACGTCATACAATTTATTTTAAAAATAAATAGATGTCAAGTAAACTTTGAAGGACTTGTTTTATAAGATGGTCCCAAAAAACATTATTTTACAACGAGTACTATTAAAGAATCTTTTATAGATTTATGTATATACAAAATAGCTTTTTTTTTAGGTGAGTTTGAAAGTTGAATAATATTAAATGTTTGCATTTGTATCGAGTGAATGCAACAACCACAAGATCTAAATATATAGGCTAATAAATAAAACGTAAACTAGTCAATGCACACACATATTTAGAAATTAAATATTTCAAAATATTTTAAAAATAAACGATGAACTATAGTAATTCCGCAGATTTTTTTGGCCCAGATTTTATTGCTTGCTTTTAAAACGCAATCATTTGCTCTTTAAGTAAAGTTTTCAAAGTTTCCTCTCGGAGAATTGGTTTGTTTCACTGTGACCCAGTTCTTGTCTCGCTGTGCCGTACTGCCATGACCTCCTGCATCTTCGTTCTATTTTACGGCTACGCTTGTTTACTTTACTTTTCCTCTGTCACACAGGAGGTAAAATTCCTACCCAGAAGCCCATCCTTGCTCGACTGTAGTCGCATACGTACACGTGGGGTCTCTGGAGGGCCAAACTAAACTGCCTTCATTAGCATAATGCCAAATTTTGCAAGGTGGCATGGCTTCGCTGACTACAAAGGTTACCTGTCATCGAGCTTTAAAGGGACGTCACGGGTTTGCCATCTGGGACGCCCACGCTGTGCTAGAAGCACTCTTTTTATCTCTCTCCCTCTCCAACAAACTTGACAGCAGGTTGCCGTGTCTCTGATCAGCCTTCGATCTTCAGCGTGTCTTTATCAGACGAGTTTTAAACTGCTCTGATGTTGCCAAGTATATGAAGGCAGTGACACTTTTAATTTTTTTTTTTCACGTTTGAACATCCGTTTGCGTGCGTTTGATCTATGTCTGCACTAAAGAGCCTTCGCTTTGATTTGAGACACTGTTACGGTTTGTTCTCACTGGATTTGTGTTGGGTCCGTTATCTTTTCTTCGTGACTTGTCTAAATTGAACGGTTTTCTTTTGCTCTCTAGATATGGCCGTCTGTTGCGTTTGCTACAGATCAAGGTTTTTAGGGATCATGTTACAAAAATAGGTCACTCAAAAGTGGTTTAACTCCTTCAGAGCTAAAGAAAAGATTGTCTTTTTGTATCTGCTCTCATAAGGGAAACTTGTAGTTAAAAGAACAGTTCACTCAAAAATAACAATTTGGTGAAAATGTACTCAAGTCATCAAAGAAGTAGATGAGTTTGTTTGTTCATCGGAACAGATTTGGAGAAATATAGTGTTACAGTGCATCACTTGCTCACCCATGGATCCTCTGGAGTGAATGGGTGCCGTCAGAATGAGAGTCCAAACAGCTGATAAAAACATCACAAGTAATCCACATTTAACATCTTATACACTGAAAATCTGAATGTTTCTAATAAACAATGTTTTTAACTTAAAACCTTTGCTTCCAGCTAAAATGCGGCCAAAGTGACGATTTAAAGTTAAAACGCCTTAATGATGGATTTGTTTGGACATGCAGATTTTCACTTCTCAAGACGTTAATTGATGGACTGGTGTGGATTATGACGACGTTTTTATCAGCTGTTTGGACTCTCGTTCTGACGGCACCCATTCACTGCAGCGGATCCATTGGTGAGCAAGTGATGGAATGATAAATTTCTCCAAATCTGTTCTGATGAAGAAACAAAAAATAATCTACATAATGGGGGGGGGGGGGGAATAGCCTTGATGGTGAGTAAAATTTCAGCTAATTTAAATTTTTGGGTCAACTTCTCCTTGAGCCAGATATGGAGACTCTTTATTGCCATATACAGTGTTTACATGCCTGTTGTAAACTACAGCTTTTCTGCTACAAAATAATGCATAATGAATCACCAGGTTTTATTTGATGTATTACTGCATTGTTTGGATATTTCACCCTATCTTTCAATAATTAATATGATAAAATATTTTTTATTATTAAAAATGGAGGCATGTGGCACGAAACTGCTGAATCTCCGTTCGCTCTGTTTAATGCCCCTCTAATGTTATTTCAAAGCATTATATCCATTTTTCATATTTAGTCAATTAAGTCACACTGACCCAGATTTCAATACTAGACAAAATTAAACTTTTAAAATTGTGGTGATGCCGTGTCGGATTCAGCTTCTAAAACTTAACTACAAAGTTTAGATACATTTATGTGCTGCACTTTTTCTAGGGGGAAACAAATCTAAAATGTGCCCATTGTGTGAATTTGAATGGGAATTCAGGTATATTTTATCCCAAATTTTGGACTGATCATCAGACATTGTTTGTCTGTAATCACTGAATGGATGATGCAACCACAAAACACAAGCCGTAAGTAAAGCCATAGCGTTCATCCATTCTGGGTTTGGGTCGATTCTTGCACAGTTCATCAATTAAGTAAAAAAGCTGAAACCATATTTATGTTTACACTGACAAGCAACTTTTTACATAATTAGATGAATTCATCTTGAAATGGTTTTGACAAAAAATTGTGGAAATCACTCCTTTTGACTTTTGGACATTCGTTTTTTTTTTTTCCCCTCCTCCTATGGATTGAGTGTCTTTTTAATAATGTTAATATTGTGATTGAACAGTGCTTCTGTCTGATCATTTTTGTGAAACCCAAATGCTCACCATATTTTGTGTGTTTTTGTAATATGTACTGTATATGATCAGTATTTCTCCAGCTATTTTGATTGTTTTAAATACTTTTTACCCAGCATTTCGTTAACGCTGTGATGCAAAGCTGAATTTTCAGCAACATTACTCTAGTCCTCAGTGTCACGTGATCCTTCAGAAATCATTCTAATAGGCTGATTTAATGCTCATGAAACATTTGTTGAAAACTTTTGAGCTGCTTTCTCTCTTTTTTTATTTTTTATGGAGACATGGAGAAATTTTGTGGAGAATCTTTGATGAGCAAAGTTAAAAAAACAACCGCATTTATTTGAAATTGAAATCTTTTGAAACATTAAACAGTCTTTACTGTCACTTTTGATCAATTTAATTTGTCTTTATGTAATAAAAGAAATTTAATTTCTAAAAAAAAAAAAAAAATACGTATTAAAATTTTGAACAGTCCATGTGGAATTGGTCTCCGAGATAAGGTTTGGACAGAGCTACTAATTTCTTTACTATTACTGTTTCACGCACTTTAGAATAACAGCCCACTCAAGTTATTAAAATTATGAAATAACACTAAATGGAAATATCATAAACTCATGTTAACTTCCATTTTTTCTAAATTACAGCCTTGCCACTTTTGACATTTCATCAGTGTCGTGAGATGCATTATGGGATGCGATGCAAACTGTATTAAGGGAGTTTCCATTCACACAGGACTCTTCTTTACTAAAATAATTCATGCAATTGTTTTAAAATACAGTAACACATTTTTTTTTTTAAATCTTCCAAATCAAGTCTAAATAATCTGCCAGTCCAATAAAAAACAGTTCAGAATCTTAAGCTTTTATCCCATCCTCATTCTTGATGTTGTGGTTTTATCAGTGTTGTCCTCTAGATGGCAGACTTGGATGTGAATTTACCAGCTCACATTAAGCAGCCAGTATATTTTGGCCAGTTTGGTCCTTTCACCGAATTTGTGCAGCCAAGCAAAACCTTTTACTCATATTTCCTTCCCATTTCATTCATCTCTTCAACAGGATATCAATCAATATGCCAGCAATCTCTTCCACTGAGAACAGGACATGTTGTTCTTGACATTTCCAGTGCTCATTCTGTAGCTACAGTTCTGCATATTGAATCTGTTTAAATATCCTGTTTTCTTTTCTTATAGTTTTATTTGATTGATTAGGCTCATTTAGCAGAACACATTCAACAAATTAACATTAAGTCCTGCTGTTTATTCTGCCACGTGGAACTGGGAATATTGGCGGTAAAATGTCATAGCAAATGCAAACAACGTACCTTATTCGGAGTACACACTGCATTATAATTTGATGCAAACACAACCAGAGCCCTTCTCCATGGGGAGCCATCAAAATCCGCTCAAAAGTGTATTACTTTGAATGGAAGTCAATGGCGGAGATGCTTCAGTACGCTGAATAAACTGATTTTGTGTGGAAACAGCTTGACTCGTAATAAATTTCGCGCCTTGCAGCTAATCTTCAACATGTTTTGCATGCCATATTGGGAGTGAGCTATACTTGGAATTTGCTACAAAAAATAGTAGTTTCATAATTGAAATCGCAGTTTTGCAGGAGAGATTTGTTTGCAGCCATGCATTCATTTCTATGGTCAGGCTTTTGTACAATGCTGAAATGACGTCATAGCTTGTATATGATTGACTCTCAAGGCTCATTCATTTTGACCAAGTTCAACTTTTTTTTTCAGTGACACACATTCAAGAGTTTGCCATTTCCACTTCTTCCAGAAAATGTCTGATGAAACTGAGACTGTGAGGTCTGTTCAGTGTCATACTGCCTTAAGGTCACATCTAATTGTCACAGCCCAGACTTTTTGTCCACTGGGGATTTTTTCAGTCACTGCACATATTTTCAGTGTTTCATCATCTGATGATATCAAACACATTGGCTGCGTCTAAAAGTAACACATGTCGCATATTTTAAAAAAGCGGTGCAGGCAGCGGGGGTGCTCACACATGCTGGGTGCGATGTCGGGAAATGGCACTGGCTAAGCTCATGAATATTAAAAAGGTTATGAACAAATAAGTGAAAATAATGTATTGCTTTGTAAATATGTGATATATTTAAATTATGTCTGTATAAAGTATTTTACCACAATCCTGTGCATAATGGCGTTTCTTGAAGGAGTAAAAATGCTGTCTAAAAGAAGCAAACAATTCCTACTGAGAAAAATGCATTGTAGGCATGCATGTAAAGAAATAAACTGTTACATACAAAACATACTTGGCTGCATGATTGCTTATATTGTTGCCAAATGTGAACATTATCACATGGCTCTCTCTATCTCTATAGATGTATGTATACCAGGGTCAGAATGGGGGCACCAAAATGAACAGAAATGCCCCACAAATTCCAAATAATGGGGGAATAATTACACTGTAAAAAAAAATTCCGTAAAATTTACGGTAAACAGAATTTACAGTCAGTGATGAAACCAAAGCCCATCACAAGCAGCTTTAAAAAAATAACATATATAGAAGTTGCACAGTGTCATTCACTCAAACACTAAACACCATCATGGTAACACAAATGAAACTGAAATAATGCAATAAACAACATTAGGTGTAACACACAACCCTAATATACAAAACTGATAAGAAAAAACTAAGAAGAAACATAGTTATTTCAACAAAAAACATCAAATTTGAAATGTAAAGCAGGGAATTCTGGGAATGTCAATTTACATTCACTGTAAATTATACAGTATTTTCACTTCCAAAAACGGTATACTACAGTAAAATTAATGTCCAATACATGTAAATGTCCAATACAGTTTTTTCACCGTATATAGTAGGGGAATTTGCCGTTAACCATTTAACAGGTTTTTACAGTCTTACCTATTATCATGATTAAAATTACATTTAGATCTGTGCATGCTGCAAATTTTTTTTTGGAGCTTTGACAATTATAATCAAACACATGTTTCTGTTGAGCTTATGAACGCAACGGCCAATCAGAAGCATTTATATGGGAAGCCAAACAACCCAAAAAGGGGACAAAATAGCAGGGTATTAACGAATTCGCGACTCGCAGGCAGGGAGGGTAGTTCAGCTCAGATGTCACGCAACAGACGTTGATGAACCGTTCTGATGCAGATGCACACAAAATTGAAAAACACTTCAGGATGTTTCCGAAGTACTCATCGGATTGGTTTAAATTATACGGATCCTTTAATGTTCTGCCTGGAAACAAAGATGTTCTGATGCCAAACCCCCTCATGGAAGAAAAAAAGCTTCAAGTTTACAACTGTGATGATGAGCACTTATCACGATCAACTAAATGCTGGATTTTCAAAAGTACGTGAAATATGTAAAGTTCGCAGCATCTAAAATACCTCCAAGTGTTTTACACGACGGTAGTATGTGGGAACTTTCCATGACCCTTAAACATGGACGCAGCACAAAAACACAAGTGATTGGTGCTTACCTGTCGGTCTATGGCGCCTTTTGGGAGGCCTGGTCCATTACCAAAGTGGACAAAGAGCACTAGACCTTCTGCCATTAGTCTGAAGGTCTGGCTATGCGAGACCTATGCTTTTCTGCGCGTAAAATAATGGAGATCATTATTAATTTCTTACATTTAATCTGCTTATTATCTTTCATATTGCTTATCTTTCATATATGTATATGCATAACAGTAGTGTAAGCTACTTTGAAGCAGAAACTTTAATGCGGTTGTCTGCTTAGAATTAAAAATGCTTTATGGTTTCATTCATCAAGGCATATTTTAGGTAAATTTTACATTTAAGGATATTTGTGTAAATGTAGCATATGATTATACTTGAAAAAAAAAAAAAGAGTAAAATGTACTGATACTTTTCTGTCAGGACATTAATTTTCCCTTACGGAAATACGAGAAATTAACCATTGTTTTACTGTAGTAAAGGGTTAACCATGGTTTTTGATGGATTGATTGACATTTGAAAAGCCTTAAAAACCTAGCCATTGTATATAACTGCAGTGTCAAAGTTAAATAACATTATCTTGGCCTGTTCCCTGGTCTTTAATTACTAGAGACAAAAAATCCCATATGTAGCCTAATTAATAATTGAATTAAAATGTAAAATTGGTATCCTACATAACTGCAGTATTGTGCTGAATGAAGAACTTGACGGTGGTGCTAGAAAGCATGTCCTCCCTGCGCTGTCGAGTTTGTTGCAATTAGTATCACACTGTTTCGTTCCACTTTTGGGTTGTTTGGCTTCCCATATCGTTTGATTAGTCAGCACTGAAAGCAGAGGTTTGTGAGTGTGCCCGCTTTTAATGAATGAATTGTGCGCTGTTAAATCTTCTATAAATGACCAAAAGCAGAAAAGATGTAGTTACGACAGCTACAGTGATTATAACGGGAGTTTTTGCATAACTTGCTCTAGACTAACGTCATGGACCATCTACATTTTTCTGTGTAGAATATGACGTGACGTTTCCCCAAACACAAAAACATTTCTACATAAGTATTTTATTAATCAACAGTAGTAATCATTATTACAATATCAAGAGCAATAGTTAAAAATGATGACTTTTGACAATATTTCTGCCCTACCCTGAGTTCCTGTTTTTTAAATGTATAATTTACAATTTTAAAATAAGGGAGAAATAATTTTTAGCTTAGGCCTATTAGGTCATGACATAATAAATACTTTTTTCCGGGTCTAGACCTCTGTGCTGTTTCAAGCGAAAAATTTGATCTCTAAAGGTGTGTAAATCATTTATAACGCATCTTTAAAAAAAAAAAGTATCTACAATTTTTGGTCTCACGGTGTCCTGGGTACCAATATTTTGATGATTCAAGGTACTAACATCACATTGTGAGTGGATATTAGCAAAAGCCACTTTAAGGTAAACCTCCAAGGTTAGCAAAAAAGCATAGGAAGGAGACAAGAGGCCATTATTTAAAAAATGGATGTCAATGGAGATGCTTCACTACACTTTAGTAGGGAAAAGCTGATCATTTAATGCAGGGGTGGCGAACTCCGGTCCTGGAAAGCCCCAGCCCTGCAGAGTTCTGCTCCAACCCTAATAAAAACTCACCTGCCTGTAGCTTCTTGGTAACCTTTGCCGACCTTGATTAGCTTGTTCAGGTGGTGTTGAGTCGGAGTTGAAGCAATAACTGCCGGGCTGAGGCTGCTCCGATGGATGACGTTCGCCACCACTGATTTAATGAATCGACAGCCTATCATCTAATATTCAACACGTTTTCCATTAAACATTAATTTTGGATTGATCCATTTTCAGAGTTTACACCCAGAACACCCCCATTTGGACCTGGAAATGGAAACTCAAGTCTTCGACGGCAGATTGTATTCATACTGCACACATGCTTGCAATCGAATAGTTCTTCTATGAAAAGTTCTGCAGCACATACTTGAAAACAGTTCAGTGCAGCATTTGACTGACTGGATAATGAGTGCAGACATTAAGCAGACTGCATTTATATCCATCACAACATTGTTTTCATCCGCGTCAAATCAAATATGTCATCTAAGCCTGTTCTGTACATTAGACCATACACACTTCTCCATGGTTTGAATAGGTGTGAATAGATCCATAGGAACTCGTCATTTCAATTTCTTGGCCTTTACGTCGCTCAGTGTCATATTCACAGCTTAAAATTGAAACAGAACAAAAATAATTGGTTTTTGCTTTGCATTTGAATACTCAGGAAATGAGAGGATTTGTTAAAGCAGCCTCCCGCGGTCGGCACAACCAGTCACCGAATCTTCAGGGGATAATTCACCCCCCACCGACCCTCGACTCGTTGGATGCGCTGTTTCCTCTTCCACCGGGAAGCGGCTCCATCAGATGAGTGCTCAGGAGTGTCAGCGCCATGGGAATCTCCATCTACTGACAGTGAAATAAATAATGATTCTCACATGGCAACCGCAACGAAGTGACAGCCTGGAGATGATTTAATAAAGTTCAATACAATCTAACTGAAGTTGAGCGAAAGCCTCTTGAGAGCGATCCCTTTCTGGATTTGTCACAACCTCTGAAGTGAGTTATCACTGACTGCGTTTACATCAGTAATCTAATTATTTACCTTATTCTGAATAAGACAATATTACAATTAAGGTGTTTACATGAGTTGCTTTTAGAATATTCCTTTCATGTTCCCGTTTTACATGTTATAGTGCATTGATCGATTAATGGCATGTCATTACGTCCCACGTGACGCCATCCGACATCCCCTCCAGAATTTCACATATAAGTTCGTCTTCATTATGAGGCCATGTACAGTTTTGGGTGTTTCATGTGTAATTTTACAAAATATTCAAGTGCAGTTAATTATTTGTCATGCTATACGTGCAAACAGACGACGGCGTTGTTGAAGCCATTCTTTTGTTTGCCATCAAACGGTTGAGCACTGCCATGTATGTATCCTGCCAAAGTCCTACACGACAGTAATAATGTGATTAAGGTGTGTACATGTCTATACTGCACTTCAATAATGCGACTAAAATAGGAATACTCCACATATGTCTTAATTCGATTCGTGATTATGACTTTAGCCGGATTAAGGTAATCAAAAATCTCTGTTCACATGGTAGATTCTTAATCAGAGTATTGTCTTAATCGTGTTAAAATCGTAGCATTGTTGTCCATGTAAACGTACTGACTGTGGGAGAAACACATGGATAAACCGCACAGCTGGCGGTTCCTGAACTTAAACTGGGTTCACACACTTTACACTTGCCCTCAGCATAAGGTATGAACTCTTTGTGGACAAATTACCCTGACCTCAATGCTCCCTTGACATATGTAGTGGGAGATCCATGGATTTCGGACACCAGCATACTAGTAATACATTGGATACCATCCAATAAGTCCAATATGACTTTTAGATCCAAGATCCAGTAAGTATTACACATATAAAGCTGAAATACACATGACAGGCATTATACAGAAAAACTGACCATAAAGCAGCCTCCCGCGGTCGGCACAACCAGTCACCGAATCTTCAGGGGATAATTCACCCCCCACCGGCCCTCGACTCATTGGATGCGCTGTTTCCTCTTCCACCAGGAAGCGGCTCCATCAGATGAGTGCTCAGGAGTGTCAGCGGATATAAATGCTCAGGAGTGTTTTGCATATGTCCAAACGAACCACTGAGGTTTGTACACTATCAGACTTTCAAGTCATTCCGAACACATTAAAAACACACAGAAACCCGTGCCTCGCTGCTAGAAGCATGCCATACTAAAACTGTATTTAAATAAATGAGCAAAATATGCGTGTTTTATGTTCTCTGACTAGATGGAGTCATAGTCTAAAGCAAATAGAATCATCATACTCATCAGACTGTAAATTGGGGCAAAACTCTTGTCAAAAGTTGTAAAGTATTCCAGCCTTTACAATGTTTAATGTCATTGTATTCAATACAAAATATCAAAATATCACACAGGCTCCTGTGTCATGGAACTCTCGTGAATGCGCCTCGAAGACTGACACAGAAGAGAAGAAACTGTTGAATAAAGCCATTATTTTTGTTTTCTTTGCGCACAAAACAAGTATCGTCGTAGCTTCATAAAATTACAGTTGAACCACTGATGTCACATGAACTATTTTAAAAATGGGCCTTGAACGTGGTAGTTACATTGCTGTCTATCCAGGGCCAGAAAGCTCTCGGATTTCATCAAAAATATCTTAATTTGTGTTCTGAAGATGAACAAAGGTCTTAATACAGAGGGTGAGTATTTAATGACAGAATTTTCATTTTTAGGTGAACTAACCATTCGCATTTGGACGCTTTTGGTTGTCAAACACTAGTAGAGCATTTATAGTTAATGAGCTGTGGAACTCAGCTGTCATGGAAGACACCTGAACTTGATGTGAACTGACGTCATATTGTAGTGTTGTTTGTAGGTCATGATGTGCATGTGAAGGTCATTCGACAGTCACAGAATGAACCCTAATCAATGGGATGTACTGAAATAACTTCCATTACTCCTCACCCACCATTTCCATCACATCTATGTGCCTGTATTAACTGCTAATTGAGCACATTTACAAGAAAGCATTTCATAAGCATTTCCTAATTCCCCAGAGGGCGGAGAACTACAGATTTTGTCATCTTATGAGAAAAGCAGGATGCACTGAATCAAAGCAGAACCCACTGATTCATAATGAAGCTTGTGATATCTCAGTCAGATTGGGTAACAGGAGCATAATGCTTTCACACAGAGAAACCAAAGTCTGAAAACCCAAGACTGTATTGATTTTTTACCCTGTATGATTTGTATGAAGAGGTGCATTTCATCAGGGTTTAGTCATGAAACATCACCTCTCGGCCCCGTGGGTAATGTGGCTGTACCGCCCAGGAAATTAAATTAGGAAATTAGAGCCGCAGTATTTAAATGAGACTCTCAGCAGCAACTCGCTTCCTGTGTTTTCCTGTTCAACATTAACCTCACTGAAAGCACCACGAGGCAATTAGAATCACCAAATGACGTACGCTAGGTTTGAACATTTCATTATGTGAATGGTGAGCCGTGTATAATTAAAAAAGTATTGATAAACACATACCTGAGCATCAGCAGGGCACGGCGCTGCCAGGATGGCTTTCATAATTACAATATCTTTCCATCTCTCCGTCCTGAGGGCCAGAAGTGACTAAGGCATTCTGATATGGGCTTATAAGAGAATAAGAGAGGTCATTTTAAAGCAATTACATAAAATGAGCAGATGGTTTCTATTAATCTAGGTTATTTCCTGGTCCTTAAGTGGCACACTTGCATAAGTATTACACTTTCCAACAGGAGCATTTTTCAACAAGCACTCTACATTACGGAGCCCCGCACATGGCATGCAGGAAAAAAATGATAGGCTAAATCGTGTGCACGATTTACTATTTCGTTCCCTCGATTTATAAATTGCACGCACAATTTGCTAATTCGTTCCTTTGATTTGCTAAATCGTGCACACATTTATAAATCGAGAGAACGAATTAGTAAATTGTGCGCACTATTTAACAAATCGAGGGAATGAGTTAGCAAATCGAGGGAACGAAATAGTAATCGTGTGCACGTTTGTGTACATCGAGAGAACGAATTAATAAATCATGCTCACGATTTATTTATTTTTTCTTGCATGTCATGTGCGGGGCTCCGTACTACATGGCTTTGCCCATTAGAAGAACAGATTAAACAGGTTTAGTTAATTAATGTTCTCACAACTTTCACTAAAATTTTATAAAAGTTATATGGTAACACATTATTTTAAGGACCAATTCTCACTATTATTTAGTTGCTTATTAGCATGCATATTTTAACCAAAGCATGTTATAGACTTTTCATGAAGACCCTAAAGAATCATACCAACTTGTGGAAAATGGGCATCCATTGTCCCCTTTAAATAAGTTTATAACATTTAAGAAACATTTAATGTTCCCACAGCATTTTTATAACCTAGATTTAGAGATGGCGAGGATATGAGTTATCAAGCCCTGCCCTCTATTTTTTCATATTCGCTATTTTGCTTCACACAGAGACATGTTATAATACTAAAGTAAACTTGGTCACAATTCTGGCTCATACAAATATCTGCCATGCCATCCTTACAACAGGAGGGGAAGTAAAATTGTCACATTTTGATTATAGAATACAAAAACAATTATTTTCTGTGGATTTAATGAAGAATGGATGTTCACCACAAGACTAGTGTGCTAACAAAGAGTCCATTTTGATTTCATGTGGACTTAATGAAATAAAAAGACAAAAATCAATGTTTCATTCAGTTTATTTAAGTAGGCATGCAATGGAGTACAATACAATCAGCTGGTAATTATCAAAACAAAACATTATTCAGTGTGTCTGTGTGTTACTGCATATGTCCTTGTTTACGTTTCTGCTGTAGTCTCTCTGGAATAGCAACATATTTACTCCTAAAATGTCTATAGGAGAGCGAGCGAGGAGTGAGGAGATATAAAAAGGGAACGGGCCGGAGGTTATCAGTTTGAATCTGGTCACTCAACGCCTACTGAGTGCAGAGGACAAGTCCTGCCACAGCCCTGGGGAAGAGCGGCGCACGGAAATGAGATGTACAGCATGTCAGGCGAAAGAAATGCGAAGAGGGAGAGAAGACAGATGGAATCTATGAGCATCTCTGGCCTCGGAGGAGAGCGGGGAGGTCAGCTCATAAGAATGTGGCTGGTGTTACTGCAGAGGTGGTCAGCTCCCACATAACTCTCCCCTCATTCCCTTTTTTCATTACAACCTTCACAACACAAGAACCCTATATTACATTCTCTACTTTGTTCTTAACTGGAAAACTTTAGGAGGTATGTATGATGTTAATTAGCAGCTTATTAATTTGATTTCGTTTGTTTTTATTTAAAGCAACAGTACCTCCAGAAATGAAAATTCTGTCATCATTTACTCAACTCGTTTGACTAACTTTCTTCACAAAATTTGATTGCAAGTGAATCCTTCCATATGGCACCAATGCCGTTCCTTCAGCAGAATATCAACACATAAAATATGAAACGTACGTGAGCAGCACTCAGAATCAACAATGGCTGGTATAAATGGCAGGTATGTAGTAGAACTTGTTAAAATGTTCCGGTTTGATTTTTGTTAGATCTTGTTTACTTGCACGTTTTATGAAGGGCCACCATTTTTAGCTTTCCTCTGAGATTCCTTTAAGTAGAGACACCTGTAAACAACGTTTTTTCCCCCTTGAAGGTGTGTGTGTGCCAGCAGGAGGGCTTTGACATTGGTGGATTCTTGTCCACAGGGAGGGGAGGATGTGTGTGGACAGTTGTCGGAGGAGGAATCTGTCAATACCTGGCAGCTTTGAAGCGAAGCACCTGTCGTGTTTGGGTGTGTGTGTGTGTGTGGGTGTGGGTTATTGGAGGACAGAGGGTATGCTCAAATATCATAATGTGTTTGTTCATGCATTTGATTATGCATAATTGTTTCGAAAAAGGTTTCGACTCAAGGTTATTTTTCATTCAACATTAGTACATTCGTTTGGTGATTTAATCAATCAAACAGTGGTTGTTTTTAAGGTGTCATTCAAGTACTTTTGTCACAAGCCTGTCCTCTTGTAAATGAATAGTGTTTTCTGACAAGCCTACAGCAATCCAACCGCTGGGTCAAAAACCACCAATTTCTGGGTTTGTCCCTATTTTACCCAGCGCTGGGTTATATTTAACCCAACATTTTTTAGAGTGTAATCCACACCCCAATTTCACGAGGAATATGTAGCTGTTTCCGAGTGCGCAATTTCATATGAATTTGGAGCAACAATGTGATTTGTATTTATAAAAATATTAAAAAATATAAAAATGTATATAAAATAAAAATATATCCAAAAATTATTAAAACGTATAAGCTCATCCCAAGCACACACTCTAAAAAAATGCTGGGTTAAATTATAACCCAGCGCTGGGTTAAAAAAGGACAAACCCAGCAATTGGGTTGTTTAGACCCAGCGGTTGGGTTGTTTTGAACCCAACCATTAGGAGTTAACCGCAACCACTGGGTTAAATACAACCCAATTGCTGGGTTTGTCCATTTTTTTACCCAGCACTGGGTTGTATTTAACCCCGCATTTTTTAGAGTGCATAGCCAAACCCAGCGCGGAGAGCAGATTGGTGACAACATACAAAGAGTTGCAGAAATTTATATGAATTTGCAATAAAATCAAAAAATTGTTAAAAATGGTTGTGGAACTGCATTGGATATTCCTCGCGTCAGTACAAAATGTGTATAAACAAAACTGTCAAGATGGACAATTCCAACATTTATAAACTAATATCATTAGATAAAAAAGTTAATCAAGATGGAAACTTGATGTGGCAACAAGTCTATAATGTAATTAGTATATTTTTTTTCCATTTTATCTAAAGTATTATTATATTAGGGTACTTGCTTTGGCACTACTGTGAATCTTCAGCTTCAGATTTGTGTGTAGTTATTGTACGTTTGTTCATTTATGTCAGTTGATTTTACAAAAAACAGATGTCAGTTTTTGATATATAAACATCCTAGACTTTCTTACTTTCTTAAAATGTATAAATCTATAATTAAAATATGAATTATGATGTTTAAAACCAGTGAGTGAAAGACTAATGGTTACCAGCAAGTCCCCTGTAATTGAGATGAAATATGAGACATGTGATGTGTGATAAATCTCTTGTTAAGTCTCTTGTTAAAAATCATTGCATTTGTTAACAGATTATTTGTATTGTAAATCATATCCAATCAAGCAGAAAGTTTGTCAAATGTATTGAGGAGAGAAAGGCAAATTAATCATCTGGCACTGGTATGAAAGAAATTAAATAGTGTAAACCATAATTCCTTCTAACGGTCGAGTTAATTCATGTCTCTGTTCTTGAAAGAAGCATTAATAGACCTTTAAAAACAAATATAGGCTTACAACCCCCCACCCATTCTTTTTTTTTAGCACCACAGCCACGTTTTTAGGAAGCAATGAGGCTGATGTGGCAAACACACACTTCACCTTCTTGGAAAAAGCAGTGTTGTTTTTAATGCTAATTATCTTGGTGTCGCTGGTGTGAGTTTGAGCAATCGCACTAATAACAGGTGGCCAGATGGCATCCCACGACTAACAACGTATCAAGAAAAATCCTGTGGTTGTGTATTCTGTTCATTTAAATCATTTGTAAGTAGTGTATGTATTGGATTAATCATGATATTCAATCTCTTAAATGTTTATGCATTTTAAAGTGAACATGAATGACAGTGGATTGAGAATCAAATTAAGTGCATTTTTAATATGCATATACTGTAAATTGAAGGAGGACACACATGGCCTGCACAGCTGAAATGAACAGCTTTCATCATTAATGTCAGAGAGCGTTTATTAGGATTAATCACAATCAGAGACTATGCCAGCGAGCTCATGCTAGGAATGGAGATAATGCTATTAGAATGCTGAAATTAGGTTGTGGAAATGCTGTTAAAGGGCTCAGGCTGTATGACTGATAATTCAGTGTGAGAGGAACAAGTGCTTGTTTGCTGTGTGTGTGTGTGCAGAATGTTTAGGTTTCTCTTTTTGAGTGGATTCTACTATAGAGCAGAAGATCAACATGATACCACAGCTAGCTTTCCAATGGTCATGCAACTTCAATGCACAATGTCTATCATGCTGAATTAAATGGTCCCTTGAGGCCTGCCAAAGCCTTTTGCACATACTGTATTGTGTACACACCCACAACAACACTGAATTTCTTACCTTCAACCTGCCTGTCAATAGTCCGACCTTTTCTAAATGTATAATATGTATGTAGTTCAGCCATGAAACTCTAGATGGCACAGACTGATAAGTCCTTTACATGCAATCTGCTAGAAGTCACATCATTTACATGGCAGAAGCTAATTGACCTCTGTTGAATCTGCAGCCGATGAGATGCTTGCTCAACATTTAAATAAGCTGGTTCAGTGTTTGTTTTGAGTTGATCCTGCAGCACGTTATTAGAGTTCCTCTAAAACCCTCCACCTCCCCAGCTCCACCTGTCTAGATCTGCTATGGGATTTATGTATGTATACATATTCATACAGCAACAGCATATCCTACAACAGCAATAATCATACAGATGCAGTTTGCGAAGACTCTTGCATTAAAAATAAAGTGGATAGACTTTTAGGATTGAAAAGTGACATTCAGCAAATATAACTTGTTACCTGACTATCTGGAGTAGATATATTTAGCCTTTTGCCTTTTTATACAGAATACTGTAAGAGTAGACAGGATGCAATCGGAGGAGAAAGAGGAACAGTGTCAGGACTCAAACTCAGGTCAACTGAATTGCTATCTTGTTGTCAGTCAGAGAACTGCCCATTAGGCTAACATAGTAGTTGTAATATTATCAACATAATTAATCAGATTTTAGCTGTGAAAATGATATCATAGACAACACTACCTGCTTTCATGGCATTTTTGTAAGTATTGTAATTAGCGATTTTACATGAATTTGTATGATCTGAGTCATACAAAAATGTATGTATATGTAGGTTAAATATCACCATGAAGGTCGACACGTGAACCCAAGCTTCGGGGTTTAACTCATTTAACCTGTAATCAAATCTGATAAATAAAGTCTGTATGTCTAGATGTGTGACTCAGGCACCTCTAAACGTCTTTCTGCTGAATTACTTGTAATAACAGAAGCCATCTTGTAGCTTATTTTATTCAAATTACAGGCAAAAATGTTATGTACATGACCGAGTTATTTTACCCTGACATTATACAGAAAACTAGTTAACACTGCTGTAAAGGTATTTCTATACATACAGTAGCTGCTGAGGGAATGACAGTAAATTGGCCATCTTTCGCTCTTATGGCAACCAATATCAATCTCTTTATATTTTTGTTACTCTTGTGGAAAGTCATGTAAATGCAATAATGGATTTTTCTTTTCTTTTGCTGTCGGAACAAATGAAAACACAAAAATGGTACAGTACTTGCTATGGTCTCCAATTTACTTCCACAGCAACACAAGGGCTAAATTTTTTGGTGCTTGCAATTCTTATGAGGACATTATTTATTCTTCATTTTTAGGGACCTCAGAGCAACATTTCTGTAGATGTTAACAGACGACATCATATAAAACCATGATCTGCACTCACAAAAATAGTCTTTTCAGCATCTTTGATCAATTTAGATTGATCAATGTAAAATAAAATGCTAAAAAGAAGACTATTTTTGTGAGTGCGGATCATGGTTTTATATACTAAGTAATCTAATAGATTGATGCACCAAAATAAAATACTAAGTGACTGAAGAGTGCAGTGCAAACTACTTTGTGGACCTGAGGACATCATCAAATGGAGAACTTTGCAGTGTTGCGGCATGAGCACATACACACACCCTCTCCAGTGCATACACTTCATGACAGAGGCCAGTATTATATGACTGATAGCATTAAATTGCTTTTATCCAAGTTTTTATCAGGATTTACCGGCCCCTAGCACCATTGGGTTCCGCCACCTCTATTTCAATAAATCACGCTGGTGAGTGGTGCGACACAGCAGAGAGAGAGAGAGAGAGGCTAAGATTGATGACCTGACCAAAAAACTGATGCCAGAACAGCCACACGGCGTTCTGATGGAGAAACATATGTACATTTTTAGGCCATAATGGAAAATGTCAATCTCAGTGAATGCGAGCTGGAAACTGTATTTTTCATTATAGAGAAATGCCAACTCATTTCCTGTTTACAGACCTCTGATCAATCTCACAGCAGAGACAGAACGACAGGCGACGGGTCAGGGGTGTCTGTAATAGAGAAAACAGGAGAGAGAACCTGGTGAAATATACGGTTAGTGAGTGTTTGAAGGTAAAAGGTGTTAAAAAAAAAAAAAGTAGTGTCTAGGATTGCTGGTGGAACTGAAAAATGAAAAAAAAAAAAACCCAGATGCGATTTTAAATTTTTCCTTTCTCTTTGGAGTGTTACAAGCTCTTGGTGCATAAAGAAGATCTGTAAAGTTGCAAAGACTAAGTCTCAAATCCAAAGAGATATTCTTTATAAAATTTAAGAGTCAGCCACGCCTACCTAAAATGGCTCATTCTAACACGCCCCCACATATCTACATCACTATGTGGGAAGATTTGCATAACGCCGCCCAAATGTTCACGCAAAGAAAGAAGGCGTAACGTTTATTCTCGCTGTAGTATTGTTGTTGCCGACGCCCTGTCGTGAAGGTGCTGTGTGCTTCGTTGTGAAAGCAAAAACTATTTTGTTTGGTCTTCCAAAAGAGAACGAATATCTGCTTCGTCATGCCTGGAGTTGATCTGTGTTGGTCGCTGAGGAAATACTACAACTTGCGCTGTGGATCACCGGATTGGCTTTCACCGTGAATGAAGCGAAGTCCAGCCGGGGTCGTCACGTGTGGTTGCCGCAAGCCTTCTGGACGCTCCTTCGTCGAATCCGCCACCTCTGCTCACTCTAGCTGGGGCCGTTCCTCATGCTAGCCAATGCAGACATGGGTTTATTTTTACGCGGCGCGATGCAACGCAACGTGTTAAAAGACAGTATAAGTCATTATAATAAATAATAATTATGTCCCCACTGTATGCAACAAATGCCTAGTTTATAATGGGTTATGTTTTTGTCTCGTTGCTCCAGCCGGACAGGGCATCATCACAATATGAAGAGCGGAAACATTTCCGTACACGCTTGAGTTTCGGCCAATCACACAACGCACTGGATAGCTGGCCAATCAGAGCACACCGCGCTTTTTCAGACGATGAGCTTTGTAAAAATCGACGCGTTTCAGAAAGGCGGGGCATAGAGGAGAAACAATAATGTACAGTATGTGGAAAATAATGTGTTTTTTGAACCTTAAACCGCATAAACATTTCATTACACCAAATACACAAAAAATGTTTTTTAGCAGCATCATATGACCCCTAAAAAAGGCCATATGTTTTCCCTTAAAGAAATGAGAGGGTTGCCTCTACTGTAGGTTTAGACATCTGGAGATCACATGACATCAAATACTTGTATCTTGTAACCTTCCTGTATTGCGAATATAGAAGGATAAATTACAAGGAAGCAGCCATTCTTTCCTGGATGTAAATTTGTCAGTTCAGATACAGGTGTATATCAAAATTAGAATGTCCGTGGAAAAGTTAATTTATTGCAGCTAATGAAAAACTCAAATGTGAAACTGTGATTAAATAAATTCAATGCACACAGACAAGTAGTTTAAGTCTTTGGTTCTTTTAATTGTGATTGATTTTGGCTCACATTTAACAAAAACCCACCAATTCACTATCTCAACAAATTAGAATATGGTGACATGCCAATCAGCTAATCAACTCAAAACACCTGCAAAGTTTTTCTGAGCCTTCAAAATGGTCTCTCAGTGTGGTTCACTAGGCTACACAATCATGGCGAGGACTGCTGATCTGACAGTTTGTCCAGAAGACAATCATTGACACCTTCACAAGGAGGGTAAGCCACAAACATTCATGGCCAAAGAAGCTGGCTGTTCACAGAGTGCTGAATCCAAGCATGTTAATAACAGAAAGTTGAGTGGAAGGAAAAAGTTTTGAAGAAAAAGATGCACAACCAACCAAAAGAACCACAGCCTTATGAGGATTGTCAAGCAAAATCGATTCAAGAATTTGAGTGAACTTCACAAGGAATGGACTGAGGCTGGGGTCAAGGCATCAAGAGCCACCACACACAGACGTGTCAAGGAATTTGGCTACAGTTGTCATATTCCTCTTGTTAAGCCACTCCTAAACAACAGACAACGTCAGAGGCGTCTTACCTGGACTAAGGAGAAGAAAAACTGGACTGTTGCCCAGTGGTCCAAAGTCTTTTCAGATGAGAGCAAGTTTTGTATTCAATTTGGAAACCAAGGTCCTAGAGTCTGGAGGAGGGTGGAGAAGCTCATAGCCCAAGTAGCATGAAGTCCAGTGTTAAGTTTCCACAGACTGTGATGATTTGGGGTGCAATGTCATCTGCTGGTGTTGGGTCCATTGTGTTTTTTGAAAACCAACGCCACTGCACCCGTTTACCAAGAAATTTTGGAGAACCTTGCTTTCTTCTGCTGACCAGCTTTTTAAAGATACTGATTTCATTTTCCAGCAGGATTTGGCACCTGCCCACAATGCCAAAAGCACCAAAAGTTGTTTAAATGACCATGGTGTTGGCGTGCTTGACTGGCCAGAAAACTCACCAGACCTGAACCCCATAGAGTATCTATGGGGTATTGTCAAGAGGAAACTGAGAAACAAGAGACCAAAAAATGCAAATGAGCTGAAGGCCACTGTCAAAGAAACCTGGGCTTCCATACCACCTCAGCAGTGCCACAAACTGATCACCTCCATGCCACGCCGAATTGAGGCAGTAATTAAAGCAAAAGGAACCCCTACACTTTAATGTAAACTAACAAGGTGCTCACGATGACTGAAGAACCTTTGTCTAATATGTCCATTAAAGAAACCTTTAACATATGAAGAAATGTCTGTTTCACAAAAGTTCTTGTGGCGAAAAGAAGTTTCTCAGATTAGAAAAAGGTAGAAAGAGATGGTTCTTAAAGAACATTTGACTGATGGGTCTTTGTGGAACCAAAATGTTCTTCTATGGCATCGCTTAAAAGAAACCGTTTGAAAGGGGCCCCACCCCCAACTCTTATTTTTCGAGTGTACCAAGTATTGAGTACATGTACAGTAAATTAACATACTTTCCAGAAGGCCAACAATTCACTAAAAATGTTTTTTTTTATTGGTCGTATGAAGGTACTAATTTGTTGAGTTAGTGAATTGGTGGGTTTTTGTTAAATGTGGGCCAAAATCATCACAATTAAAAGAACCAAAGACTTAAACTACTTCAGTCTGTGTGCATTGAATTTATTTAATACAAGAGTTTCACAATTTGAGTTGAATTACTGAAATAAATGAACTTTTCCAGGACATTCTAATTTATTGAGATACACATGTAGTCACATTAACTGAAAAAAAGCTTTTTGCAGAATGCACTGTTATTCATTCATTAATGCATTCAATATTCCATGAAGTGCATCTTTTCATTTAAACCAAATTTGACCCATCATATGTTCTATTTCTCTATGTGAAGAAACGTTTTAGTGCGAAGTACAGATAATTTGTGCTAAATTCTAAAACAAAGGGGAAATTATCATTCTTAAATGTAGGGTAGGTCATCTGGTTCAAATGGAATGGAAGGCGGAATTATTGTAATATTATGCGTTCTGTACTGTAATGTTTTATCAACGTTTGCATTCAATCCTCCACCAACGTTGTCTCTTATCATGTTGCTGTTTAGCCTCTGGTCTGCCTGTGCATGCTCATGTGTGTTGGAGGAGGTGTGGATTTGGAGAGTGATTTGCAGGGAGGGTGGGATCTCATGCATTCAAAGCTAGCTTGCTATTGCTAGCATCTCTGAAATTGCTTACCTTACCTTTAAAACAGGTTTTAAATCAAACTGATTATATTCGGAAGACACACTTTGGGCAGTTAAACCATTTGAGCTGAATACTTTTAGTTATGTCTCTTTTCAAGTTCAAAGTGATCCTCCATGAGCACTTTAGTAGGAATCAAGTGAGTGTGTAATATTGACCGCTAGTGGTTAAAATAGGTAGTGAGGTGCAAATTAAAATTATAGGAGTGTTCTTTCCTCCGTCCCCTCCTCCTCAGACTCCATGCATATGCGGGTTGCCAGATTGAGGACATGCAACAGTAACAAGTGATGCAACTGACAATGGAAGGTGACAAACTTTATACTGTAAGCTGATGAGTTGATTTATTCACGTTTTAATATTCCTCTGGTCATAGCGCTTTTTAGATGGATGCCAAGGCTTTTTAGGTTGAGGTATAATCTGCAATCTCTTCCAATCTCTGCAATACGCCATCCTTTCAACCAACTGGCAACCAGAAGTGTTGAAAAACTATTAGGTAAACTGGCAAGCGAAACAAGTATACGTGAGCTTAGCATGTTTCCTAACATATATGCAAACATATTATGGTATTTTTTTGCGTTAGTACAGTAAAAAAAAAAAAAACACATACATACAGCATTTTTAAAGTGGCACACTAAATTGCCCGAACATGATTTAAAGTTGTGGGTTGGAGTTTAAGAAGGACATTCTAAGTAATCAAATGATTGTTGCTGTTGAACTTTGATTTCAAATATTTGATCCATGTCTGACAATATGTGTAGACCTTAAAATATTTTCGTTGTCAAATATGGTGCCACTGGGTATTGGTAACAGAGAACATTTTGCTTTTGTGTGATACAACCATACATCCACACCACTAGGTTTCATTATTACGGGTTGCCATGTTGATATCACATGACTAGCTGAATGCTATTTTTATAGTATAGATAGTACTACTTATCCTGTTCTATCTCCCTCTGCTTTTGGGTATTTTTGCTCAGACTAAATGCGTTATATGTGACAAATTTTGCATTTCTACAGTGGCATTGATAACTTAACATTTTTTGATTTTGTTTGACACTAGCCTACATCCACACCACTAGGTGTCAGTATAAGTTCAAGACAACTGATTAATTGTAACAAAATCAAACATTTATTTTACCTTTAAACATGCATAAAAAGATTTGGTTGTCGTAGCTGATTTAAAATGGTCACCCAGCCTGATCAAGTTGGTGTAGAACTGGTTTAGCTGGTTGGCCAGCTGGTCTCCATTGCCAAAAAAATCAGTCTAAATCCACTAAACACACCAGCATAACCAATTTGGCCAGGCTAAAAGATCAGCTAACGCAGGAAGACATATAGGCTGTGTTTGTGTGACAGTATCCTCAATGTCATCTGATGGATTAAATGCTCTGAACTTCATGTTTTATCTTAAAGATGTGGCAGCGGTATCAGACACACTAAACAAAGGACAAACAGATGAACACACACCATCCTGTTCTCTCTCTCTCACATCTGCACACACACAGCTCGACAGTGATGAATACTTCCAGCGGCATCTCCCTGTGCGCACACATACTCTGTCTCTGTGCTCTAATTTAAACAGATGACTCTTAAATTGAACTGTGAATTACAACAATACACCCTCAACCACTTCCTCTGCGTGTGCGTCTGACTTAAATGCCATCAGAGGGAAATTTCCATATGAATTACACTAGTGACAAACACGTTCATTTGAAATGTTGTCGTGAAGCATATATTCCCTTCCTAAGGTGGAATCTGTGTTTGAACAAGCCTCTGG
Source organism: Sinocyclocheilus anophthalmus (assembly GCA_018155175.1). Lineage (NCBI taxonomy): Eukaryota > Metazoa > Chordata > Actinopteri > Cypriniformes > Cyprinidae > Sinocyclocheilus > Sinocyclocheilus anophthalmus. Next base: position 202,938 of record JADLZN010008686.1, on the reverse strand, counting down.
GTTGCTGGGTAGAGCCAGACTGTGTCAAACTATTTCAGTATTGAGTTTCAGACATCGCAATAGTAGTGTAGTATTATTGTGTAGCCAGACTTTACTGGTGCACATTGCAGCTCATACTGTACCAGCTGATAAAGGTGCTCAAAAATATCCCTTTTACTTGCTACTGAAGAAAGAGTTTTTTTTTTATATATCTCTTGAATAGCTTTCCAAGATTTGATGCCACAAATCCAGAGATTAGTTCTTCTTCAGAAGTGCTTATTGTAGCAGGCTGGAAACTTGTCACAGCTGTTTCGGACTGATAAAAACGTGTACCTTATTCGGAGCTACACAACCCATGTTTTTACCGACTTCTTATGATGTAACTGTATATACTCATTGGGTACATACACGAGGAACACATGAGCGCTGTGTTAAAGTGAGATATGTCATGTTTGTGACACGAGCTCCTTGTAATTAAACATCGCGTTCACATATGGCTGTCACAGTGTTAATTCTTGGGACATAGCCTACAACAAACTTGGTTAACCCCGACAACATTAAAAACTCCATCATGGTCAAGGACTCACTATGGAAGTTCAGAATTTGATATTATATGTTTTTTTTTTTACACACTAAAATGAAAAATAACACACAGTGTTATTACAGCAGTGTATAAGTGGTTCAAACTGAATCCAACTGAATGAACCATGCGTGTGCCATACGGTACCAAACTGGGTTTTCTTAAATTATTGTACAATTTTGAATGAAGTGTTTCGTTTTGCAAAAGATCTGAGATGTTCTGCTACTTGTGTGTGTGTGGATGTGTGAATTATGTGTAGTGTTTTGACAAAATGAGCCTTGTTTTTAAAATCGTGCCTATGCAATCGTAAAAACGGTAAATAATTCATTTAAACAGCCTATGTGCATAGTAAGCGGTACGAAATACAAGTAATTTAAATTGTATGCACTTTAGCTGCAGTGTGTTGTTTGTGTGTAACCATTCTGATTGTCTGTCAGTTTAGATATACTTTGCTGGGTTTTTATCACATTCTGTAACGTAGGCCAGTTAAAAGAGCTGTGCAGGTAAAGCACACTCCCCTGGCTTGAAGAAGTGTCTAAACATTTTTCCTATAGGGCCACTGTCCTGCAGAGTTTAACTCCCAACTTTATTTATACACACCTAAACCTAGAAACTGTGTTGTTGGAGCTAAACTTTGCAGGACGTTGACCCTCCAGGAGCATGATTGGACACCACTGTGTTAGAAGCTGGTTTGAATCCTTTTTGGAACGGTGGTACATAACTGGACCAGTTATATTTGGTGCCGTGACCCGGATTTAGAGGAGTGAGTGTAATGGATGCAATTTTCCCCATCTGTTCAAGAAGTAACATGGTAAATGTGAAATTATCTTAAAGGGGTCCTATTATGCTTTTTCACTTTTTTAATTTTAGTCAGTGTGTAGTGTGTATGTTTGGGCATAAAAAAGATCTAGAAAGTTACAAATCTCAAAGTCCACTCCAAAGGGAGATATTTAGTTTTTTATAAATCCCTTTTCAAGAACTACAACGAAACGACTCGTTTGGACTACAGCATTTGTTTTCAGGGTTTTGTGATATCACAAAGCGGCTCATTAGAATATCATTACAAATAATTCCCACCTACAGAAATTCAAATGGTTGGGGGGTGGGGAGGGGCGAGGTCGTGGTTAGAACGCTTGGTTGAATGAGCGCATCAGACGAGACGACGAAGAAGTGGTGCTGCTGCAGAGTTAGTGCATCAGAGAAAACCAAGAAGAGCTGCTGCTGTGCTGTAGCCTCAAATTTTTGGCATGTCTAGAACAGCGGTTCTCAATTCCAGTCCTCGCGTAACCCCGCTCTGCACGTTTTGTATGTTTCTCTTATTGCTTCATACGTTTGTTATATTTGACTGTAAGTGCCCTGCGAAGTGGACATTACCGGATATTCCTCCATGATTCCAGTTTGAAGGGAGCGTATATGTTCCATACAAAGGGCATTTAAGTGTGCGAGACGTGAATTTAAATTGTATTTATTTACAGAGGTATCTTATGTCCCACTTCACACTTCTCTAGTAAGTTTCATCTGTGTGTGAAGACAGTGGCGTAGCGCAAATCTGTAAATGAATATTCCGAAGTGAAGTAAACTTCAACGGATTCCCCCACTCAGGGAGTAGGGAGCAATAAACACTGTGTAGGGACCATGTCAATCGGACCACAGTTCATGCACGGAGCTCACTTCTAATGAGATGATCTGAATCAGGTGTGTTAACAAAGGGAGACGTGCAAAACATGCAGAGCGGGGGTACGCGAGGACTGGAATTGAGAACCGTGGTCTAAAACAATTCTTACAAGTACAACACGACATAACTGGGCGCCGCGGACAGACGCCGAACAGCACCACCAGTGTGCCTACACTAATAGAAAATAATGTATTTGAATTTTAAAGCCGTGGCGCGACGCTGCGCTTCTCGTCCGGTGCGCGACTGCCTGAAACGCTGTTTTTTCACCTCCGTGCCCAACGGTTTGCCCAAATGAAAAGAGGCTGGGTCAGAAAAACCAGTGGTGCAAACGGAGCAAGGGGCGTGGCAGTACTGAAACACCGTCTAAGCTGTTCACCAATCACAACGCACTGGGACAGCTAACCAATCACAACACATTATCTTTTTCGGAAGGTGGACCTTCATCAAAACCATAACTAATCGAGCCTTTTGTGCCAGCCTGTGGAGAAAGGTATTTTAATAATGTAAAAATTATGTGAAAAATAATGTGTTTTTCGAACCACCAAGCATGAGGGCATGTTCTAGTACACCCCCAAAACAAAATCAAGACTTTGTAAAAGAGCATAATAGGACCCCTTTAACTTGCACCGCTCTATATGTGGGTGTGGTTAGAAGTGTGGATAAAATCTTCTTTAGGCAGCCCAAATTAGACCAATCAGGTTGTTTTTTCTTGGAACAGTGAGGCCTAATTCATCATATTCCCTACTCACACATTACTATGGGACCTTCAGAACAGATCAGGTCTCAAACAAGTCCCACCATCTGTCAGTGATGAAGATGCTTGTTATCACTTTTCAAAGATGTTAATTGACTGTTAATGGTGTCACACTTCGACAGGTTCTCTGGCTGCTGGATTTAGTGTCGCCTCTTGAGGTCATCTCTGGTTCTGTTTCAAACATCGATGCTTACAGGAAGACAGCATACCCTGCTCCTCAGCATCACTCTCTATTTAAAACTCCTGTCTGGATAAACAAGAAGAAAAGAACAAGAAAAAGAGAAAGGGAGAAGGGGGAGAAAATGCAGTGAAATTGAAAAGCTGAAAGAAAATGAGTTTTCAAACGTATTTCTGCCAGGGGAATGCAGCACGGCTGTTTGTGCCCCTCAGATGGTGAATTGTTGTGGAGGTGTTATAATCATTAGTCCAGATAGAGAGACAGCCGCACTGTCTGTCTGCGGCAGGGAATCTAAGAGAGTACTGCAGATGTTCTCTGCATGAGGGAGACAGGTCTCTAAAGATAAGACGCAAACAAAAGTGCTCTAAATACTCGAAAGGTCCCGGACTGAGAGAGATACTGTTTCAGTACAATACTGTCTGAAGGATCATGGCCAGAATGGCAGTGGAAAATCTGAAAGGAGAAAGAAAATTGTGGCTTTATATGAATTTAAGTTTACTAATTAGTAGTGATGGGCACGTTCGAAACACTGCTTCGCGAAGCTTCGAAACATTTGTGAATCTTTTGTTTTGAATCAGTGTTTCGGAGCACGTATCAAACCGGCCAGGTCACGTGATTTTAGCAAACGAAGAAACGTTTTCGAAACTCCGATTTTTCACCACTAGGGGGTGTTGATCTCAGAGTGAACCCATGAACCACTTCTGGTTGCCCAGTTAATCATGTGACATGAAATCCCACAACATTTTACTATAAAAAATAAAGAACTCAGGTCCAGATGTTGTGGGTTAAACAAAAGATAAATTCCCTTTAACACAGATGACTATATAGTTTAAAAAATGTGTAAAGACATTCAGTACTTTCAACCTACAAATCACATCATACCTTAAAAATAACAAAGTGAGCTTCCGATAGAATTAGATTCACCTCCTTCTCCTGACTGATAAACACTACTCTTGCATGCTGATTTTTATAGACAGCTAATTAAATTAATTAATAATTAACAGCATATTAAATAATGAATTTAGTTCATTGTGTGTTAAGGGTTTGATTATACTTAAATAAAAGACATAACACAAGCACTAATATTTAATAGCATTTAAGTGTTTATTATAAAAAATGGTATTTCTAAAAAAAAAAACATTCAGTTGTTGTGCAGGTTTGTCTGAGTCTGAGGCTTTTACAAGGTTTTCACCAGAAGGTGTCGCCAGGAATGGCTGTTTCAAGTGCTTCGAAAACCTTGATAAAAAAAATTTTTTGCGAATTGGTTCAATTGAATTCAATGCTTCGGCAAGCTTAGTTTCTCCAATCACTACTTATTAGTGTGTTTGAAGCTTTGTGTGAATGTGTAAAGCAGTGGTCACCAACCTTTTTAGGCCCAAGATCCCTGACCTCGGCCTTTATGATGCTCCGATCATAGCTGATTCAGAATTCAGATTTTCTTTTCTTTCTTTCTTTTTTTTAACTAGCAAATTGGATTCTGAAACTGATACTGATTTTTAAGCAAATGTACTTATTGTCTATTTGCTTTATAACAAACAAACTGGCCTTAAACAAAAATATCTAGCCATTTGAAAATAGAGGCAACCACTGCATTTTAATCACAATCTGCACGGGCAGTTGTTTTTGATTGTTTGATTTGGATTTAGGTGTTATTTATTTATTTGCTACATAAACATCTGCACGAAACAACAGCAGGTCTGAATGAGACACACTCTCTGACAGCAGGTGGCACTAATGAACAGGGTTGCCAGGTTTTCACAAAAAACTAGTCAATCATGTTGGTCCCCTGTAAAAAATCCGCATTCGGAGGGGGGGAATATAAGTTTTTCGGCGGGGATCTCAGTAAAATTCACATTCCAGGGGCTAAATATCACATTATTCAACCCGCGGACATGAACAACAACCCGAGGCACCACTGTTAAAGTAGCCCAATTCCGTGGGAAAACACTGCTTATGAACCGACCGCAATATAGCGTTTTCTTGTTTACCGCTGTAAACAAAGCAGAGCTGCGCTTTATACGGAGGAGAAGAAAATGCCATTGCCATCGAAACTTTTCTCAAGATGGTTCCCTTCAGAGATACATTAATATAATCCCATAAATGTAATGCATTTTTGTACTTATTTTACTGTTATTCTCGGGATCTACTGGGACAGTGATAAAGATCTACCAATTGCGATCGACGGGTTGGCGACCACTGGTGTATAGCATAAAGGGTGAGTTGATGTTCTCATAAAATCAATTTTTCACAATGCCATATAAGGACCTGCCGATTTCCAAACTAATGGCCACTAGATGGTAGAATGTTTTTGATTTCATGGTTCCTGTTCTCATTAGTGTGCTAATTATCATATATGGTGCATCTTATTAGTTTGCCTCCCTAGAAGTTACTGATTCAGTGTTTAGTAGTGGTGAGAAACTGAGCTTTTTAAAACTGAAGCAAATGATTCACTCTGCCCAAGTGTCTTTGAGAGGAATTGGCTAAAGCAGGCCATTCACATAATCGGGCAGATTTTGGGCCGCATTTCTCCCTTTATGACAATCCTAGGTAAAGTCCTGATTATGTTGATGATTCTACACATTGTCTCAAAAGATTTTCCTGTGGCATGGGGTGTGTTAAGAGTGATCGAATCTGCTCAGATGAGCACTGGGGGTATTCAACATGTTGAATATTTATAATCAGAAACATGGCCGTACCCAGGCTTTGAAAATTAGTGAGGTCCGGGGGAGGGGGGCAGGAGAAGATGTTTTCTGGTTTTGCGGGTGATTATTTTAACTTCATCACCTATTTATTACATCAAAATTTGTTATACTTTACTCTATTGAAGGCTGGATAATTTTATCAGTTGTATAATAACTTTGTCTAGTGCTCTTATGAAAGTTTATAGCATGCCTTGTGAAAATGGAACTATACTGAATGACATGGCATAGACTTCATGGCTAATTTTTGCGTGTTTCATTTTCATTCTGTAACCTACTTGTTCTACAGATCTGTGTGTACTAGTGTTAAATGCTACTGTTTTTGACAGCGTTGATAACGGTTATGACAGATAATATCATGATAATTTTTGCGTTTCCTTACCGAATATCGTATCCTTTCAGCAAAAACCTTTTGATTGCTTTCGGTTTAAGTGTCGGCGATGCAGTGTTGCCAGATTTGATACTAAAAAAAAAAAAAAAAAACTAAAAATAAATAAAAATAAACCAAAATTATTTCAAATCTTTGCAAATAAGATAAGATAAAGATATCGCTGACTCTAAACTGCAACTTCATACTTTATTAACTTTCTAAAGTGTTAAACTAAGTGGAAAAGACAACTCCAAAAACGCTTATAATAGCTGGATCTGGCAACACAGAGGCTGCGCCAGCACTGAGAAGGCGAACCTTTAATTTTATTTTGATCCGTACCAATATTTTCAAGCGATACGATAACGATACCTAACATATTTTTAACATTTCATAGGCCTTTTTTTTGTTTACACTGTCAGAAATAAAATATACTATAATTGTATTTAGCCCTTTACTGGGGCAGTAACCTCAAATGTGCAACTATACCCCTAAAAGGGAGCACATTAGTACCATACATGTATGCATGCTTTAAGGGTAGATAAGTTGCAAGGGTGCACCTTTGAGGGTACCTCATGATAAATAAACATGGTGTTACATAAGTACTCAAATTTATTATTATTACCATGGTAAATTTGTGGTAACTGCAGTTTTACTACAAATACTGTGGTAAACTGTGGTTACTGTAATAAAACCATGGTAATTTTTGTAAAAGGCTGCCAGGCTATTGTACCCCTAAAGGTGAAACTTTAGCACAATTTTTTTCTGACAGATTTATTAACAACAATTACAGAACATAACACAATCCATTCGAACTTTTAAAAAAACAAGTTAGCTCCAATCCAAATCAATGACCAGCTAATCATGGTCACCAGGGGTATTTGAAACCCGAGGTAAGGGAATTAGGGCAGGCAGAAGCTAAAGTCTACAGAACGTAGGTCATACACAAGCAGATTGGGACCACCTTGATCTAGTACTCGTATGCTATAAGGAGAACGTATTTGTTTTTAACGCAACTAATCAATAATTTAAATTAAAGCAAATATTATGACATAACATCCAAACTATTGAACTTTTCAAAAAACATATAGCAGTTTCTGAAATAAGATTGGACGGCCATGCCTGCACAGTTTAGCTCAACTCTAATCACTGTGTGTCCGAAATTGCCCCTATCCCTCATTTCACTATTCCTACATAGGTCAACTCATTCAGTTCACTAGAAGGAGTGAATGAAAACTGAGTGCACCGGAAGGAATGCCGCTTTTGCATAGTTTGTGCTTGCTGTTTATTAATCATTTGAAACTAGTAAACTAGCAGCTCCAGTAGTAAGAATAAAGGATTTATCTTGAACTCTGTCACGGAAATGTATAAACCCTAATCAAACAATTTAATAATCAATTTACAATGAATTAATACCCGTGTTGTACATTATGCTGTACGCCATGGATGAGCGCTTTGTAAAAATTAACGGATTGATTATTCAGCTGCGGGCGCCATCTTCTGGCGAGGTGCGGGAATTCATTAGGCGTGTGACTCTCACGGTGCATTATGGGCATTTTCTAGCCGTTGAGCGTGCACCAATTGTGCACTCGTTTTTGCAGTGCATTGTGGGATTGAATGAGTGCACTCGAGAACGTCCACTATGGTATCGGACACCACGAAAAATGGCTGTTCCCTCAAATAGTGCCTTATTTAAGGGTATAGGGGGCGATTTCGGACACAGCCAAAGACTCCTGAGCAAACTAATCAAGGAAAATTACAGGCAGGTGAGTTTAATCAGGCTTTAAGCTAAAATCTGCAGGGCAATGACCCTCCAGGCCTGGATATGAGAAGCCCTTCTATACAGTAGTTTAAAAACCCTCAACCAAATATAGTTCTTCTTGAGCATATTTGCTCCAAAAAAATAGTTGAAAAACATTTATTAAGAGTGAACTTGTTGAACTGACCTGAAGGTAAAATAAACCCATGTTACCTATTTTTTTTCCAGAGACATTTCATCCAAAGCACGTAGAGCACACTGCATGCTGGGACAGCTCCCCAGGGCATCATGGGCTAAAGTGCCTCACTTATGGACATGATGGAGCTTTTAGGAATTGACCGATTTTCAATTTTTCCTCAACAGGGACTGTATTTGACATGCTTCCATTACCAGCTAAGAAGCTACACTGCTACAACTGCTTAAAAACATAAACCATGTAAGCACAAATTTACACTGACTAAACCTCCCAGGACTTGATGAGTGTACTAAAGGTTGGCTTTAAATTAATAATAATAAAAAAATGTAACAAAAAAAAACACACACAATCACATATGTTCTATATAATATTGCTGCAATCAAATGAAGCTGGGAAACCTCCGAATTGGGCATTTATTATTATGAATATTGTGATAGTTGGCAAACATTAACTATCAATGAGCGATTGTATGAGTTAGATATAAAAAAAAAAAAAAAAAAAAAAAAAAAAAGAAAAAAAAAAAAAAACAAAAAAAATATACTGTTCATTTTTAGTTTGTGTTCGCTCAGGTCCATGATTTTAACAATGTATTAGTAAATGTTGAAAGTAGCATTAACTAAGCTTTAGAACTAGTATACATTGTTAATTCATGAGAACTAATGTTAAATAATTAATCTTTATTGTAAAGTGTAATTAATTAAATTTAACTGGAACTTATTTGGTATTTTTCCCATCTGATCACATTGAATTTCTGCAAAGAAGCACTGACTGATGCTTCTAGATTGGCTCACATGCAAATTAGTTAGCCTTAGGATGGATATTAGCAAGACTTGTTTACAAAATTAAGATCAAGAAGGAGCAGATTGAAAATAGTACTTTCAGCTGTTGTCTGTCTCTCATGAGACTCTCTCTGTGTGAATCTTGTAGTTTGCAATCTCATGCAACTAACAAAGGAGATTTACACTACCAGATGCTTCATTAGAAGTGAATTTTGAATTTTGAATGCAACTTTGACTGTTTAATTCCTTTTAGTATTTAATTAAGTATATAAATAATTTTGTCAATGAAATCAAATCCGTCCTTAGGCTCACCATCACCAAGTTGCACCATCTGTTTTAATTAAAAAAATTCTGTCGTCATCAGCTCACCTTCCTGTAGCTCAAAATCTTTATGACATTTTCCACATCAAACACAAAATGAGGTAATTATCTAAATGTCGAGAAAAAAAAGAAAGAACCAGGATTGCACTGCTGGTACCCACCCAAAAGTACAGTAGCTACAATACGGGATCATGATTATAGAAAAAAAACATACCTTGTTTGCATAAATTTTGGCAACTATAACATTTCAGGGTATTTTCAATATAAGCTTTAGGCTACTATATATGCTCCTGTTTATTGATATTGATTGAAAGAGAGAGAATTCAGCTCTAATGTTCATTTATAATCTAATCAAAGCGATAATGAGTCCAGCCGACTCTCTCATCTTTCTGAAAATCAGCCTTAATAAATTTCATCTGAAGTATGGAAGCTCTCTCCCACGTCTGCAAGCGTAACGCAGTCGAGCTGTTTATAGCAGAATGATTAATGACATCTAAAAATGAAGAACAGAAAAAAATCACATCTCTCCTTTTCAGACCCTCTAAGAGTGAAATTACATGACACTATTGGAAATCACATCACGTATAAAGTTAATTCATTTCTAGTCTTTCAAAACAATGAGTGTGGACATGACCAAAAAAAAAAAAAAAAAAAACTATTTTAGCATATTGGAGACATGAGAGATATTTCAAGTTATATAGTCATTTCAGAGGCTAAACTCAATTTGTTAGTTGTAAAACAGATAGGCTTGAAAAAATGTGAATTGTAAAGCTATTTGAGTGCCTTTGGTTGAACCAGCAGAACATATCTAATTCTAACACCAATACACCAATATATTTAAATTCACCATGCGAATATTAATATTAGCACAATTAAAACAGTATTAAATACAAGTTATTTAATTTGTCATTTGCATTTTTTAAAATTATTATTATTATTTGTAATAGTACTGGTAACTATTCGTCATACTTATTATTCTGTACTAAGACTCCATGTTGGCCCCAATAGGTTCTAGTGGCCCCAGTCACATTTCTGTAGCAGAATATTATTAAGACACAGGAGTGGGCTCTTTAGACTTGAGGTAGTGTACTGAGACCCCACGTGGATCCCTAATGGTCCTTGAATCACCAGTGAATCATCATCATCATCTCTGCATTTTATCATCAAGACAGGGGTGGGCTCTCTTGCCCTGATACAGTATACTGAGGCCCCATGTATCTCGGGGTGTCCAAAACCTATTCCTAGCGGGTCACTGTGCTGGAAAGATTTGCTCCAACCCAAATCAAACACACCGGAACCAGCTAATCACAGTCTTCAGACTTGCTAGAAACTTCCAGCAATAGTGTTGGAGCTAAAATCTGCATGAGCAGTTTTGGACACACCTGTTCTATGATATTTTGGTACATAGACCGGACTGGGGCCCCCAAGGACTGTTAGGGTATCTAATCATATCTCCGCACCAGATTATCACACAGACATGGGGGCCAGCTCTTTTTCCTTGTGGAAGTGTACAGAATCCCCATGTGGGCCCCCAGTGGCCCTTGGGGGCCCATTCATACTTCTGCATAAGTCAAAATGTCAACAATCAAAGAGTCATTCAGACTGGCTTATTTTCTTTGGGATAGTATACTGAGCCATCATGTGGGCCCCCATCACAATATCAAAGACACATGGGCTGTTTTGACCTAGTGCACAGTACTGAGGCCTGCATGGGACCCCTACTGTAGCTCCCCTGAAGGCTTCCCAAGCATGTCTAATCACTAGAAAACCATATAGTTCCAAATGGACTATTTGGACTTTGTTGCAGTGTACTATGACCCATTGGTGGATCCCAAATGGTCACCCAGTCATATCTCTGCATAGAGACAGGAGGTGGGCTCTTGCACCTTGCACTGTCAGAAAATAAAAATAAAATGCAAAATTTGTACCTTTAGGGGTACAACAGCTTGTCACTGGGGCAGTACCCTGAAAGGGACACCTTCTGTACCTTCTTTGTTCCCCCTCTAAGGTGCATATTAATACCTTTGAGTTGTAATATGTACCCGTAAGGTAGCCAGTCATAGATTTGCACCAGAATATCATAGACACTTGGGGCCAACTATTTTTCCCTACAGAGTCCCCGTGTGGGCCCCCAAATGCCCCTGGGGACCCCAGTCATATCTCTGCAGGGGAATATTATACAGACAGGAGGTGGGTTCTTGCAACCTCGTGCAGTGTATTGGGATTTATGTGTGACTCCCAGCAGCCCTTGTGGGCCCCAGTCATATATCTGTACCAGAATATCATAGACACTTGGGGCCAACTCTTTTTCCCTACAGAGTCCCCGTGTGGGCCCCCAAATGCCCCTTGGGATCCCAGTCATATCTCTGCAGGGGAATATCATAGAGACAGGAGGTGAGCTCTTGCAATCTTGTGCAGTGTATTGGGCTTCATGTGGGACTCCCAGCAGCTGTTGGGGGCCCCAATCATATATATGTACCGGAATATCACAGAGACATGAAAAACTGCTTTTTTTTGTACAGAGATCCTACGTGGGCCCACAAATGTTGCTGTGGACCCCAGTCATATTTCTGCATGGAAATATCATAGAAACAGGAGGTGGGCTCTTGCACCCTGGTGCAGTGCATTAAGGCTCCATGTGGGACTCCCAGCAGCCCACGCGGGCCCCAGTCATATCTCTGCACCAGAATATCATAGAGACATTGGAGACACATAATTTTTCTTGGGATTTTGTATAAAAATCCTATTTGGGCCCACAAATACCCCTGGGGACCCCAGCCATATCCCTGCATGGGAATCTCGAAGAAACAAGAGGTGGGCTCTTGTGCCCTGGTGCAGTGTACTGAGGCCCCCGTAAGATCGTAGGCATTCCTTGGGGCCACAATCATATCTCTGCAGTAGAATGTCATGGAAACATGGGTTCTGACTCTTTTTTTCATGTGGCAGTGTTTATAACTCATCCTGGCAGTGTTTTAAACCGGAAAGTATCATTCACATTTTGTTCAGAAAATGTTCTTATCTAGTGATTATTATCATTATTATATGGCACAGAGGGGTCAAGAGCCCTGGAGCATTATACACTTTATGACACAGCATTTTATAACACTCTGTTATTAGGTTTCCACATATATACACCGGTGGGCAAATACTACAGTGATACAGGGAATGAGACCCTGGGGAAGGAAAGAGAGAGAGGAATAGGCTTTATGATGCCCGCTACTGAAAAGAGAACAAACTGATCCTGCCAACAAACATCCTTTGATGGAGCTGAACTCAATTGAATTGAGTCAAATCTAATTCCACTGAACTGAAAGCAGGCAGAGAAAGAAATCCAGAGAGATATGGATGGAGGGTGAAAGGAAGAGAGGAGCGGGGAAGCGGATTAGAGTCTCCAGAGATGCTGCGGCCGTCTGAACAGGTGTTTGTCGAGGGAGAGAGAGAGAGACGCTGGAGTAAACTGAACTGCAGCGGCAGGTTCTCTGGAGGTGTGTAAGTATATGCTGCACTGTTTGATGTGTGGAGAACTGAACTGATTTTGATGTGCAGTCCTGTGTGGATTGCGCAGGGGAGAGATGTCACACACATGCACGCCCAGAGATGGGCTCTCTGATGTCTGTAGTTATTGACTTTTCACTTTTCTGACAGCTGCCTGTTTTCCATTTAGGGACAGGCCACACACACATACACACACCCTTCATCCCCTCTATCCCTGATAGCGCCTGTCCGTCAGAAGTCATTCAGTAAGAGGAAGTTTCTGGGATGCCACTGCCAGGAAATACAAGTGTCTGCTAAAGAGAGGAAATGGAAGTTGCATCAAAAACTGAGGTAAAGGGGTTAGTGTTTATCAGTTTCATAGCCTCAAATTTTGGCTTTGAGCAGAACATTATAATATATTAATATGCATAACTTAATTAGTGTCACATGAGCAAGTATGCTGAAATTGAGAACAGCAGCATAATGGCAAGTGTGATATTTCTTTATATTCAACAACACAGTAAAGAGAGAATGAGTACCTTAGATTGTAGACAAAATACTACCAGTTATTTTGGCTATCTTTACTTCATCAGCAAAATAAAAATTCCAGACAAAGCCCACACAAAATCAAGTCAGAATCAGCATTTTTGAAGGAATTGGTTGAGTGAATGATTCAGTGACTCACTCATAAAGACAAAGTAATTTGTGCAGAGTCACTAAAAAATCCCGACAGCCCATCTGGATCTCCGCTCGGACAGTCAAATTTGAAAACCAGATCTATATATTACAAATATTTTCTTTTTTGGTAAAACATTACATAAAATTAAAAAGTTGCATATGCTAATATTATTTAATGGATCTGCGCTAACATGAACTAACAATGAATAGTTGCATTTTTATTAACTAATAAATTAAGATGAATAAATACTGCAACAAATGTATTGGTCTTTATGCTAGCTAATGCATTAACTAAGATTAACTAATGAGACTTATTGTAGAATGTTGCTACATATTTTAATGAATTATTGCATGTTAATACAGTACATTAAATGATGCTTGTCCAATGATCATTGCTTCTACAACAGAAGTTATATCTGCAGGCATCTTGTTTGTTTCAAACCTTCCAAAACAATAAAAGTACTAGGTTCTGACAGATACTGTATATAATACCAAATAGGCTACATATCTCGAAAACTCAACTATTATAGTTCTCACAAAAATAGAGATCTACAAACTATGCATATTATAAATGTTGCTCACAGCAGGTGGTTTGAGGATAGACAGTAATTGTTTTGAAATGCATTGTAGAAGGTAGTGTATTTGTTAGAGAAGTAGTGTTTTGATGGCTACAGTAGCAGACTTTAAAAGAAATGAATTCAGAGTTTTATCATGCCAACACGTTTTTGCATTCGACTGCGCTGATTTTCCGTGTAGACGTTTTTCCATTGCTCTTGAGTCTCACATGAACAGTGTTCGAGTTAAAAGAAGTTGAACTTGTTAATTTAAAAATATATATTTAAAAAAAATTTAAATCATTTAAAGTTCCACTGCCCTTCAATTCATGTTTTTAAACTCAAAAATGTGTTCAGTGTGAATAGCCCCTAAGACTCGGAGAGGCAGGGAGCGTGTTGGACCAGTTATGTTTAGCCTTGTGAAATCTATCCAGTGTTCAACGGTGAGAGAAGCATCATTTCTGCAGTCTCTATGGTTGTGGAGTGAAGACATCATCCTGATGAGAGCCGACAGGAAGAGGTGAATGAGAAGAGAACACAGACTAACGAGAGAGAGAGAGCGAGCTGGAAAGGAGGTACTGTGAAAGGGCAGATCTCCACCTATTGCCGTTCTTTTTTTGTTCTGTCTGTTTGTCATAAAGATGAAAGGGATTAAACTTCAGACAGATATCAAAGCCTGTCAATACATACACATATCGCTGCAACTCTAATAAAGACATCACCTGTGAGACAAAAACTTCAAGAGAGAGTGTGTGAGTTACATCAGCCCTGCTAACATATGCTAATATGCTGATATACAGATGGTACAGGATGACGTGGAAAGGTCAGATCCAGTATCACGTCCGCATTAATTCAGAAGACATGAGCTGTGACTGGATGAAGTTCAGACTTCTTGTAAGCATGAACTTATTTTGACAGTGTCGCCTAAACATGAATATAAATAATATAGGAACATGCCAAAATAGATTCTACAAACCCAATTCCAAAAAAGGTGGGACACTGTACAAATTGTGAGTAAAAAAGGAATGGAATAATTTACAAATCTCATAAACTTATATTTTATTCACAATAGAATATAGATAACATATCAAATGTTGAAAGTGAGACATTTTGAAATGTCATGCCAAATATTGGCTCATTTTGGATTTCATGAGAGCTACACATTCCAAAAAAGTTAGGACAGGTAGCAATAAGAGGCCGGAAAAGTTAAATGTACATATAAGGAACAGCTGGAGGACCAATTTGCAACTTATTAGGTCAATTGGCAACATGATTGGGTATAAAAAGAGCCTCTCAGAGTGGCAGTGTCTCTCAGAAGTCAAGATGGGCAGAGGATCACCAATTCCCCCAATGCTGCGGCGAAAAATAGTGGAGCAATATCAGAAAGGAGTTTCTCAGAGAAAAATTGCAAAGAGTTTGAAGTTATCATCATCTACAGTGCATAATATCATCCAAAGATTCAGAGAATCTGGAACAATCTCTGTGTAAGGGTCAAGCCGGAAAACCATACTGGATTGACTGCTTTTTGGTTCGGTTAGGAAATAAGCACTTGGCCCCTTAGAACGGGCACTGCTCACTTAAGGGAATGCTACTGTAATGGAAATCACAACATGGGCTCATGAATACTTCCAGAAAACATTGTCGGTTGAACACAATCCACCGTGCCATTCGCCATTCGACCTAAAACTCTATAGGTCAAAAAAGAAGACATATCTAAACATGCGCAGGCGTTTTCTCTGGGCAAAGGCTCATTTAAAATGGACTGTGGCAAAATAGAAAACTGTTTTGTGGTCAGACGAATCAAAATTAGAAGTTCTTTTTGGAAAACTGGGAAGCCATGTCATCCGGACTAAAGAGGACCAGGACAACCCAAGTTGTGATCACAGCGCTCAGTTCAGAGCCTGCATCTCTGATGGTATGGGGTTGCATGATTGCGTGTGGCATGGGCAGCTTACACATCTTGAAAGGCACCATCAATGCTGAAAGGTATATCCAAGTTCTAGAACAACATATGCTCCCATCCAGACGTCGTCTCTTTCAGGGAAGACCTTGCATTTTCCAACATGACAATGCCAGACCACATACTGCATCAATTAAAACATCATGGCTGCGTAGAAGAAGGATCTGAAATGGCCAGCCTGCAGTCCAGATCTTTCAACCATAGAAAACATTTGGCGCATCATAAAGAGGAAGATGCGACAAAAAAGACCCAAGACAGTTGAGCAACTAGAAGCCTGAATTAGACAAGAATGGGACAACATTCCTAATCCTAAACTTGAGCAACTTGTCTCCTCAGTCCCCAGACGTTTGCAGACTGTTATAAAAAAGAAGAGGGGATGCCACACAGTGGTAAACATGGCATTGTCCCAACTTTTTTGAGATGTGTTGAGGCCATGAAATTTAAAATCAACTTATTTTTTCCCTTTAAAATTATACATTTTCTCAGTTTAAAAATTTGATATGTAATCTGTTGTATTCTGAATAAAATATTTAAACTTCCACATCATTGCATTCTGTTTTTATTCACAATTGTACATTGCCCCAACTTTTTTGGAATCGGGTTTGTAAATGAAAAGAACATGTGAGTCTCTGGACCACCAAAAACCAGCAGTAAGGCGTCAATTTTCTCAAAAATTGAGATTTATACATCATCGGAAAGCTGAATAAATAAGCTTTCCATAGATGTATGGTTAGGATATGACAATATTTGGCCGAGATACAACTATCTGAAATCTGAGGGTTCAAAAAAATCTAAATATTGAGAAAATCACCTTTAAAGTTGTCCAAAAAAAGTTCTTACGCAATGCATATTACTAATAAAAAATTAAGTTTAAATTTACAGAAAGAAATGTACAAAATATCTTCACGGAACATGATCCTTACTTAATATCCTAATGATTTTTAGCATAAAAAGAAAGAAAAAGGCAATAATTTTGACCCATTCAATGTATTTTTGACTATTGCTACAAATATATACCCCAGCGACTTAAGACTGGTTTTGTGCTCCAGGGTCACATATGGATTCTCTTACAAAAATAAAAATTTTCTCTACAGCTATTGTTACAATTGTAGATTCTTATTAAATCCACTTGGGATTCACAATCAGTTTCCAACTTCCACAGTCTACATGTGGAGTGGCAATATGGTCCAATGTCAACATAGTTTTTATTAATTTATCTAGTTTTCTGTCATATATTTGTGTAAAGTAAATTGTAAAAATGACGGTGCTTGCATATTCTGCCCACTACACCTACTGTATGATATCGATACTAGCAAATTGTTACTACTGTATTTTACACAGGTACATTTATGTTTGCAAGCATTAATTTAGGACTGAGCGAAAAACAAAGCACTAAATTGTAATTATCATAATTACACAATTTAATAGTAAATTAAATGTAAGTCTATGATTTGGCTGTGGACGCAATCTTTTGGCAAGATGAAGGAATTCATTTTGGGTTGCCCCATAGTTCACACAAAAATGAAAATTACCCCATGATTTACTTACCCTCTAATAAGTGTATAGGACTTTCTTCTTTAAGATGAATGCTACTTTAGTTATATTAGTTATATAAAAAAATGTCCTGTCTCTTCCAAGCTTTATAATGGCAGTGAATGGTGGTTGAAATTTTGAAGTCCAAAAAAGTGCATCCATCCATCATAAAAAGTGCTCCACACGACTCCGGGTGGTTAATAAAAGCGAAGCAAAATATCCACATTTAAAACTTTATAAACCGTAAACTCTAGCTTCCTCTAACTGTTGTACGATCATTCACGAGAGAGTGGCGTTCCAGCGGATGGCGTCGACGTAGCATAAGCTCCGGTGAGAAGTGACGAATGCAGAAACGCAGTGTAGAGAGCAAACTGACCAGTCACTAATTAATTAGAAGTACAAAATGAGGATTTGTAAAGACAGATACAAGTCATATAGACCTAGGATGGCTTGAGGGTGATTAATTCATGGGGTACCTTTCATTTTTTGGGTGAAATATCCCTTTAAATGCTTGACCTGAGCAAAACAGCAGAAGTGTGGAAAGTGCATAGAATGTACAACTCATTATTGCAGTGTATTATGGGATCGAGCACTACAAATGGGGCAAGTCCCAATACCCACACTTTTGAGCATAAAAGTACATAAAAGGAAGTACTGTAAGTGCACAAATAGGTCTTTTCATAACTATAGGCCTATGGTTTTCTCCTAGAATAGTGCACTACATAAGGATATACACTACATATGACTTGATTTACAAAATTTGATTTGCATGTATGACAAGATACAAACATAAAAACATACACACAAAATGTGTGAACTGATCCGCAAGCTTCTAATGTGGGTTGCATCTCTCAGATGTGCAACACAACACGTCTTGTCAGGTGTCAACGTATATGTAAAAAGATTATGAATTTGAAAGACAACCTTTAGTTTTAACTTTAAGGGCGTTCAAACCTTAATTAACACCCCGTCCCCCATAATTCATACCATGCTCACAAATTATTAAAAAGCTCTATGCTAGCTTTTAAATCTGAACTGCAGAAACTGACTGCTGATTTTCTCAAAATCTGTTGTGAAGGGAACAAATGGTGTATTAAAGGACAAACACACAATTAAATGATACAAAAATTAATATTTAGGGTGCAAACCCACTTTGCATTCATAGATTTTATTTTTTTAAACGTCTTTAAAAAAAAAGAATTTCTTAAAAAAAAAGAATTGAAATTAAAATACATATTGCAGGCATAGGTGACTTGTTGAGCTGTTTTCATCCATTCACACGCCTCTTTTGCCTCTTGTTCATAAATGTGCAGCGGCTACGGCCCTCGCAGACAACAACACCGACGACAACAACAAATTCAAACACACAAGGAGCCGGTCCTATTCTGAGCAAATGCTTGCCACGAAATCTTCGGCCGCAGATAAAATCATTCAGTGTTGCATATTTTGTTATCATTTATTCTGTAGATGGAATATATTGTATTTGTATCTGGTCTCTAATGAGTCCAGGTGAACTGAACACTGCAGGTCTGTTAGGGGATGTCCGGATGAGTTCAGCGGAGTTTGGGAGGGATTCGCCCCTCACAACCTCTCAATGTCTCTGTATTTCTTGCGTAGGATAGAGACCTGGTCTTTGAAGAGGACGGGATCCAGACGCAACTGAGAGTGAAGGAGAGGCATGAAGCCAAACCAGCTCGTGAAAGAGTTCATGCAGGACTGACGCTGTGCAAAGTGGTCTGGGTCGGCCCATCGAGACGCCTTAGAGCCCTGAGAGAGAGAGGGAGAGAGAGGTCTGTGTATGGTTCACCAGGCAGATTATGAACGAAAGCAGGAGCATGTTTCTGGAATTGGGCTGGAATTGGGCAGCACTTTAGAAGACACTGACAAACAGAGCGAACACGGAGTGTTCATTTCACGACTCAGAGAACAGACGACAGTTATGGCCTTACATTTATGAGAAACGCTGTGGAAGGATGTCTAGCTGCTTGTTAAAGAAGCTTACAATGTGCTAATACAGACCAATCCCTTGGACATGCAGAGGAACACAGAAAGACATTTTGTAACATTCATGGATTCTGTTTCATTACAGAATTTTAGAGAAATTGAGAAATCACACAGCAAAATGTGACCAATCTGAGATTCTAATCAGCTAATTGACCCTTCGCAAAGACCTGCCCCCTTTTATTACTGTTGGTATGTCCGACAAGCCATGTCGCTCTCACACCACACATCATGTTCTCATGCAGTGAAAAATATTTTGCGGAGCAACGCACCAACAGACAAGACAGAGCAGCTTACTTTTGGTATGAAAAAAGGGTCAGCTTTCTGTTTTAAATAAAGTTTTGAGGCTCTTTAATGAGGCGTGACAGATTGCTGTTCGTGAACCAATCATCTCATCCTCTTTACTAGTTATAGTGCAAAATAAACATGAATGAACATCAGAGGGTATCTTGTTTCAAACATGGAAAGATGCCAATAAATGCCATTTTTCAACATTTCGACATTAATCCACTATTGTTTGTGATTTGTTTGTCAGACAAAATGTCAGATTCAGCGTTATGATTGGTCAGATCGCCTGTCAATCAAACTCCCGGCGAAGGGTCAATTAGAGTCTTAGCTAATTTAGCTTCTACCCAGCAAACAAAAATATGTTCTAAGAACATTTTGCTAACGTTCCCAATTAAGGTATGAAAATGTTATTTCTGAATAATCTCAGAACATACAAAACATTCAGTTTTTTAAAAATGTTTCAAAAATGTTTAATTTTCTTGGTTAGGTGAACGTTAGAGAAAAACATTATGGGAATGTTCAATTTTATAATTTTGCAGACATTATGGGAATGTTACTGTTGAATGTTCTCTCAAAAAAAGTGATAAGCAATAATGTTTAAAAAAAGACAAAATCCATAGACAAAAAACAGTGTTTTGATAAGATGAGAAATTTCACAGAAAGTACTAAATAAGGAAATATAGAGTAAAACTGTATACATGACCAGTACTGTTCAACTATACAGAACATTTTTAATACTTTGAAACGGTATCTTCTTAAACTTCTGTAACTACTTAAACATAATTAAACTACTGTGAAGATGTATATTAAAAAAACTAGTGAGCTAGCCTATGCTACAAGCTAATAACAAAAAGTAATTAACTACATTGTACCTACAGTATTTAAGGGGGTAACAGCTCATTTTTTTAAATCAGAGCAGTACTGTCAGTGGTAGTCCAGCCTCGTCAGGCCCAATCCCCTCCCACACCCGTTCACAATCACCGGAGTACTAATCAGCCGCACCTGTCACCACCTCATCAACACGAGCTTAAATGCACAGTCACTGCAGTCACACTTCGTCTGGTCTTGAGTTCACTATGCTACTCCTTACCTGACTCACTAACCCGGACGCCATCCTGAACTACCTGTCTCTGTGCCATCCTCTTCAGCCCGATCCTAGAAGGAACCCATCATCACGTGAGCTAGATCCCTACCATTCCACAGACTGTTGCTCGCTCCTCTCTCTCTCTCTCTCTCTCTCTCTGTCTCTCTCTCTCTCTGTCTCTGTCTCTCTCTCTGTGCACCTGTAAATAAAGATCCCTGTTTACCTTACCTCTCCGTCCTTGGTCTCCTTCTGTACTGTGACAAGTACATTTCTGCCACAACGGATTCAGTAATGAATGGCTGACAACCTTAAATTTAATAATGTGACAAATTATGTAATTATGGTTTGTAGTTCTCCTTGTTGGAAAAGGTAGCTTGTTACTGAAAAAGCTACATTGGTTAAACTGCTGTCAAACTACTGAAAATGTAAAGTTACTAGGGTTATTACTTAAGCAATATTGTACAATACTGTATAAAGCCATTATTATTTTTTTGCCATTTGCAAACTCCTGATATTTTAGTATGCTGGAAGTAAGCAGAGGTGGGGGGAAAATCAATATATTAAATCATTACTTTTTCTCAACACTGTATTAATAATCTCATGTCAAGAGTCTATATTTTTAGTTACATTTTTATATGAATACTTTGGAAGAAAAAAACAATGTAGCATTTGGTCATTTGTTTCTTTGTTTTCAAAATGGAAGAATAATATAATTGCTTGAAGTAAATTAATAAGAAACAACTGAGTAAAAGATCAGAATATGTTTTGAATAACTTTAAACCTAAAGAACTATGATGATATTATAGTTATCAGATCATTATCATATCATGACCCAGCTATAATATAATATAATAGGTTCCTTATGATTCCCACTCTTATTACTCACTAATCAGCATCCATTAGACTCATACAGATGAGATACTATTGGAAATAAAGTAAGAATGTCCCAAGAGAGAAGGAGAGGAACAGTGGGAAGAAACAGTTGAGACAGACAGAGAGAAGGATAGTACTGCAACCTTGCTGTCAATCATTAATCTCGCCTTACCATGAAGACATTCATCAAACAGACCAATACTGCTGAATCAGATCCACACACACTCACAGCCCTGGGGCCCTCCATCCATCACACACCACACAGACATTTCTGACCCCAACAGGGAATCACTCTGGATACACACTCGTCTATTTACAACCCATAGACACACAGACTCATACCTGCTGCATCATGGTCTCCTTGTACTGTTTTTTCTGTGTGACTTTGATTGGCGGGAGTTTGGTTACTGCGGAGATGAGGAAATTCATGAGGATGTCCTCACAGTTGGCCAACTGGTCCACCATTGACAGCAGAGATGTCGGCAGGTAGTATGTGTACAGGTGATGATAATACCTGACCAAGAAAAAAAAAGAGGAATACATAAAGATATTAATTAGATAACAGAGGAGACATGAAAGCAAAAACAAGGCAATTTGCCTGTGGGGAAGTTAAACCTGACCAAATTTTCATTCTGAATGCTGCTCAGAAACCCTGCCATTAAAGGGACAGTTCACCCCAAAAAATAAAACATTAATTTCTCACCCTCATGCTGTTCTAATCCATAAGTTCCTCTGTTCATCTTTGAAACACATGTGACCCCGGACCACAAAACCAGTCTTAAGTCGCTGGGGTATATTTGTAGCAATAGCCAAAAATACATTGTATGGGTCAAAATTATCGCCAAAAATCATTTGGATATTAAGTAAAGATCATGTTCCATGAAGATATTTTGTAAATTCCCGACCATAAATATATCAAAACTTAATTTTTGATTAGTAATATGCATTGCTAAGGAATTCATTTGGACAACTTAAAAAGGCAATTTTCTCACTATTTAGATTTTCTTTATGGACCCTCAGATTCCAGATTTTCAAATAGTTGTATCTCGACCAAATATGGTCCCATCCTAACAAACCATACATCAATGGGAAGCTTATTTATTCAGCTTTCAGATGATGTATAAATCTCAATTTTGAAAAATTGACCATTATGGCTGGTTTTGTGGTCGATGGTCACAAATGATGATTTCTGTACCTCCATTGAAAGTCCATTCCACCAAAACTTTTAAGCATTAAAGTCTTGAAAAGATAGTAAAAGTAATCCATATGAATCAATCCATATGAAACAACAAATTGTTTTATTCTAAGTTTTCTGAAGAGACTTGTTGTATGTGCATTCATTAATGTTGATATGTGAATAAAAGCATAAATTAAAACTGTTCATCATATAAAGCGATCAAGTCGCCTCAGAAGACTTGCTCAATTCATATGGATTACTTTTCTAGGTTTCATTAAAAATATGTGCATTTGTTTCGAAGATGAACATAAGTCTTATGGGTTTGGATCAACATGAGGTTGAGTAATTGACAGATCTATTGGCAGTCCAAGCTTTATGTTTTTTCTTTAGATTTATGCATTATGCATTGGCTATAGAATATGTCCAATATTATCCAATATTCTACACATTTCATTATTTTTTTCTCCCACAATATTAATGGCTTTTTATACATGAAAATATATAGTGAGTTTTAATTGGGCAAGCACCCTTACATTTTCTTGAGAAAAAAATAAAAATAATAATCTTGTTTTATAGCGTCTTTCATTTGGTTAGTCAACCAAAAAAATGAATCACCATTGTCATGTTGCTCCAAACCTGTATGCATTTTTTTTTTTTGTAGATCACAAAATAACTTATTTTTAAGAACATTTATAACCAAGCAGTTTTGGTTCCCACATGTAAGTCGATAGGAACCAAACAGTTTGGTTGCCAGCGTTCTTTTATATTCCATAGAAGAAAGAAATACATACAGGTTTGGAACAACATGATGGTGAGTAAATGATTACAGAATTTAATTTTTGGGTGAACTATCCCTTTAACAATCTATTCTGTTAGGAGAAACAACTTAAACGAGTGCTCCAAGAGCAACCTACGAGTAATAAAATGTTCCTCTGGGTGGGACTGAGAGTATAGTCATGGTATCCAGCACAGACAGAGAGGCCACCCTTCTGTGAGAACCTTAAAAACACAGATGTTTTAATTTCTGTGAGTGACACCTACTCTCTCTCTCTCTCACGCTGTCCTTATTAAACCGAATCTCCTTTCATGCCTGCAGACGTCTATTCTGTCATTCTCTTTCCTTCCCTCTCTCTTTGAGGGACAGCCGTCAGAGCATTCCTCTCAGCACTGCAGGTGGCTTATCTCTCTTCACACGTTTATTTATGTCCTTTTCTCCCGCACACTTTAAGCTGGGGTCACTTTGCAGGTGGTGTGTCAGCTCGCTGACCAGTAGCAAAGCAGTTAATCTGTGTGTCGGGTGTGTGATGTGTCAGTCTGAAGGTCTGTGTGTGTGTGTTTTGAGTGATGAGTTCACAGACCTTCAGCTAAAACAAACTGTGAACTCCATCTAACCTGTGCCATTTATCGTTAAAATGTGGCCAGTGAAGCTGTCAGACTGAACATTTATTAGCTGCTTTAATATCAGCCTGTCTCTGAGCGATCTCTATCGCAGCAGGTCTCACATTCGGCTTTTACAAGCACCTGACACTGACCTCGTACCAGCCTCTTGTCCAAATTCTGTGAGAGCCGGAAAAAACCTGTGACTGAAGATTCAACAAGCTGTGAATCCCTGCTGTGTTGTTGTTAGGGTGTTGTGGATGGTGTTCAGGGTGTTTCTGTGTGGTTGCTATGGTGCTCTGAGTGTTTTTTTAAGAGTGTTGCTAGGGTGCTGGATGGTGTCCATTGTGTTTTTGTGTTCTTTTGTTTTGGATGTCTTTCTATTTTTCTTTCAAACATTCTTTAAAAAAAAATTCAGGCAATATCATTTCTAGGATGCTGGTTAAAGAGGTAGCATAACTAACTTGCAAGACTTTATCATAAAATAATTTCATAAAAATTGTATGACTTCTAAATATTTAATTATGGTATTTAATTAAAGTATCTAGTTTAAAACCTGTCACTTATCAGCTGAACAAGTGTATTTATTTAACACTATTTAACTAATTTTACAGAATTATAATGTAGGTATAAACATACTCTAGACTTTTGCTGTATGTACATACAGAGCTTGGTAGATTACTTAGAAATAGTAGCCCAATTTTTATCTGTTGTTTATCACATTGATTTAAATAGGATAATCTCATACCACGTTGATATAAAAATACAAAGAGTCTATATTCCATTCGTTGTAATTCATAACATGCATTAACAATACATTACTTCAAGGTTTCCCAAACTGTGGTTTGTAAATGAACTGCAGGGGCTTCATAAGTTTAATGAAAAGCTAATAATGAATTAAATCATAAAAGTTGAAAATGAAAATAAGTAATTTTAGAATAACATCAATCAAAATAAAGCACTTACTGAAATAAAATATTTTATTTGTTTATCTGCATGTCATGTGACCATTAAACAACATGAACCGTGAACAGGCAGATGTGATATTTAATTACTAAAATATTGATTTTAAAATCTCAGCGTACTTCAAATAAATATATTAGGTGAAAGATGTTCAAAGGTTTGGGAATGCCTGCATTATATGCAAATAAGAAATACAATATTTTAATATTGTGCATTCTTTGTCTATCTGAATAGAAAGACTATTTGAATGTATATAAGCAGTATTAGAAAGGACAATTTAAAAGATAAAAAAGAGGAATTAGGGAAAATCAATAAATAATTAATAATTTATTGCAATTGTTTGAATAATATGCAATCAGGTAATCGATAAAAAAGTAACTGTATTTGATTCTGAGTATTTTAAAATGAAATATAATTTCATTACAAATAGTTAATTTTTGGAATCTTATTACGTAATCCAGATTACATGTAATAAATTACTACCCAACTCTGCGTACATATTCTCTTCAGATAAAATAAATTATCCCATATACTGTAGTCTAGTGGTTCTCAGCCAGGGGGCAGGGGCCCACTAGGGGGCTCAGAAAGCATCCAAGGGGCCCGCAGGATGACTCCAAATGAATAAAACAGTGGTTCTCAATATTTTTGACTTATTATTCAGCACAATATTTAAAGGCCCAATACTATACGGTAATATATTTCCAGTGCCATTTCTGCAAAGCTATTGTTTACCAACTTTTTTATGAGCAGAAACTGGGAGTATTGTCACAAATAATGGTTTATTACACAAAAAGTTCATGTAAATATGAAGGAAAATCTAACCTTTACCCCGGCGACCCTAAAGGCTGGAATGAATGCAATAGTAACCAGAGTGTAGCAAAGCCAATTGTATATTTTCATGATGAAAGATGAATTCACATTGAGATCACTAGAGAGAGACAACAGAGAAATATTTATGTGCTAGGTTTCAGAGAAATATTTTACTAAGTCTAGCTTTATATGGAACTTGATGATTCTTGATATATCATTTGTATTTCAGAGTTATATTTAACAAGCTACAGAAACAAATCAGTTGTTTCTTTCCTCAGGGAAATCAGGGTACTGTATAAAAGTCTTTTGAGATATCTTTTGAGGGACTTTGGTTCATGTCTCTGCGTATGAAAAATGTTATAAAAATGTGTTAATGGCATGTCTGACTGTTTAGATATTTTTCTTCTACATAACGAGCCCGGTCTCATGAAAATGCATATAAATAGTACGCCAAATAAAAACGAAAACTTGCATATGATACGCATGTGTTTGGCGTGCATATACTACGCAGTTTTCGCGTGCATATGATACGAAATTTGTTGCCATGCATATGATGCCGTATCATCATATTTTGTTTTCAACATCTGCTACGGGATGATATATATCAACATACAGTATATCAGTTTTCGCGTACATATGATACGCATCTACCCCACAACCCTAAACCTACCCATCGCGTAGCATATACACGCCAAAGTCCATTTTTGCGTATCAATACCACGAGTTTTCGTTTTTATTTGGCATACGATTTATATGCACTTTCATTAGATCGGGTTGACATAACTCACTGAGGATTGCTATAACAATTGCAAAGGAAGAGGAATATAGTAAGAGAATACAAGCTTTTTGTGAGTACAGACTTAAATTAACAGAATATTTCACACAAATACTATATGAGGTTGTTTCTTTATTGGAACAGATTCGTAGAAATGTAGCATTACATCTTGCTCACTAATGGATCCTCTGCAGTGAATGGGTGCCGTCAGAATGAGAGTCCAAACATCATAATAATCCATGAGTAATTGACACGACTCCTGTCCACCAATAAATGAAGTGGAAAGCTATGTGATTGTAAGAAACAAATCCATCTTTAAAGCCATTTTAACCATCACTTCTGGCCAAAATATCCACGATAGTCCATGATCCACTTCCTCCAGTCAAAAAATGTTGATGTGAGATGACAACTCCATCCCCTGTTGTATTTATTCACTAAAAATTCTTTATCGTACCTCTCAAAAGTCATGTGCCCTTCTTGCATACACAAGGCAAGCATTAATAGCATTTGAAGTCAGACCTGGCTCTAGGAATCTTCAACAATTGTTGAATATTCAGTTAGTGTTATTTTTTGGTGATTGTGTATGTAATGCCCTATGAAGAAGCTAAGCAAGTAAGCAGATTAAAATAAGCAAAGGATTTTGCTTATTTTTGTAAAGGATTAGTAAACTCAGCTAATCAGGTTGTATTAGCTATGGCAAACTGACTACGGATATTTTCAGATGACACACACTTTAATCCACAACTGTTCCTGGGTCTCTGAAACAATTGGAGCAAATGAAACAAGAACTAAAGTTCTTTGCAAAAAGTTTCATACATTTATTTCTGCCTTTCTTTCATTCTTTCCTCGCTTGCTGTTTTTAGGGAAACCATGAACCTCAAGGTGAAAAAAAATGTTTTCCATTTATATT
This sequence comes from Sinocyclocheilus anophthalmus, assembly GCA_018155175.1. Classification (NCBI taxonomy): domain Eukaryota; kingdom Metazoa; phylum Chordata; class Actinopteri; order Cypriniformes; family Cyprinidae; genus Sinocyclocheilus; species Sinocyclocheilus anophthalmus. The sequence goes on along the minus strand of JADLZN010008686.1, from coordinate 175,194 downwards.
AATAAGTTCATTAAAACTACACTTTATTACTATTTTAGTTTAAGAAAAATTATGTCATTATTGTGAGTTTCGTGAAATGACAACAGTAGAGTTTTAACTGCCTTTCCACTGTCTCCAACGAAGGACAGACTGGAAATCATTCATGGAGATTTTTATGGGAACTGCATGGAATTCCGACCATATGAATATGCAGAATTTTCAAATCCAATTTAAGCTTTGGGTGTGCTGAGCATGAGGTGAGAATTATCAGTATTTGTGCACTAAAAGGATATTCTTTAAACACTACTTCTGCACAATTCTGCAAAATGGGTAGGTATGAATAATTAAGTATAAAATAATTATTTTATAATTCATTGCGTAACCATTTACGTTGCTCAGCCCTACAAAACCTTCTATGTTTTTCTCTCAGAAATATTGGCAGTCATTTATTTTGTGTGGATATATTCATACATTCATTATTCATTCATTTTTTTCATGAATAAGAGGAAGGCTTCAGGACTAATTTAAGTTCTGTGTGACTGCCATTAAAAGGTGAAATGCAACAAACCTATGTGAATGTCGGCGATAGTGGAAAGGCGCCTTACTGCGATTGTACTATTTGAATTTACTTTTGTCAATACATCCACACGCATGCTGTTGTAAGCATGTAGGACATACTGCAGCTGCAGGTACACATGTAACATATATGAAACAACCCCCATATATAACATACATGAAATCATCCCGTAGCAGATCTATACAGGTGGAGCTGGGGGAGGTGAAGGGTTTCTGAAGCACGCTGCAACTGCTACAACAAGCACTAGCCGAGTATTTGAATGTTGAGCATTCCTATGAGCAAGCTCATAGGCTGCTGATGTGTAAAGAAAGCAATCAGCTATGCCATATGAATAATGATGTGATTATAGTTGAGGTCAAAAGTTTACACCCCCCTTTCAGAATCTGAAAAATATTACCAAAATTAGAGGGATTATGAATCCTATTGTTTATTTAGTACTGACCTGAATAAGATATTTCACATAAAAGATGTTTACATATTGTCCACAATAGAAAATAATAGTTGAATTTATGAAAAAACTACCCATTGATTGTTAATACTGTGTTCTTACCTTAATGATCCACATTTTTTTTCATTTAGTACTGCTCTTCAGAGGCTACAGGAGATAGTTACATGTTTCCCAGAAGACAAAATAAGCCAAATTTACCCTGTCCTTCAAATTCACTCTTCAGCCTGCACCATCTAGAGTTTCATGACAGAACTTTGTATTTAATTAAAAATCAATCTATAACAATTAAGAACTACAGATATTCTGCCACACCGTGGCTAGGCATAGAATTGAATGCTTACTGTTAGCACATGCTAATTGTTAGCCGGCAATGTTTTGTTGAAGAAAAGAAAAAGAAAGAAAAATAGGTAGAATACCGTAGAATAGAAAAAATGCAGCATTAGAAAAACAAAATAATGCTCTTCAGGTAAGTTTTGTGTTGTCTGGAGATTACCTGTGGTAGAACGCAGCTCCTGTGAGCACCATGGAGTATTCATTGGTCCATTTAGAGGTATAACCCCACCTCCCCTTCCCGCTGTCCCAGTAATGGCTGCGTGCTGGGTAGCCTACGATCCGATCTGGAAAACTTTGCCAAACGATGAAGGCGAAATCCACCTGCAAACCCAGAGAAGACAGAAGTGCACAATTTTGATTACATAACTATTTCAGAAGGTGAGTGCAATAAAAGACAGCTTATTATTTTTGGTTAAACTATTCCTTTGAGAATAAAGACATTATGTTCATTTTCATTATCTCTTCATTTTCATTATCTCTTCAGACTACAGATAAAACCAAAGGGAAGACCCTGCTTGAGAAACTCATCAGAGAAGATTAAAGAAGTAGAATTAACAAAAGCAACATAAGCTCTTTTGATAGTCTGTTAAAAGAACTGACATGGGCTCACTTTCAGTGAGATAAATTATCAAAGGAGCCAATGAGAGCTCAAAGAGAACAAGCATTTTCTAGCTCGGCTCTTTATTTAGCCTTGGATTTTCTAATGCCTTCAGACATGCTTCAGCGTCAACTGACTTGTCTGCATGCAGGGGATGAGAGCAGTCCTTGCTCTGTCAAAGTCAGCGTGCGCACATATTAAAAAATGAACCCGCAAATCAGAGGAAAAGGTTGCAAACGTCCCCCTTAATGTTACAATAGATTAATCGCTGCGTTAGCAGCGGATTCGGATTTATGACATCATGCAAATAACGTGGCCTTAAGGAATTACAGCTTTAAAGTGCATCACTCCAGCAATGCATTGTGGGTGACACACTGAAATTCGCTCCATTCATTATGTGTACCGGACCTTGATTATGGATCTGAACGAGTGGGAAAGATGAATGGCAGGAGGAGTCATGAATGCTTGGTCTGAGATGAACAGAACTCACAAATGGCTAAGAAATGAGTTTAACTAATTATCTAGCTCTTATTTCATTTAGCAGTGTGCTAAAAGGAGAATCTGAAGTGTTCAGTGTGCAAAATTAGTGCAGTCCATGAAATTTTGGTGGAATGTTGCAGGCAAAAAATTGTCAATACTGGAGTGATAAATGAAGCACTCATACATAAGTCACTTTCAAACCAAGAAGCTTTCTATGAAGCGCTGCACATGACGTGGGAAAAAACAAGGAAAAAACGTATTATTTCATCCCCTTGTTTTAGGCAAATAAGGTGCCCATGTTGTACTACTTTATTCCCTTGTTTCAGGGCCATGAATTCATTGGAAGTACTGCATGTCATGTGTGAGGCTCTGTAGATTTCTGTTGGTTGTCGCTGCAAATTTGCATGACCAATTTGAAGATGACGCAAAATCTGTCTCTGAAATTCTCAGTACGTTGTGGTAATATGTTTATATGAATTTACAATAAAGAGACGTACAAAAAAAACAAAAAACATAGCATCTACACTGCAGGATGGCAACACAATATGATGCAACAAAACTAGAATGTTTTCTTACATAATCAAAGACAAACTTTGATTTAAAGTACATACTTTTGAGATTATAGTGAAATATCCCAACACTGGGACATTTTGGATTTTTGGGACTATGAAACTATGGCTTTCTAAGATACAAGCTACTCATAATTTAATGTAGTTAGCAACATATATATTTTTCTGGCTTCAGTCCATCGTTTGTTGATTGGACGGAGGCAGATCCGTCAACTGTAATAATGGGGCAGAATTTAAAGCCCAAATTTCACATATATTTATTTTTGCACAGTCGAACTCACAACCTTTCATAGTATGATAGCCTGGGCGAACATAGGTGCCTTGACAAATGTGCACTAGAAAGATTCATCCTTGTCCAGTGTCTGCGCTTTTTCTCTCCAGAAGATATGACAAATTAATTAGTGCAAAAAAAAAGTGTGCAGCTGCTTGTACTGTGCAGATTACAGAATTTTTGTCATGCACACTGCATGCATACCCTATTGTATGAGTAAAAGCCAAAGTATACATTAATCTTATGCAGACTAACTGATTAGAGGACATTATCTGTGCGATTGGTGACATGGCATTCATGGTTCAGATGACTGGCTAAAAAAATTAAAAACTTCTAAAAGACGGCAGAATTCCATTGTGGGGATCATGCACCAGCCAAGCAACTGCCATTAAGATGAATGGGAATGCTAACCTCCTTGGCAAGCACACATTATAGTGTCAGATGTGCAATAAAGATAAATGGGAAAACAAATACACGATAGATGAAGATACAAATTAACCTGCAGAAACATGCACAAACACTAGATTAATGCTGTAATTTATATTACTCTGTCATTGTACTATAACAATTATTACCCTTTCTGGTCAATTCTTCAGGCCATTAACTGCAGTACAGACATCATAACCCATGAGCTCTGCTGTGCCGTTGTTATGCCACACATGTGCCTACAGTCTAATGATGCTTGCCGCACAAAAAAACTCGACCCCTATATTACATTTCCCATTTTAATAAGCCAGTTAATGAGTCGAAACAATGCAATTATCAATTCTGTGGAGCCATAGTGCCGCACAGTCTTAACAAAATGGAAACTAAATATGCCATATTCTCACATTCTCAGCACTTTTCAATTAAAACCCTCTCAAATGCTTAAAGGGCAATTACTGGGGCAGATTACTGTTCGAAACGAGAGGAAGCTTCCCTCCAAATGTTGCTGGATTTGTTTAAAGCCACAAGAGCTTTCTCACCGAAACTGAGACTCATTAAACTTTTGTAATACGGGTTCTGTAATCTTGTAGCGCTATAAAAGTTAAGTGGATATTCTGGCCAGGCAGAGGTAAAGATGTACTGGGTGCAGTTAATAAAACATCAGCATAGTTAAGGGATACAAGTGTCGTCTCCACAAGGCTGCCTCACACGGGGATACCACACTCTCAAATTGAATACCGGGCGCTTATCTTCTTGTACAGACCCAAATATCCTCTTTCATTCCTTTAACATTACACATTCCATAACTTCGGTACTCCTCTCTTTCACTCCTCTAGTTTGCCAATATCATTGGACTCGTACCTGTGTCGTTCGTTAGTTCGTTTACAAATTCGTACCCCCCCCTCATCGAGCCACCGAGTTAGCATAAGCGCGTAGTGCTTCTGAGTGTGGAAGGGTCGAGGGCGTAGCGTAAAGAAATGTAGCATCTACACTTAAGGAAGGGCAGGCATTGTTGGGCATGGGGTGGAGAAACGTTTGGTGAAGAGTGCTTCGTTGTAACTCGTATGGGCGAAAATACGCGAAAATAAAAGGTGCGTAATTTGGTTAGTGACGTGGTCCGTAATGAAAGTGGTGTGGACAAGGGACAAGAATCACCACACCGTTTGAGTTGCTGTGAATGGCGACATGACGGAGAATGAGGTTGGACAAGGGAGGGATAGAGCAGTCGAGGGATGTGGGTGCGACTGCCGGCGGCGGGGCGCGCTGAATACCTGTGGGTCATATCACAAAAAGAAAAAAAGCTGGACAAATGGAAAGGGGGGTGGGAAAAGGGTAGCGAAATGAAGGAGAACCAAGGGGCGGAAGGGGTGGTGGTGGAGCACGAGCGGAAAGGAATATGGAAAAGCGTGAAGACGATGAAAAACGGCGGCGAGACCGAAAGGTGGCGTTGTGGGTGGGTGTCCAAAATTGGAAGGGAAGTGAAAGGCAGGCAAGTCAAGTGACGGCCCCGGAGTGTCGTCGCGTTTTAGTGATTGAAACGGGTTGGCGAAAATAAGCAAATAATAGAATAAGCGTGGTTTGCAGGATATAGGTTAGTCGCAAGATGCACTAGGGCGAAAAATGCGTGCCGAAAGTGGGTGGGGGCGGGGCCGAGGGAGTGGCTTATATTTGGGGGGTGTGGGTGGGGGGAGGGACACAATAGTTGGGCAGGACACAGCGGAGTGAGTTTGGATAGAGTGTGAACGGTACAGCATGAAGGGCTTGAAGTGTAAGGTATTGCGCGCTATGGGTCCGAGGGGCCGAAAGCGGGAGGGGCGTTGCGCATGGGTGCCGCCTGGAAACGGGTAAGGTGGCGTCGGGGGCCATCCAAATGAATGGTCAAGTACACGGGACCGCCCGGTTTGGGGTGCGCCGGGGCGTGAAAGTGGCACCGCAAACTAGACCGGAGCGTGCAAGGGCCACAGTCTTGGCGCGTTGAGGACAATCCTGTCATGAGCGCAAAGCACTGGGAACATACAGGCACAGGGCCATAAGCAGGCGGACCACTCTGTCCCGACCGAATATTGGACACTCGCGCGAGCAACACAGTTTTGGAGAAGGGAAGCGCGCAAAAGGCGGCGGGGCTGAGAAGGCAGAAGAAGGCAACCAAAAACAAGGTGGGAAGAAGTTGGGGGCGGGTGGGGGTGTTCGCTAGTGACTTCGTCACCGGAAGGAGCGGTCCTGCATACAAATAAGCAGAAGACGGACTGATGTAAACCACGGGAATGAGCTTGATCGGGGACTAAGGAGGCATGGAGTGCGGACGTGGGCCGGAACGGGAGTGTAGGGTGGAAGTGGGCAGGGGGCGGGGAGGGGGCCAACCGTTCCGGTGCACCAAGACTGAAAGGGGGGGCCGGCGAGGGCTTGGGGTACGGTGTGGTTGGGGCACGAAAAGGGGAGTGAAGGAGCACGATTGATGCCATTTGGGGGGGAGACCCGGGGGAGAAGAAGCGGGGGGATACCAAGTATGAGACAGTATGGCCGATGAGGTGGCGCCACGGGGAGAGGGGGACGTAGGGCGTAGGTCAAATGACCGGCAGCGTACTCAGTGCGAGCCGTGTGGGGGAGGGGGTGGAAGGGGGCTGGTCCTAAAATCAGGAGAAAGGAGCAAGGCATCGGCGGGGCAACACCGGTGAGGAAAGTAGGGCAGGATAACTGGGCTGCGGGCCACAAAAAAGCGGACGCGGGGCCAGGCCGAGGCACAGTGATGGCCTAAGCTAGCTGATACAGTCACGACAGGCAAGAACGCGATCTACAACCCAACGAAGGTGGGGAGACATAAAGATTTTTTATATGGGTTGGGGTGGAAAGTGCTCTGCTGGGCGCCAGCCACATGAATTTGACCAAAAGAAAGGCAAAATCAGGAATATGGTAGCTTTGGTGAACTAGGTAGAAAGAACGGCGTGTCGAGTGGAAGAAAGGCTGTGGAAATGGGCAATGGTTGTCCGGGGTCAAAAATAGTTGCAGCATCAGGTTACGCAAGTCCGGCAGGGCCATGCTAATATGATGATGTGCTGTTCACAATGTGGTTAGTATTGGATTATGAGCAAGAGTAAAGGCCATGGGATGATACTGGGTAATTAAAAATTTCAGAGAGCGTATGAGAAAGAAACGATCCAACAAGAGCGTAGCGAACTATAAAGACTTTAGTTACATGAGATACTGTACCACTTCAAAACTGATGCGGTCATATGTAGATCTAAATACATATCTCGTCGAAGCTCTAGCTGGGGTAAAGGTACAAACGTGGGAAAAGTGTATAGAAAATAAGCAAGAATATTCAACGATAGTTTCCACTGAAAATATGAACCGAAAACTTGGGGTGAAGCGTGTTGACGACAGCGACTTTAATATCCAGGGAAAAAACACCTTATAAACAACCCATCAGGGAAATGACACAGCTTTTGACTAGTTGTCTGGGCAGTTGTGGAGTTCTGGTAAAACCGGGGGCTCTGAAAAAAATCACATAAAATAACTCATTACAATGTGTATGGTTGTAAGTGGGAATTTTTGTAATATTATGTCTCAAATCTACTAGGAGTAAATATTAGGAAGGGGTCCCTTTTCGTCATGTCGGGTTGCTCAGCAGGTAAACGTTCGAATACAAAGCCTGGCAAAGTACTCCCGGTCATAGAAAAATTTGAAATAAAGTATATGATATTAATGCGCAGCGTGCTGGAGGTGCTTTTGGTGATACCATTGAGAAGTAATTCAAGACAATAAATCCCAACTGCCGATAACAGTTTAGGAAAACAGACAACATCGTGAACACAAAATGTAAGGGACCCGACCTGCTATACTTGCAAAGCGTGGGTTCAGTATGCACTCATTGCAGGAGGGGTGGGTCACAGGCAATTAGATGGTAAGAAGCCCACGGCGACCTTTAAATACAGCCGCAAGGAAAGCACCATTACCATAATATATGCCTAAGTAGAAAGGGACAGAAGCCAACTTCCCAGATGGGTGAGAATAGACACCAGCTGCCTCGCACCGGATCATAAGACGGAACCAGCATCTTTTTGTGAGTTTGGGACTCCGCTAGAGATTCCTCACGTTCTTTTCTCTCGTCCATATCTCAGCTAACACATATTATTGTTCTGAGGTAATGTACAGCTATAGCATTAAAAATGAGCCCAGCAGCGGCTGATGCTGCAGGTGTGCAAGCATGAGTCATCGCTTTGTCTCAGGACATGAAGCTGAGATTGACATTAACAAAGTGCATAACCAAACACAAAACAATACCAGAAACGACATACATGCAGCATCCAACACAATACCCCTGAATAAAAGAGGACAAAATCTGAGTTAAAAAAGGACATTAAATGAGTGACTGTATAGTTAAGTTGGGTTTGTGAGTTGGAATCGAACACTGAAGGCGTGCACTATTATCTGAGTGGCACATCTAAAATCAAATGCTCCTTATGAAAACATTATTTGTGGGTGTTCTGTGTGCTTATAGGGTCAAAGTGTTATTGTGTCAGACCTTGACATAATACTTCTCAATATTCATGTGCCAATGTTAGTCCCTTCGGGACAAGGGATTGAGATGTGTGAAAGATAAAACCCAATAGTGACTATAATATTCCTTACCATTTCAAAGACAAAAAGTAACCTTTACTTATATGAATGATGTGGTGATCCTCTCACCTCTTGGGTGAAGCAAACCGGGTCGCTGTGCCATGCTGGGATAGGAGCTGCTCTTTTTGTTGTAAAGTAGCTTGATGGAGGGGAACAAACTCTCACTCATCGTCGGAGGGAAATAAAAGTGACACTATGATCACAGATTGTCAGCACAGGAAGGGGGGAAATATTAGTGTCGCCGCATAGTTTTGGTCGTTTGTCACAGGGTTCATGAAATCACAATGCATTTATTAGGTTAAGCCTGGGTTCCGGGTGTGACCGGACACCTTGTGACTAGCGCAATCGCCGGCGACGAAGATATGGGGATCCTGTTTGGTTCTATCGTTCAGTCCACGTCAAAGGTCACCATAGTGTGAAACATGCTGCCAAGACAATGTGTAATTTACACCGTTGCGGTGGGAAAAAGACTTTAAGTAAAATATTACGAGAAGGTGGATGGCTGCAGGGCGCATTTGAGTTCACGGTGCGAGGCACCACTTTAAGTGGTGAGTGCTGACTCCCCATTGTCAGGACCCCAGTGCCATGGGGGGGTCATGTGTTTGTAGTCTCTCAGGGTGCGAATGAAAATTCGATAAGCCATTTGGCCCAAGAAATTACTATTCTCTAGAAGATTGTATAGTTGCAGCCTAGTATACACTATAGTATATAGCTAAGTTTAACGTGATTTCCAGGGGTCAGGGGTACAGGTAGAAACAAAGTCTTGGAGGGTATACAAAGTTGTTACAATGAACACATCTCAGAAGAAACTAGTTTGTAGATTTGCCAATGTATAGAATATTTTATTTTCAGAGTTTTGTTTGAGGCAAATAAACAATATGTACACTACTGCAGCACAACTGTAAATCCTACTAATGTTTTCAGAGTAACGTCAATACAATAATCAGTACTCATTATAGTTGGACGGATAGTCTGACTACAAAGTCAACACACAGTTCTACTCCTTTTTTTCCAGAGTTCCCAATTGCAACCTGTTCATGTTGACATCTGCCTAATTTATTGTCAGATATTGTAGAGTTAGGTTTAGAATGCATGTTGTTTGACATCAACAACATAAGATCAGATTGACCTGTGCCCCATTTTTGAGATCTAATCGAATGACTGTTTGCCAGACAGTCAGAAGTGCTGAGAACAGGTTATTTCTCACAGCAAAAGGGGTTGTCAACAGATTGTTGGATTTGGTCTTCAAATATCTTACAGATTTTTTCTGAAGGTCCTGTTTATACTGCCAAGCCGTTGAGAGGTTGACTGGCCACAGAACACTGACATGTTTAGCGAACAGTGTGACTTTGTGATATCGGTGATCAAGATCAGTGACCATTCATCACTGCAGAGAGAGGATGACATAACATGGTGTACAGAGCCAAAATGTTAGATCTCCACACCAAGAATACTGGATTCATTCTCTTTATCAGGTCCCTTCAGAGGATATCTGTATTGTGTAGTATCCAAAACCAGTCAGCAGAGTTTTTGTCTGAACGCAAACCATCTGATCAGGCCAAGTTTTGTGATGGGGGGGGGGGGGGGGCAAAACTCTCATCTCCTTACTCACGCCTCAGCCCTGGTACAGGCAGGGCCTTACGTTTCTCGGGCCGGCGCGTTATCGTGCCGGACGTTTTCGGAGCTCGCTTTGTGTTCATACCCACTGCCAGCGACTTTTTCGCTGTATTCGGCTAGACCTCTGGTGCTTGTGAAAACCTTGCGGTAGTTCCTACTGCTCCGCTCTAATGTTATTGGTAACGGCACTTCTGGACATATCGACATAAAAATGCATCAAAACTGTCTTGCCGGTAAAACTAAAATATCAATTCTATTATGACTAGGAATAGACGTAAAGAAATAAAAGTACATTTCTCGTGGTGCAAGTGTTTTTATATACGCCTACAGTGCATTCGTGACAGTTAAACATTAACCGTGCACACTGCTCCTGCACCATATATAACAACTCAACCATAATGTAGATCAAACTCACTGACAGCAACGGGTTCGTTTCAATGCATAAATTTGATTTTTTATATCCATGTATGTGTTACAAGTGAAAACTCAGATAAAACAGTGAAATCGCTCAGGCAATGTGTCCCTTTCCCATGCCTGCACACCGAGACTGTGACTTTTGAAGCGCCACTGACGTGTCTTCACTCTAGTGGTTTGTCGCTCGCGAAATTCGATGTTTCATGTTGCATAAAGTGTAAGCATTCTAACTTTTGTTGCATGCGCTTGACCCCCACATCTGTCATCGGTGTCGCCGGACGTCGCCAGCTCTCCATTGAAAATGAATGGGAGCATGTCGCTTTGTCACCGGCAGTGTGAACGGGGCTTGAACGTGGCAATTCACTCCCTGACATTAGATGGTGCTTAATGAAAAATACCTGTTCCTATTTGATCTGCAATTCCTCTTCATAACAACTCCCTCTTATCGAGATTTTTTTAGTCGCTGTCGCGTTTGTCATAAAGCCCTTTGTGTTCAGACACCAATGAGACCAAGAGCTCTACATTCATCTTGCCTCGATGCAACTTGGTCTACTTACTTCCTCTTCGTCATTAAGTATCAATGTGTGCTCAGCAAGACCGTTTTGTGCTTGAGCGCCACCAAGTCGTGTTTTACTGTAACTTCAGCAGCTCCAGGCACGTGAACAAAAGCGCCAATCTCATTGGTCGACCAGTTTTTAACTCGGCACGTCAAACCAAAAAAAACGAGTCCGAGGCGTTTTTTTAAAAATGACGCTTTTACGCCTCGCGTTAAACGTCGGCAATAATGATATTCGTCACGGTGTGAACAAGCCTTCATGCTATTTCATGACTTTCTTTTTTTCTGAGGAACACAAAAGAAGATATATATTTTTTAAAATGTTGGAAACCAAACAGTTTTAGTTTAACTTCCATTGTATGGACAATCAGTCCTCAAAATATACCATATAGACAAAAGTAGTGGGGCATTACATCAAATTATAAATTGTATTTTAAATACATAGACATCAATATGGAGTTGGTTCCCCCTTTGCAGCTATAACAGCTTCCACTTTTCTGGGAAGGCTTTCCACAAGATTTCGAAGTGCTTCTGTTGGAATTTTTGCCCATTCATCCAGTAGAGAATTTGTGAGGTCAGGCACTGATGCTGGACGAGAAGGCCTGGCTCACAATCTCCATTCCAATGTTTGATGTGGTTGAGGTCGTGGCAAGAGGAAAGGGTCGGGTGTGGGCCCGTCGAGTGCTTTCCTACACCAACGCATCCACCCTTTGTGTATAGGCCTTGCATTGTGCCTGTGGCAAGTTATGCTGGTGGGATAGAAAAGGCCTTCACAGCTGTTGCCCAAATATTGGGAAGGCTCATCATTCGCCAAATGTCGTGTAATGCTGAAGCATTAAGATTTTTCCTTCAGTGAAGTAATAGGCCTATTCCAGCTCCTGAAAGCCCCATACCATTATCCTTCATTCACCGAACTTTACATTTGGAACATTGCAGTCAGGCAGGTAACGTTCTCCTGGTATCTGCCCAACCCAAACTCACCCATCAGACTGCAAAACAGAGAAGTGTGCTTTGCAACTTCATAGAACAGGTTTTCACTGCTCCAGAGTCCAGTTGTAACATGCTTTACACCACTCCATCCAATGCTTGACATTGTATTTGGTAATGTGAGGCTTGCATGCAGCTGCTCGCCATGAAACCCCTTCCATACGGCTTCTGCTTCAACAATTTTGAGCTGTCATGCCCTGAAGTTTAGAACTCTTCAAGCTCGAGTGCACAGTACTTGGTGACTTTCCTAACCATGTGCCGCAGCCCTCTGGTGACCAGCGCTTGGCCTTATTAGTCTCCACTCTTGCGAGATGCGTGCTGTTCCTAAATGCTTACATTTTCCAACATACAGTTATAGAGTTAACCATTGAATCTTATCATCTAGGGATGAAATTTCACTAACTGATTTATTACAAAGGTGGCATCCTATCACAGAAGTAAGAACATTTTTTTCCCCACAAATGTTTCTAAATGCAGACTGGCATTGCGAAAAGCTTATTTTTTACACTAGGGCCTGTGTTTCTGACTGAGTACACCTGGAATTCAGTAATGAGAGGTGTATCCGACTACTGTTGACCATACAGTGTATCTTCTTTTATGTTCCACAGAAGAAAGTCATATAGATTTGGAATGAAATAAAGTTGGGTAAATGATGGGAGAATTTTTTTGTAAATGCTGAGACGGAACTAAAGTCAGGGGATTGCTGCTTGCACATATTTGACTTCCATATTTTTGGCATATTTCAGAGTGAACCGTATCTAAAACAGAAAAATTAGAGCATGACCATCTTTCATGGTGTTTTCATTTTGTTATGTTCATGATTTTATGTCTTTATATTGTCATTGGGTGATTGTTGAAGTGTTCCTGTCCCAGGATACCCACGTTCCTGCTTCTTGTCTCGACTGTCTTCCGGTGTTTTTTGTTTAAAGATTAGTGTGCATGTAGCTTTATTTAATGTAACCTGAGAGTTTTTATGGTACATCTCTTGTACCAGTTTAAGTCATTGTCATGTTTGATTTAAGTCCAATGTTTTGTTTTGGATTCTGCATCTTTTTCAGTCATCAAATACAGTAAATCTGCATTTTGGATCCCTACCTCAACTTGCATGAGTGGATAAACGTTGAATCAATAAAAGTGGGCATTGCATAACAAAACGATCAATTGCTAGTGTGCTTAAACAATGCCTGAATAGCTGAATGTCCATTGCTTAACAACAGCCAATAAGCTGCATGGCCATAGTGACATCAGCAGAAAGGGAATGTTGTCTCAGTGGCAGACCAAGTTATTAGTCTTGATCTGGATCTGGCCTTGAAAGGTCTAATCCTACTCTGGTTCTTGACTCAAACTCTGCAAATAACCCACTGTGAGTCCAACTGCTTTTAATTAACAGAACACAGTAGAAATGAACATTTCTGATATCATTTAGCGGTAACTTAAAAATCACTGTTTCCCACAATCGATCCTCTGCACCATTTGGACGACACTGTTTTAATCCATTACAGTAAATGGAGGCTACGGGGGAGGTTCAAACTTAATTACAGTATTGACTCTTCATTAATACCTCTGAATAATTAATAAAACTGTTCATGTGAAAAGAGCCTGATTTTTTAAAATCAAAATAATTCTACAAGCACCCCTGGTCCAGGGATGCATTCTCATTTGCATAACAAGCTTTGAACCACCAGAGGGGCAAATATAGATTCAGGGAATAGAATAAATTGACTGCTGAGGTTGTGTCATCTTAAATGTGTACAAACCATGTAAATCATTAAAGCATAGAATTATCTAGTAAATTTAATATTCAACTGTTCAAAATCCATCTTGCTTCAGATGGGAACAATAAGGCATGTAACAAATACTTTGTGTATTTATAGTGAATTTAAAAGATGCCCTGTCCTATTGACTTCCATTTTATATGCACTATTTTAAAAAATATGCATTATTATATGTGATAGATGCTGTGACTGCAGTATGTAATATATGCATATCACTGCATTTATCATTCCGAGCCTTCTCTCATATATGTAGGGGTTCTGGAAAGGACTATGTAGTTATCTGGGAGGCCAGCTGTCTTTGTTGACACATGGCTCCTTCCTCTGATATCACTCCTTTTCCCTCAAGACATGCTTTATGCTTTTTCTTAACTGTAAAGCTCACATAATCTTCCACAGGGACTGTCTGCCCTTTACTGTCTCTCTCGGTTTCCTCGCCTCTTCTCTTGCATTATATATATTTTAGAGATGGTCAATATTACATATTTTTAAAAATAGACTAGCAGTTTTGTTGAATCCCTGAGACAATGGGTTGGTTTCAGGTTCACCTGACCCCGATTAGACACGTTTCTTAAGGGGCTTTTACATAAGACATGTCAAAAACAGCTGGGTGGAGTTCAGTAGAATGGAATGGAACACAATGGAGGATTTCAGGACACATTTTCTAAATTTTGTTTTCTAAATGTAATGCTTATGGCACGAAAAAAACACTCAAAAGATGTCATGTTATGGCAGTATATAGAGTTGTGACACTAAAGACTTCACAGCATGGCAGTAGTGCTTTAAGACAGTAACCCTCACAGGGTTTTACTATGCAAACAGTTAAAGCACACCATTTAGCATGCTAATTTAAGCACTGCCACTAAGGAAAACAATGCTAAAATCCAGTTTAGCCAGTAGCTTTCTTCACTGGTCTACTTCTGAGCCATATGAAGTCATTATGATGCAAATACACCTTCTTTCTATGTAAATATATTTATGCCTTTTTCCACAAAAGTCTGAGTAAAAGTCCACAAAAGTCTGAGTAAAGACGCTAACGTAGCATGACTAACAATAACAGCAACAAACTACTTCCAACAAGTGGTGTAGCGCAACCAAACAACCTCAGGGAATATCATTTTATTTAATTGAATAATTATGTTTTATTCATAACATTATATAGGATCATCAGTGTGGTTTTCTAATTTTTGTTTGTAGTTTGTAACGTAGAAAATTACTTTTTCAAAATAGTAGGTTAACTGTAGTTTAACTAATGATTAGCTTGTAGCTTTTCAAGCTACACTTTTAAAAATAGTATACCAAATTGCAGCAATGAATGCCAATAAACTGACCTACTACACAAGTTGCTGTACAAATTGTGTGCTAATTTTTTGTTGATTTTAGCTGATTTTATGCTAAAACTATGGAAGCTTAATATGGTAATTACTGTCACCACCACATGGACTTTGGTTCGTTTTTCATTCCTCCTGTGTTCCTTGACCTAGTTTTCCCTCATGTCTGATTATGTCATTTGATTCTGTGTCTTGTTAATTATTCTAGTTTGCTGGTGTACTTAAGTTCATGTTCGTTCAGTTTAGTTTTGTCAGGTATTGTGAATGTCAATGTGTGTAACTACTTTCCTCTATGTGGATTTATCTTTATTGTGTGGATTAAAGACTGTTTTTTGTCATCTTCATCATTGTGAGTGCTCATCTACACCGTTACGTGACAATTACGACTTTTCATCTCAAAATTCCAGTTTATGGGCAAGATTTACTAACAGCTTGCGCCAGCGCAAACCATCTTTTGGCTTTAAAATAGTACTGTCAGCAGAGCCGATCCTCCCTATACGCAAAATACGCAAGCTGCATAGGGCCCCCGACACACCAGGGGCCTCCCTTGCTCTCAAAGATGATTTAATTTTAGTTTCGTTTTTTAATTTGGCCAGTGGTTATGAAAACATGAATGATCATTTCTTTTAATGTGGTGTGCTGTCACCCTTTCTACGCAAAAATCTGTCAAATCATGTAATGTGAATGCCGTACAGTCTTGCCCGAGACAAAAAAAAAAACGAGTTGAAAGTGTACCGAGCTGCGTTATAGACACTGTTTCTCAAGCGGTTTCCGAGTGTGCGATTCGGACAACATTTGTTTATTCAATATCGTTCATACCGCTGAACCAGCCATCCCCGCCCCCGCCGACACATTTTGTGTGGCCCCCCCAGAAGTCCTAGGATTGGCACTTGACTATCAGGATTTACTAAGATGCGCAGTGAGAGATTGCTGCTGAATGGCGTGAATTCCTGGTGATTATTTATATACCGCAATTTCTTTTTGTGTTCCTGCCTTATTGGTATATGCATTTTGAAGAGTTTTTACCTTCAATGTAGGGAGATAAGTATTAAAATGAATCATGCAACGTTATTTACTAATGTATGTGCTCGTCAAATTACTGGTATTTGCACCATTATTTAATGCCCCAAAAAAGTAGATCACGCACACCTGATGAGCATTGTCTCTGCTTATTTGCGACCACGTTAATTTGCGCTGCGCTTGGTATATTGCATTAATCGGTATGTAAATGAGATGTTGCGTCGTGTGTCTTTGCAAGTTGCGTGTTGTCAGTAATCACCCGCAGAAATTTCCACACCCATCGGCGCTGTTTTGGAATTGTGCTCTCACACTAAATTGCCCTGTTTGCCCTACTAGTAATTTTTTATTATGTGGCAGAAACAAACTTGCATATAAAACAACCTAGATAACACATGCAAATAAACTGTGTATAAGCAAATGCACTTCATTTTCCCACAATCTGTCTTTTAGGTGTCCTATCTTCTTTGTATATGACATCAACATGCCCCGCACCCCCCCCCTAAGCCAACCTCATAAGATGCCAACGGCAGGACCCAGCTCTCCTCTCCATGTCACACACACACACACACACATAAACTGTCTCTCTCGACGAACTCTCTCCCTATCATGACCTCTAGAGATTGCACTTCTAGTGAAAACCAAGTTCATGCCTCTCTATTAAGCTTTTATCTCAGTATTAAACAACTCCAATTTATCTTAATCAGGACTCAGATAAAAGTGTGTTATGATTTGGATGTGGCGTTTGATAGCTTATTAGTCACAGTATGATTTAATTTTGACAAATGGCTTTTGATTAAAACTTTGATTATCTATTTCACACTTGTTTGACACATTAATTCACACTCCTTTCAAAGTAAGTAGCTGCATTTTATTTAGAGCTCTGGACTGTGTGCGGTTTTCTGATCTACATGGTTTTGAAATCTGTGTTTGGTATTATTATCACCATTTATATCACCAAAGACTAAACTTGGACTAGAATTAGGCAAAAATTACTCTTCAACCTTTGTCTGGTGGATAGAAAGATGGAGAATGTAATATATATACGTATGTATATACAATTCTTATGTATTATATAAAATGGATGGTTGCATTTTAAGCCTGGCCTTATACATATTAATGTATGTACATACACTGTTACGATGCTTACACTGAAATGCATGTCTAGTACCTGTACATTATATTTACATTTTATGTAATATTTATGAATTAATGTTTTATCTGAATGTAAGGTGCTTGGATTGAAGTAACTTTTTTTTTTTAAACAGATTTAAAATTTTTCACAAACAAACTAATGGGATGAATTGGATGGTTGGATTTATATAATCCAAATCTTCTAACACAACTTCCAAAAAGCACATATCACATGAATCATGTATATGAAGGCAAATCCATTAATGCAAATTCAAAAAGCTGTTAGCATCTTGATGAATGATACTCAGATCTGCCTGTCATGATGATGATAATTGAAATGTCAGTCACATAATGAATCTCTTGAGATGATAAATTGTTATGTTGGGTCATTAATGTGTTTGTGCATCAGACCTTTACAGTTCCCCAATGGAAAGGCATTTTAAGTGGTCTAGATGACCCTTGAACGTTCCCCTTTGGCATTTATTGTGTCTTACTTGATACAGCTTAGTATCCCATAGCCAGAATTTTGACTATCAGCATAATGTCTGGTCCAATTTTTCAGTCCATTCTGTCCAAGAATGCGTTTTTAGTGGCTGGAAATACTACTTCATACTACAATAACAGAAATTATTGTAATTATCTTTCAGAGATCTGATGCCAACCCAGTAAACTTTAAAAGATGTTTTCGAAAAGGATGGTAGCAGTGTTTAAGAAACATACAGATACCTCATATACTGTATGTATATCCTGTTTTCTGTTTAGGTTTTATCTTTTTTATTTACATCATACCTGAAGGCTTATTTATTCTCTGCATGTATATTGAAGAAATAGTGCATCTGCAAGGTAATATATGCAGAGATTATTAAGGTTGCTATGGCAGACATGCAGAGCTAATAGAAACACCTTACAGTACATAACAGGCTTTAGTAAACATGCATTTGATAATCAGTTTGAAAATGTGTTATATATTTTCATTTGGATGTTGACCAATGAGCAACAGATAGAATCCAGTGCCTAATATGACTTTCTAATGCCACGTACAGTGGTGTGAAAAAGTGTTGGCCCCCTTCCTGATTTCTTATTTTTTTGTTTGTCACACTTTAATGTTTCAGATCATCAAACAAATTTCAATATTCGTCAAAGATAACACAAGTGAACACAACATGCAGTTTTTAAATTAAGGTTTTTATTATTAAGGGAAAACTAAATCCCAAACTACTTTGCCCTTCTGTGAAGAAGTGTTTGCCCCCCTGTTAAAAACTTTGGTTTATCACACCTGAGTTCAATTTATCTAGCCACACCCAGGCCTGATTACTGCCACACCTGTTCGCAATCAAGAAATCTCGTAAATAGGACCTGCCTGACAAAGTGAAGTAGACCAAAAGATCCTCAAAAGCTAGACATCCTGCCGAGATCCAAAGAAATTCAGAAACCAATGAGAAAAAAAAAAAAAGAAAGTAATTGAGACTATCAGTCTGGAAAAGGTTTTAAAGCCATTTCTAAAGCTTTGGGACTCCAGCGACCACAGTGAGAGCCATTATTCACTAATGGCAAAAACATGGAACAGTGGAGAAACTTCCCAGGAGTGGCCGGCCGACCAAAAATACCCCAAGAGCACAGCGACGACTCAACCAAGAGTTCACAAAAGACCCCACAACAACATCCAAAGAACTGCAGGCCTCACTTGCCTCAGTTAAGGTCAGTGTTCATGACTACACCATAAGAAAGAGACTGGGCAAAAAATGGTCTGCATGGCAGAGTTCCAAAAAAAAACCCACTGCAGAGCAAAAAGAACATAAAGGCTCGTCTCAGTTTTGCCAAAAAAACATCTTGATGATCCCTAAGACTTTAGGGAAAATACTCTGTGGACTGACGAGAAAAAAGTTGAACTTTTTGGAAGGTGTGAGTCCCATTACGTCTGGCGTAAAAGTAACACTGCATTTAAAAAAAAGAACATCATACCAACAGTAAAACATAGTGGTGGTAGTGTGATGATCTGGGGCTGTTTTGCTGATTCAGGACCTGGAAGACTTGCTGTGATTAAATGGAACCATGAATTCTGCTGTTTAACAAAAAAATCCTGAAGGAGAATGTCCGGCAATCTGTTCATGACCTCAAGCTGAAGCGAACTTGGGTTCTGCAGCAGGACAATGATCCAAAACACACCAGCAAGTCCACCTCTGAATGGCTGAAGAAAAACAAAATGAAGACTTGAGTGGCCTAGTCAAAGTCCTGATCTGAACCCTATTGAGATGCTGTGGCATGACCTTAAAGGCGGTTCATGCCCGAAAACCCTCCAATGTGGCTGAATTACAACAAATCTGCATAGATGAGTGGACCAAAATTCCTCCACAGCTCTGTAACAGACTCATTGCAAGTTAATCGCAAACGCTTGATTGCAGTTGTTGCTGCTAAGGGTGGCCCAACCAGTTATTAGGTTTAGGGGGCAAAAACTTTTTCACACAGGGCCATGTAGTTTTTGATTTTGTTTTTCCTTAATAATAAAAACCTTCATTTAAAAAGTGCATGTTGTGTTATCTTTTACTAATATTTAAATTTGTTTGATGATCTGACACATTAAAGTGTGACAAACATGCAAAAAAAAATAAATCAGGAAGGGGGCCAACACTTTTCACACCACTGTACCTAAAACCAAATCACATTATTCTCTAGATAATGAGTTGATTATCTAGCATTTACGAGATAATCAACCATAATCAGTGGGTTTTAAGGCAACAGTAAAATAACAACCTGTCAGGGTTTATTTATGAGAATCTGCTCACAAAAATGTTTTGCTGTTTGAAATTATGGGGTGCTGTGATTATTTTGGATGTGTTCCATGCTCCACTTAAATTACATGTGCAAACAACCTGAAGCATAACAACTAAATTATGAAATCAGTGAGTGTTAACATTAATAAGGCGGTGCACTGATTATATATATATATATATATCTATATATATGTGTGTGTGTGTGTTTTACCGTACACCAGGGTCAGAAATGAACTTTTCAATTAAGAGGCAATATTTTCTTCCTTGAGCTGATTTCCAGTGTCATTTGTTTCCTTGTGTGGGTGTGTTTGTGGGTGGGTGGTTGTGTCGGGTAATCTTCATGCTGCCAAAGCAGCTCTGTTGCATTAAGGCATGGACTCCACAAGACCTCTAATCATGTCCTGTGGTATCTGGAACCAAGGCATTAGCAGTAGATTCTTTAAGTCTGGGATCTCTAACCCTGCTCCTACAATGTGGAAAAAAATCAGCATATGCTGGTTATGTATGTTTTGAAGTATGGTCGTTGGTCATGAGCTGGTTTAATAGCTCCAGCTCAGGACCAGCTTCTGACCAACTAAGGACCAGCTTAAACCAGCTCAAACCATGCTGCCATGCTTTAAAACATACATAACCAGCATATGCTGTTTTTTTTCCCAACAGGGTGAAGACATACCGCACTGCAGACTTCACTTCCAGCCCTGCTCCAACACACCTGCCTGTAACCTGCCTGCCTGAATTAGCTGGTTCAAGTTTGTTTGACACATCCAGCTCCATTGGGGAGCCCCGTTCTGGCTGGGCCGAGTATAGTTCTCGGACCTGATTTCCCTTCTCGACGGCTCTCCACGGGAGATTCCCGTCAGGAGGGATCTCCTCTCACAGGCGGAGGGTACTATCTTCACACCTGCCCCGAAGCTGTGGAAGCATGGGTATGGCCCCTGAGGGGGTACAACTCGCAGCTACCGGTCTCTAAACCGAGGCTGTTGCTCGAGTCCCATGATCTCCCCTCTCCTTTGGGGGTCAATATTCACTCCTCCAGAAGTTGGCCTTCAGGATACTGCGGGATGTCCACTCCGTTTACTTGTCAGGTTCTATACCTGCATTTTGCGCCACTCCTGGCTCCTTTCTCTCGCCTTAGCTGTGCTCTTCCACACTAGGCAGGGATTTGTAAGTCTGGCCGCGTGGGCATACTCGTTCCCAAAGCGTTTCGAAGCAGCTCAAGTTCCTGAAAGGGAACGTCTCCAGGTTACGCATGTAACCATGGTTCCCTGAGGGAATGAGACGCTGCGTCTCGGTGCCATACTTCCGGCATCCCTGCGAGCGCTTGCTTCTTTCCTTGAAGCTGACCGCACGTTTCATCCTGCACGGCTTTTATAGATTACGGAGTTCTACGTTACCCGCCTGTGACGTCTCGCCCTTCCATTGGACTGATTTCACATGTGATTCAGAGCATGGTCACACTGAAGGCGTTCCCAAAGTGTTTGTTCCCTCAGGGACCCATGGTTACATGCGTAACCTGGAGACGTTCTTCTGTGTGACTAGACCAGACAGACTAGCTGCTCCCAATTTGCATCAACAGCTACTTTTCAACTGTCGGGTCAGCTCGAGCCAGGGCTAACAACAAGCCAGATGGAGCCGTGAGCCCAAGATCAAGCCACATTTCCACTGTCAGACCAATGGTACTGTAAAACCCACTGAATACTATATCATAAATCAAACTTAACACAAATGGACGTTTGATCCTTACATAAAGACTTAAGACAGACTTCAGCATCAATATTTTATAAACCAATGATTTACAATAAAAATAGTAATTTATTAATTTGTGTCAGCATGCTAAATCAAACTGATATTTATCATTATTTTACATAAAAACACATGTGAATTGTTCAGTCACAGTTGCTCTGTTTATTTGTGACGACAGGAATGCACAAAACATCTCCATTAGGGATTTTAAGTCTAAATGAGTACACATACGTTTAACACAACAGAAAAATACTGATAAACTCTTGTATGTTTTCAACAAATTTATTTGAAAAGAATGAGCATTTATATTAATTTTCCACGATGCATGTAATCTGAGGAGGTTTGAGCGCTTTCTCCTGTCTCGCTATACAGTTGTCCTTTCAGCCAAAGCAACAGAGGGAGCTCACAGACAGAAAATCAGAGTTATGAGTTACACAGAGTATATGAAATGTATGACATATGTGGATGCAGAACTAGAATTATAATCAAAAAGTATAATTTATCTTAAAATTATTTATACAGTGAAAGAGTAACATACCCACCCCCCCAAATAAAAAAAAAAAAAAAAAAAAAAAAAAAAAAAAAAAAATAAACAAAAAAAAAAAAAGAAAAAAAAAATAAAAACAAAAAAGCGCCGTTAGACAATAGCTCAAGCTGCAAGGTTTCTTTGAATAACAGTGCATGTACAGCCAGCTAATGAAAGCTCTGTAAACTGGGTCTGTATAAACAGTGTTATATTGTGTATTGCATGGAGTGTCTTTGACGCGAGTGACAGAAGGCTGTAAGGAAAGCATGTGCGGAAAGCACATATGGAGATGGTCTGGGCTTGTTTCATGCAAATGGATAGCTTTGTTCACATGGCCGCTCATGTAGAACACTCCAGATTCACTAACACTAAGAAGTAAGAAATAAAAAGAAATCCATATGCGCATGCTTATAAGTGTGAATTAGGCGGTAAGTGTTTGTGAGAAGTTTTGAATGTGCATATAAATACGAATAATCTATGCAATTATTAGTGAATGACACCAACTGTCTGAAAGTGTGTTTTGCCATTAAAATTGTTTTAAATGTATTAAATGTTGATGCTAGCTGGTTGCTTGATATGAATACATGCGAAATGAGCAGCGGTGCCTACCGTATCCTAACTTGGATAAACTCTTCCTTTGTTCATTTTCACTCCTCAAGCCCGAGTTGGCCCGCTTTGGACAAAGGTATTTAACGGGCCAAAAATCCCTGGCTGTTGGCCCTGAGGAAGCCCCGACGAGGCCCGATCAAGCCCCGGAAGTGACAGTGGAAACGCGACTGGCCCTGGCACGCACTAGCACTTTGGTGTTCATGACTCTGATTACGGTTCACAGGTTGTCCTTCCTTGCAACACCTTTGACAGGTACTAACCACTGCATATGGGGAACATCCCAAAAGACTTGCCATTAGATGCTCTGACCCAGTTGTCTAGCCATCATTATTTGGCCCATGTCAAAGATCTTTTTATCTCACCCATTCTTCTTGCTTCCAACACATGAAATTCAAGAACGAGTATTTACTTGCTGCTTAATACATTCCACCCCTTGACAGGTGCAGTTGTAATGATATAATCAGTTATTTATTTCCCCTGTCAGTGGTTTTAATGTTGTGTCAGATAAGAAAACGTCTCGGTTACGTATGTAACCCTCGTTCCCTGAGGGAGGGAACGGAGACGTCACGTCGGAGGACCGACGAAATTGGGATCTCGCTTAGAGGGACCAATCTACTTCGAGTGTAAACTAAATGAGCCAATGCACATTGGCATGCGATTATTGCATCCAGCTGCTGCTGATCACAGCGTGAGTAAAGTAGGCAGGGGGGGGGGGGGGGGCCAGGTGCAGGAATATTCGGTTTTCGCTGAGGAGCCGCGCCGGTGACCCGGCCGCTCAGCGGTGGTACAGGAGCTGTGGCGACGGGACGTGACGTCTCCGTTCCCTACTTCAGGGAACGAGGGTTACATACGTAAAGAGCGTTCCCTTTCAGTCGGTCATCCGACGTCCAAGTCGGAGGACGACGAAAATTGGGATCCTACCAAAGGGCCACAGCTACTGCCCCTTCCAGTGTCCTGTGGAAGCCACCTGCGCCCCTATTTTTTGGCGTAGGCCAGGGCTTCTTCACAAGAGGACCAGCTACTGCTGATATGGCACTACCCAATCAGTAAGACTGAATAACACTGGGAAAACGTACCCATTCAACTTGAAACAGGGGCGTTACGGAAGCTCGAACCTTCCCGAAGGAATGGCAGAAGTCTGCCGGGGAAACACGGGCTCAAGGCTATACCGTGGACTTTACACATATGAGATCCACTTAGGTCTTACATATGGCGGGCGAGTTGCAATAAGCGACGGGAGCGCAGACCACCTTGTCGGTTGATGTGCACAACGGTCGCTGTGTTGTCCGTTTGGACCAGTACGTGCTTGCCTCGTAAGTGCCTTTTGAGACGGCTCAGGGCAAGGTGCACTGGCAGCAACTCGAGGCAGCCAGTGCAGTTGGGGCCCCGTCCAAACCCCTAACACTGCAAGCCCGTTGTACGTGGCCCCCCAGCCGGTGGTTGAGGCATCCGTGCAAACCACAGCATGCCTGGAGACCTGCTCTAGGGGCACTCCTGCCCGAAGGAATGTAAGGTCTGACCACGGGGTGAAGGTTTGGCGGCAGGCCGGTGTAACTTGGACCCGGAAGGTGCCGCGTTGCCACGCCCACCTCGGGACTCGGCCATGGAGCCAGTGCTGCAGCGGTCTCATATGGAACAGCCCCAGCGGCATGACTGCCGACGTAGCTGCCATATGCCCAGGAGCCTCTGAAACAGTTTCAGTGGGACCGCCATCCTGCTCTTACCGAGTCCCCTCCATACCGGGAAAAGAGATCCTCTGCATCGGGGAGAGTTTGTTCTTTTCCCAGTTGACCCGAAGGCCCAACAGGCTGAGGTGTGAGAGCACCAAATCCCTGTGTTCGCACAACTGATCCTGAGACTGCTTCGTCGAGGTAATTGAGAATGCGAATGCCCTGTTCTCTAATGGGAACAAGGGCTGCCTCCGTAACTTCCGTGAAGACACGGGGCAACCAGGGACCGAGGAGGGCAAGGGGGGGGGAAACCTTGTACTGATATGCTCGTCCTTCGGATGCAGTACAGTAATGGTCTGTGGTGCGGAAGGGTCGAAACATGAAGTACGCGTCCTTCAGGTCGACAGCTGCAAACCAATCTCGGGGACGGATACACCCAAAGATGCATTTCTGCGTCAACCATTTGAACGGTAACCGGCAAAGGGCCCAGTTCAAGACACGCAGGTCCAAGATTGGTCGTAACCCACCGCCTTTCTTGGGTACAATGAAGTAGGCGCTGTAAAACCCCGTCTTCATATCGGCTGGAGGACCGGCTCTATCGCATCCTTCGCCAGTAGGACTGCGACCTCCGCCCGCAAGACAGGACCATCGGCCGCCTTCACTGTTGTGAAGCGGATGCCACTGAACTTGGGGAGGATGCCGGGCGACTGAATCGCATAGCCGAGCCTGACGGTTCGAAGGAGCCATCGAGACGGGCTGGGTAGCTCAAGCCAGGCTCCCAGACACCACGCTAGTGGCATCAACGGAACTACAGGTGTACCCGCAGTGGGGCAGCGTGGAAAAACGCAGGGACCCGGCCCGGGCGTCTCGTAGCCGGTCCGAGGCGGGGTCTGGGTGTGTGCAACACTGACCTGCTTTTGAGCAGAGGGTGCGTGGGTAGTCCGGTGGTTCGTCCTCCCGATCCGCCCACTGCTGCTCACTGGCGAGAGAGGAGGGTGAGTGTGATACGCACTAGATCGTCCACAACCCCCGATCCCCTCTGGGGACCCAGAAATAGAGGAATTGCTCTTTGTCGAGAATTTGCTTTTGGTACCACCAACCGAGAGCTCATTGGTGGAAAAAGATTCTCCGCCCAGCCCTCCTCCAGGGGAGGGAGTGGTGCATTCACCATCTCCCGAAGAGCAAATCCCTCCATCTCTGGGTCGCCCGTCTCCGGGCCTCTTGCTCTCTCGCTTGACACCAGGTTTGGCGGGGGCCTGGACGAGCGTGGCGGCTGCCCTGCGACCGGCTCCACGGCACAGCTTCGCTGGAGGCCGCAGGAGCTCTGCTCTTGTTTTGGCTGTGGCAGGGGAGCCGCCCTCGGCGATGGCAGCAGCTGCACGCCGGCAGGATGAACCTGATGGCCTCAGTCTGCTCTGGTCAACGGAGAACCGCTGGGCACGTTCTCCACAGTGTCGCCGACAGGCCGGCCTGGGACACAGAGGCGTTCAAGAATCGTGTCTTGTCCAACTCGCGCATGTCGGCCAGACACAGCCAAAGATGGCGCTCCTGGACCACCATAGTGGACATCACACAACCCAGAGACCGCGCCGTAACCTTCGTCGCTCGTGGCGCGAGGTCCGCCGCGGTGCGGAGTTCTCTCTGACCTTCCAGGTCGTGACCACCCTCGTGCAAATCCCTCAGTGCCTTGGCCTGTTGCACTTCAATTACGCCGTAGCGTGTAAGGCGGAGGCAGCTTCTCCACCGGTCGTACAGGCATCGATGGCCAGTCGAGTACCTACAGACCCGAGAGGGGAGGAACGGTTCTCCCTGCCCGTTGGAGGCGGTATTACGACACAACTGCATCACAACCGACCGCACCACCGGGGGGACCCTTGTAACCCCCTAGCTGCCCACCATCGAGGGTGGTGAGGGAGGAGGATCCAGCAAATCAGTTTCGGGCAGTAAAAAGGTGCCGTCCACGACCAGTTGGGCTCCTCATGCACCTCCGGGAAGAAAAACACCGAGGCGGGGCGCTGAGAACCAGAGCGGACCACCCCGAGAACCAATCCTGCAACCTTGAGGGCTCGGGACACGGTGAAAGTCTTCACTCGAGCCTTACCCCTACGGTGGCCCGGGAAAGCATAGCCATTTTTTCTGGATCCGATTCAGGCATTGCTACGTTCCCGGAGGAGAGCAGCGCAGCCGAATTTTCCTCTCCAGAAAGCTCTGGCTCACCTTCCGATGCTGCAATCGACATCTGATCGGCGGGGGGAGCCTCGAAGAAACAGGTGTTACCCACCTGGAGGGTCCAGCCTGCTCTTTTTGAGATCTGCGCTGGTTTCGAAGTGCCGGCGGGCTTAGGCATCCCCTTTCTCTCTTAGGGGAATTCCTCACCGTGACCGTAAGACAAGTCCGCCCACCGCCAGGAAAAAGGACGCCCCGGCGCCCAGAGGGAGGGAACCTAGATCTGGGGCAGTGGCAGTGGCACGGGCACTCCGCCACTTTGCAGGTAACGGAGTCCGGTCCGCAAATCCGAGATGGTCATACCCCCGCAATGGTAGCATGAGTCATCCACGAAAGCCACTTCAGCGTGCTTCATGCCCAGGCACGATAGGCAGCGATCGTGACCATCACCCAGAGCCAGGTAACGACCGCATCCAGAAAGCCCGGGTGATACGTTGTCTATAGCAAAACCCACATCATCTTTACAAAGACGTAACGTCAAGTTTGCCACGCAACGTCGTCTTTAAAAAGACGCACCCGAAATTGCTCTTTTAGGGAAAAAGCTCTTTTAACGTGCTGAAGCGCACAGGGGAGATGGCAACACAAACAGGGGGTAGTGCAGCATGATGTGTGCAACCCACTCGACACGGAAAAAACACCGCCGCTGAAGCGCCGTCCACCAACACGAAAAGCTCTCCAAGAGTGCACTGAACTCGTTCAGTCTTCTCTCAGTACAGTAGAAGTCAGGAGCAGAACGATATGAACGCTCGACTCCGAAGCAAAAAGCTGAATATGCACTACACCGGCTGCCTACTTATACTCACGCTGTGATCAGCAGCAGCTGGATGCAATAATCGCATGCCAAGGTGCATTGGCTCGTTTAGTTTACACTCAAGTAGATGGTTTTCCCCCCCCCCCCCTCTAAGCGAGATCCCATTCGTCGGTCCTTCGACGTGACGTCGAGAGGGACTGACTGAAAGGGAACCTGGAATTCTCCTGTGCTGCACGTATGCTAACTGTTGGACCTATCGAGAGTGTTTTAAGTGACTTTTCTAAAAATTCACAAATCTACTGTAAATGTGCTCATAGTTAACACCCAAATGTGTTAACTTCACAAAAATATTGAGTTAAACATACATTTTTCTCCTAAGATCTTTTTTTCCTCACATTTTCCATCGACTCTATTTAAAAACCCTAAATAGCTACATTTTGAGATATGAGATAAAACAACTAAGGGATAAGTGAGGAGACAGAGTAATCCATCACATTAAGTTGTTCAGGCTAACTGTTTCTGCAAATAACACATGACAAGATGTAAATGAGTAAAACATGTGCAAAGAGGGATGACGATGAGCAGACAAAGTCTGAAAGGTGCTAATGATAAGATACATTCAGAATATTCACATAACCACCCACACACAGCTGTGCAGATATCACACATACACACGCACAATTTATTTCAAATCATTTTAGAGTTTTTAAATGGTGACATCTGTCCTGTTATGTGTTATTTTGTTTCCTTCCCACTGGAAAGTTTAAGTTTAACTTCACTTACCTGCACTTTATGTACAAATCTCTCCCTGGAAGTTAACTAAACATGACAAAACCTTGCTTGGGGGAATTTGAAAATGGTTTAAATGATTTAAAATGATTTTCACACTAAATGATCATTATTTTAATTCTAAAATAGCAAAATATCGGCAGGATTTATCTAATATCTATAATAAATACATTTGCATAAAAATAAAACAACAACAAAAATATAACATTTAAAATAAAAAGTCTTTATCTAGAAGGCTAGTCTGTGTGCATGTGTGCAAAGTGTTCGTTGCATGTGTGTGGTTGTGCCAAGAACTGCATGCCAAGACTTTAAACCAACATGCAATTATACTATTTATTTCATCATCTTTCTCCCATCTCACCTTTCTTTTGCCCTCAATGATAGAGAAGAGTGTTGTGATGGAGGGCCACTTGTTTCTAGGTGGTGGAGGCTTCTCACAGTTCCACAGCACTAAAATCTGAAACCACATTAAAACACATGAGCTGCACTGCACATTTCATGTATACATGTATTCAATGTTAGATTGCAACCTGTTTTTGTAGGTGCAGGTGTGAATAATTACAGCCCACATGCAAAAAGTAATCAAAAATTCTCAACAAATCCCATTCTCATTTATTAGTCCTAAAAAGAGGCGTGAGAGCCACTAGAATAATTTACGACAAACTAGAAATTATCAAGAGACTTCTCATTTTTAGTAACTGTGTTAATTAGGGGCATTTACAGACACAGTCTAATGTTAGCTCTTGTGAAAAAACTGTGGTTTACTGTATTGAATGTGTACTTCAGATCTTTTAAAAAAAACTGTAGGCGTGTCATACTTTGCAATACATTTTCATTTAAATGTAAATGACATGCAATTAAGTGTTCAAAAACATTACATCAATTTTTTATGCAAAAGTTCTTTTTTTAACAAGGTAATACATGATCTGAAAATGTTTTTAATTTAGTAGTTATCTAATATAAACTGAACCGATGCAATGTCAGCTGACAATAAGTTGTTTAAAGTATAGAAACTTTAGGCAAAGGAGCAGTGACCCCTGAGGAACACAGACAGTGAAGCTAACATGATCTGTCACTTATCAGATACCGCGGCCAGACTGAGTGTATGCTAGTTTTGCACAGCCAGACGTTTGACTAGTTTTACATGATTAGTTGCTGCCCACAAACAGGGACATAATAAAAAATGATGTGTGGAAAACCATGTCAAAATTCGTGGGCATTCTAAATGAGTTTGATTCATGCATTGATAATCATTCATCTTGTTCATGATAAGATGCATTAGCCAGGGCTGCAATTATTATACCAACACTTTCCCTCCAGAAAGTAAAAGGAATAGCACATCCAAAATGGAAAATCACCTACTCTCTCATATCAGCCTGTAGTCTCCTGGGCATGCTGTCACCCAGCTTCATGAAAACCTCAACTTCAGATTTTTTCCCAGACTCGGTCTGAATAATTTTTAGACCCAAATTTGTATCAATTTTACTAGTAGTCCACTGTTTGAAGAATTTTTGGGTGATTTGTCACAGTTTACTTTATTTTGCTATCCTCACTTCCATAAATTAACAATAGTGTCCTGCACCCACTAGTAAAAAAAAAATATATATATATCTGGTCTCTGAATAATTTTTGGTTTGACTGTATATCCTTCGGTTATTTTATGGCCATTAAAATGTATTTGACAAGTTTTTGTTACTTTCACTGTTCATTTTTTTGCTCTGTGGTACTTCTTCTTTAATTTAATCCATTGCAGCGGCTTAGTATACTGTAATCACGCGCTTTGCTGTAATAATGCAGGTAACCACTCGCTATAAATCTCCTAACTTGTGATATTTTCAGAAACAGAAGTCGCGTTTTTTCATCTGAAAAGTGCTGCGATTTATATTCCAAAGCCACTCATATAATGCAGAAACGCTCAAGCAAGCAAAACATGCACAACGCACGCAAGTATTTGTACTGATGCAGAATGAGAGGGACAGTAGTACAGCCTAGCGCATTCACACAGGCTGTTTAGTTTCACTTTCGCCAGAAAGTCGTGTATGCTTAAGGTTGAAAATAGATGATGTTTATAGTGAATGGCCCTATAAATGGTTTTATTTTTACGATTTAGTTTTAATCCAAATGCGATTACAGGCAGTAATACTGAATGTTAACATTATATTCATTGCATACATATACTTCGTAGTAGACATTCTTCAAAATCCTTTCTGCTGTCTGTTGTTGTTGTCAGTGTTCGTTGTTTGAAGATGGCTCTTAACACATGCTGTGTTGATCGGCACATTGGTATCGGGGCATTTTAACGAGTAGGAGTACAAGTACAGGAGACCAGTATCGGGCCGATACTGATACCAGTATCGGTATCGGTGCATCTCTATTATTTACTGTTGCTTGTCCCGTTGCTGCAGTATCATGCCTAAATCAGTCAGCAAAAGGGCGAGATCAAGCACCGCTATAGACTGTATGTTCATCCCTGTCCTCACTACATCACTGACGGGGATACACACAGTTTATGCATGGTTTGCTTTGGAGCGAAGCACGCTGAGTCAGCTCTCAAGGGCCTTCCTGTCGGGTGCCTCTATGCAGGACATTTGTAACACCGTGGGTTGGTCCACGCAGCTCACGTTTGTGAGGTTCTATGACCTCGATATCCGTTCCACTCCTCTGTTCTCTCGCCTTAGTTGTGCTCTTCCACACTAGTCAGGGATTTGGAAGTCTGGCGGCGTGGGCATACTTGTTCCCATAGCGTTTTCTGACGCAGGAACGAGACGCTGCGTCTCCCTGCCATACTTCCGGCATCCATGCGAGCGCTTCCTTCATTCTCCAGAAGCAGCTGTTTCCACCGCACATGCTTTTAAGCTTCCTGGTCTCGTGACGTCTTGCCCATTCCATTGGACTGATTACACACGTGATTCAGGACATGGTCATGCTGAAGGCATTCCCATAGCATTTTCCGACGCAGCTCGAGTTCCTGAAGGGAAAACCATGGTTACATGCATAACCTGGAGACGTTTTTCAGCAAATAGAATAATTATTTGCTCTTTTCCTCACAAAATTTTATCAAAGGCGTTGAAATATTATGAATGTTATGTTGCATAATATTATGGAAAATTATGCAAACAAGTTGTATCATAAAACTTAATCTGTGTATTTATTTATTTATATACTGTTTGTCTGTTAAAAGCACCCTACTGAACAAGTTCTAAAGAAGAAAAAAGTCACAGGTCACTGATTCTTGAGACACGTCCAGAAATTGTAACTGCTATTAGGTTTAAAAACAAAAATATTTTTAATTGTAAATGTTATGAGGGATTAATAACAGAATGCATTTAACACAATTATCACCTTCAATTAAATTATCTCATTATTATACCAAATCTGTGTTTCTCACTACATCTAAAACCGTGTGTCCACAGAGAAGGGTTCAATCACTCATTTTTTTTAAATGATAAAAAAGAGCTTGTTTTATCAAAAGCAACACTTAATAATGGTAAGTTTTATAGTTTTATAATATTTTAAATCCTTTGTTAAATGTCTGTGTCTTTTTACAAAACCATGATTTGTCAACACTATCTTTTCTGAGGAAATGAAATTGAAAATGTTTGTAATTTGATTCTAACTAAAGCAGGGTCTATTAGCATCTAGCATCAACAGAGAAAACAAAATGGCTATGTAACACAGTTCGTAGGTCGGGAAGAAGGATGCGGGAACCGGCGAACATTAAACATAATGTAATAAATAAATAAACAAACAGAAAACTGAAAATAGTGCAACAGCCCCTCTCGGATGACTGCCGTGCACAAACAGAATTCCAGGACTGGTCCTCTCTTCGTCCACAATGCGTCACTCCACTTGTATCCTTGTGAGTCTCCATGGGACTCGAGACCAGTGAGTGGCGCAAGTGTCGCGCATTAGCATGTACTTCCACCGGCCTCGCTACGTTCCCACGGCTCTCGGCCCCGCCCCACTCGTCACAGGCTACTACATGAACTCCATTTGTTTTGTGAAAGAAATGCCAAATTTGTCAACACTATCAGATGTTTGTCTGGCTGTGGTGACGGGCCAATGACGGAGTTCACATTCAATGTGAAGCCATATTTTTGTGGTTTTCAAGTGATTTTAAATTATATTAAATATACAATAGTGTTTAATTTTTCTAATAATGTATAAATACTAAATATACAGCATTTGTGGATTCATAGTCATCACTTCTGGCACTGGATAACACTGGATATAACATGTCTATACATAATACAGTTTGTTTATATTCTGATCTTATGTCTTCTGATCATTTTTGATTATTTGTTAAGATGTTTAAATGTGAATATATCCTTGTGAATGTAAATAATTGTTTTATTTGTTCATTTAACTGTTTTTAAAAGTTACCTTGTTACCATAACAGCGATTCTTAATTTGACCAGTGATACGTCTCATTTGTGATTTAATATAGCCAGTTGTTCAGGCCACCCGATAAAAAAGCAAGAACTCTAACCAACAATGTGACCTCCAGCAAACAATCATTGGCAGTGTGAATGGTCCTTAACCTGATGCACACTTTCAAGCATAAATAATAATGGAAGCATTGTCATTGTGTCTCATTATTTGCTCTCATATTCTCACCTGCGCACAGAACTTGGACTTGGCGACCGCATGGATCAGTTTGAATATGGGCTGCTGTTGGGACTGTAGAGGTGTGACCGCTTGAATGACGGCTGTAAACTCCTGAGACGGACTCTTACCTGCAGAAATCACAAACGTGGATAGCAGAAACGACTTTAGTGCTTTTGGACAGTCTGTATTTGCTGGTGAATTTCTTTGCTTTAAATCATGAAGCACATAAAAATGCAGTTTTCACACACGGCGAACGGCAGATTAGCCTTTATGAAATCAGTCTTCAGCGGCATCAGCCTCTGGTGTGTAACATCTCTCTGCATTTGTATCAGTTTGCTTTATGGCAGCCGTTCAAAGAGAGCACCTGTTTATCTTTGTTCCTCCGCAGGGATTCGCTTCATTTATCTACGTTTGCTACTGCGACTCCAGAAAGCCGACAGCTACATTAAGTCTCTATTACATCACAATAAGGGTTACTACAAAGAACAAAACAGAACAAGAGAGGATAAAACTAGTAAAATGAATTGATCAAAGCTGTGAAACTTTTCTGGTTAGGCCGTAAAACAAAAGAGAAGTTCATAATATATCACAGTGACAGTAATTACACTTAGCCAGAACATCTATTATCCCTATTTCCTCTCTGCAGGGATTCAGACTCTACAAAACAAGAACACGCTACCACACGCACAGTGTAAAACACGTGAACAAACAGGCCACACACAGAATCAAACCACACACAAATACACAGAACTACAAACAAGCAAATTCACATGCACTTTTGGTTTGATTTTAAAACAGATTATTTGCAAGTAATGCTAATGGTCCATCCACTAATTGTGGTCACATCTGGAAGTACAGTCAGTCATAAGAGGTCATTTGGTTCACAGTTGAAACACACACACACACATACACACACAAACTGGTTTCCATTTTTTTGTGGGGACTCTCCATAGGCGTAATGGTTTTTATACTGTACAAACCATATTTTCTATCGCCCTATACCAACTCTACACCTAAACCTACCCCACACAGGAAACTTTCTGCTATATCAGATTTTCAATACACTCCATTCTATGTGATTTATCAGCTTGTTTCCTCATGGGGACCAAAAAAATGTCCCCACGAGGTCAAAATTTACTGGTATTACTATACTTGTGGGGACATTTGGACATTAGACATTTGGTCTACAAAAATCTACTATTTTTCTTAGCAGACACTTTAATCTGCAAGTAAGAAAATTTGCTGAAAATGTACTCACACTCAGGCCATCCAATATGTAGATGTGAAGTTTCTTCAACTTAACAGATTTGGAGAAATTTAGCATTACATCACTTGTTCATCAGTGGATATTCTGCAGTGAATGGGTGCCGTCAGAATGAGAGTCCAAACAGGAGCATGGTGGAGTCCCCACGTTCACTTGCAAATGGTGCTTGAAGTAATGCTAAATTTGCCCACTCTGTTCCGATGAAGAAACAAACTCTTCTACATCCTGGATGGCCCGAGGGTAGGTAAAATTTCAACAGTTTTTGGGTGAGCTATTCCTTTTAAACCAATTATCTTGAGTGTTCAGAACAACCAAAAAAAAAAGAACAAATTCAAAACAAACCAGAAGATTCGTCTGAGCTGTGTACAACAGAACATCATTATGTATGCAAGCCACAACATCTAAAATATTTTCAAATGACTGTTTCAAGGAAGACAGGAACACAGCAAGCCATCGGCGCAGTCCACTGGTCATGTTGGATGATATCTCATTGCCTAATAAACAGCATGTATCACAGGTAGCCAGATTTATAGTGTTGCCCTAGCTGAGCGAATCACGCTGTATATCACGCCACACTGAAGTTCTCTCCAGTTATGGCCGCGGACAGGGAGTCTAAACTGCCTTGTCATCAAAATTATGGAAAGTGAGACTAACAACACCTGTGACAGCAGAGTATAGACCCTCTATCACTCCTGCAACACAGATTTACTGCTGACATGTGAAGCCCAGGGACAAATCCGCTACAGACCCCTATATGCGCATGCAAACACACACAGGCCGGGTTTAGGAAGGAATATTTCCGACACATATATGTTCACGATCCACCACACATACACACACACACACACACACACTCTGCTTGGAGGGGAACCAACATCTATCTGAGTTATGATTTCATTTTCACTGCAACAAAGTTTTACGGCATTGAGCTGAAGGTGGTGAAGAGACGCACACACAGACACACACACTCACCGAGTGTCGAGTAGTAGAAGGGGAAGAGGGTGAGGTCGCTGGAGAACTCAGGAAGAGCGTAGAGTCCTCCAGGCAAAGAATTCCACATCAACCTGCTCCGGGACATGTGTGTCCGTATCCTGTCATGGATAATCTGTGAAAACAACAAATATCAATATTATTTACAGTCACAATTAGCATTATAGGTGCTGCGATGAACTAATCATGAAAAATACTGATTGTGAGTGCTTTCAATGTGTTAAAATTGTGCTCATTGTTTGTGCTTAAATGAATTCATGACATACATTAACTGCATGAGTTGTATAAACTTAGAATTGTGCATTTCTGCCATATGAACATTACTTTGACACAGTCACCTCTGATAAACAGATCACTCTTAATGGTAATGTAGAAACATTCATTTTCTGAAAGCTGCTTTGAAATGGTACCGTGAAAAGCTCTATTCAAATAAATGTGAATTGAATTGAATGTTTTAGCTGTGGTTAAACCTTGGAACCAATGACAGCCAGTTTCTGTGAGCGTATAAATGCTGTGTGCAATCACAGGCATTTTAATTCCAATAAACACATAAAAACAATCTAATGAGTGATGTCTAAACAGTCTGATCAGTGCTTTGAAATCAGTGCTTTTGAAAAAAGTTTGGATAGTCTATAGATTTATATTCTATATTGCATTTTTATGTCAAATAAAATATGAACTCCTTCATATTGATATTTTAAGAAAAACTAAAATATTATTCTTCGTATTTATTTTTATGTTTACTTAAATATTTTTTCCTTTCTAAAATGGTTACCAATTAATTTAATACAGTTTTTTATCTGTATTAAATAAATTGGTCAGTAGCCTCTGGTTACCCAGAGACATTCAATAATTTTAATAATTTAACAACACATCCACAGGTTTATGGATCTCTGATGTTGGCTAATGGTCACATGACATGCAGGCAAACAAATAAAATATTTTTGACACCTTTTAGTAGGTGTTTTATTTTTTTGTTCATATTTTTATACCATTTATTCAAATGTTTATGCTTTATTTAATGTCCATTTAGAAATACACTATTGTTCATTGTTAATTTAACATTTGATAAATGTAGTTAAATGGTGAAAAAAATATCTTGACTTGTAAAAAAAAAACATTAACCAAGTATTGTTTATCGTTAGTTCATGATAGCTAATACATTTACAATGCAAACAAATGTGACTATTGTAAAGTATAAAAAAGTATTGTAAAGTGGAAAATGATAGACCGACGAGAGAAGATAGATAGATAGATAGATAGATAGATAGATAGATAGATAGATAGATAGATAGATAGATAGATAGATAGCTAGATAGATAGATGATAGACAGATAGATAGATAGACACTTCACGCGCCACACTGAATAATTCCGACATTTTGTCACAATTTTTTTTCGTGAGTTTACTCTGAATTGCATGATATGCAAGATATAAGATATAATTGCAAGATATAAAGTCACAATTCTGAAAAAGAAAGTCACAAGCCAGAATTGTGAGTTTGTATCTCAACAATTCTGAATTTAACACACAACTGTGAGATTATATAAAGCAATTCTGAGAAAAAAAAGTCAGAATGGTGAGATGTAAACTCGCTATGTGGATAATTAGTGTAATAAAAAAAAAAGAAATGTCTAATATTAAAGGGGTAATATGATGTTGCTAAAAAGAACACATTTTGTGTATTTGGTGTAATGAAATGGTTTATGCGGTTTAAGGTTACAAAAAAACACAGTATTTTCCCATATGGACATTATTGTTCCTCTATGCCCCGCCTTTCTGAAACGTTTCGATTTTTACAAAGCTCATCGGTCATGAAAACGCGAGGTGTGCTGTGATTGGCCAGCTAACCAGAGCGTTATGATTGGCCGAATACCTCAAACGTGAGACAGAAATGTTACGCCCCTCACATACTGTGATGCCTTGTCCGGCCGGAGCGATGAGACAAAAACATAAAACCCATTACAAACAAGGCATTCTTTGCATTTAGTGGGGACATAATTACGGATTATAAAGACTTATTTTGTATTGTTTATAAATGGGTTGCACACATCTGAATATTTGGGTTGAAGCGTTCTGGGACAGTGTTGTAAATATAACTTAACCATTGATTTCTAGTCGTGTTCTCTTTTGGAGGACCAAACAAAGTAGCTTCGCTTTCACAAAACTGAAAAGCGTTACACACGGCGGGGTGGTGTGGGAGGCGGGGATTGACGGAAGGAGGCTTGCGGCAACCACTATGACGACCCCGGCTGGACTCGCTTTTCACGATGAAAGCCGATCTGGCGATCGACAGCGCGAAGTTGATGTTTTTCCTCAGTGATCAGCACGGATCAGCTCCAGGCATGATATAGTCCTCTTTTGGAAGGCCAAACAAAGTAGTTGCACTTTCACAACGAAGCACACAGCGTTTCCACGACATGGCGGCAGCGGCAACAACAATACTACAGTGAGAATAAAGTTACTGCCTTCTTTCTTTGCGTGAACATTTAGGCGGCGTTATGAAAATCTTGCACATAGTGATGTAGATATGTGGGGGTGTGTTAGAACAAGTCGTTTTAGGTAGGCGTGACTAATCGCATCATATGACCCCTGGAATTCTGTGGTTGAAACTGGGTTTAATAAGATAGATAGATAGATAGATAGATCCTAGTAGAACGCAAAAAATGCAAAAACTGCATGATTAACTTAATTTTGCTTATGACTTGCCTTAAAAAATAAAATAAAAAAAAAAATCAAACTTGGCAGGACAATCTATTCAGTCTTGAAGGCAATGCCTAGACAATACTCTCGCAGTATGCACACAGGTCTTTAATAACTCAAATTAAAAACTTACATTGTTTATACAACACTAATGAATCACAATCTGCCTCACCCCATCACACGGGGTGTGAGAGATAATAAACCAAAATAACCTGTAAAACACCCGCACGCACGCACACACACAAACACACACACACACCACACACGCATTTAATTAGCTATAAGTAAATAGGCGACATTACATGAGACTCTAGGTTTTTTTTTACTATAAAGATAGTTAACACTGTTTTTTTTAACTAAACCCACACTCCAACCACTAATACTATCCCCTCTGCATTTTTACAATAAAAAAAAAACTTTTACTTTATTTTTAGAACAGTTTTACAAATGAGGACATCCACAAAATGAGGTTTTTGCCGATTTTGTCAGGTTTTGCTAAATTTTGGGTACAAACTCTGCCGTTGTCCAAACAGGGTTAAGTAGGCACACACACAACCCAACACACAAACAAACAACCAACACACCACACAAACACACAAACACAACACACACACACCCACACAACACAGACAGACAGACACACACAAATCATTTTATGTCCAGAGTCCTCCTCTGCTGGGCTTGATTGGTTCTGTCTCTCCCCAGTCTAGAAATGCACAGGCCAATTAGGATAAACTACAGTCTAATTAGAGAACCCTCATGTCAGTGTGTTTGTGTATCTCTGTGCCTTTACATGTTTTAATGTGCTGTACGTGAAGTTTAGTGATTTTGTCAGATCCACGCAGCAAGCGAAGCATCTCGTTGGTCTTGTTCTGTGGAGCGTTTAATTACATAGCATTTATTCCTGTATGCACACACACAAACATCACACATGCACGCGTGTTGAAAGACTAATTATGTAGTTTGTCAACATGGAATGGCATGGACATCACACTGTAACTACCAGTCAATGCAGAAAAGTGTAAATGTTTTTTTTTCAATGTTGCATTTTAATAGGCCTAAACCTGGAAACAAGTTATTATTTTAGCACTTCTACTTCCACCACCCTGAAGTCAATGAATTTTTTAAATGGTTAAATGCCTAAAATAAGGCCAGTTGTTAACACAAGCTAAATATATTTTCACAGTTTTTTTTTCCACACTTGTGTGTGCTTTTAAAGCCTTTACTTGGCATGAAACAGAGAGGCATGAAACTACAGAGGTTGATTAAACCATCACGTTGAACAGTAAAACTACTCACTAGTCCGCTTTTACAAACTGAATAAGTTGTTATTGATGTTGATAGTGCATTATTTAATGTAGGGTGACCATACGTGCCATTTTCCCAGGACGCATCCTGACCAGGATTTCTATATTGCCTAAAATATCTAGGTTTTGGCTTTGTTTGCGTGTGCAGACCGATCGGTGTATGACATCAAAATAATAGAGAGCATTTTGTAAGCATAAGGAAAAACCGTCGTATGGGATTTTGATGTACTTACACCGATCGGGCGGCACACGCAAACAAAGCCAAAAAACTAGATATTTAGGCAATCTAGAATACTGCAGGGACACGTCTGGGAAAATGGCACGTTGCTGGTCACCCTAGTTGATAGCCTACTGTACAGGGGTTTTTAAATTCTGCCAATAATTTTAGCTTCGTTTTAGAGCACAAAGGTATAAGACTAATAGACTTTTGTTGGTCACAGAGCGGTAATCCAAAATCTCAGGGAAATAATATACAAACTAACTAGGTTGGTATAAGACATGATTATTTTCATGTTGAATCGCAAGGTATCATTGGTGATGTGATCTCAACATGGCATCCTTCTCCCATCCTCTATGTTGAATAAAAGGCTTTTCTAATCCATTGATATGGATTAGTTAAGTTTTAATCACTTTAAACATTTGTCTGAAGTGCAAATATTTCTTTAGAAAATAAATCATATTTAATTTTTTTTAAATTAATTAATTTATTTAAAAGTGAGTGAGTGAGCAAACTGAGAAATGCTCTTTTCATTGTCTTTGTATCTTTCTGTCATTTGTCTTTGATATGAAGAACTACGGTTCAGTCAGAAGGAGGGCAAATCTAGACACTGGGCTTGAAATTTCACACACCGTCATTCTGTTGAAAACGTTCCGAGCGGAACTGAAGCAGGGATTAGGATAGCTCTGGAAAGAGACCAGCCTCAGGGGCTGCAAAAACACAGCATGGAAAAGTGTCTCTTCAGTGACAGGAAACATGTTGTTTACTCATAGTCCCAGAATGTGTGACACAGGGTTTTCAATGAGGTTGAATTAAGCTACTTTATTGCAATGGTTCCTGCAACTGGTGGGTTGCAACAAAAATGAGTCACAAATCTATTCTTGTCATGGTCAGCAGGGAAAAACAACTCAAAATGCAAATAATAAAATCAGTGTTATTTTATTATCATATTTTAGTATTTGAGACTGGTTTTTAGGTTTTTATTTATATTTTGAACCATTTTTTCTATTGTTTTTTTACATTTTCTTACATTTTCATTTTAAATTTAAGTCAAAGTAATTCGGTTGTGTTCAAATAAATGTTGCTTTGGCACTAGCTAAAAAATTTATTTCTTATTATATATTATTATTATACATGGTTTATTTTCAGTTTTTCAGATTTTACTTCAAGTAACGTTTTTGTGGTATATTTTTAGTGGACTATAAAACCCTGCATAAAATGCGATTAAAAATATACCGCATTACTGTATATATATATATATTATATATTATATATATTATATATATATATATATTATATATATATAATGATAATCTACTTATACAACTAAACAAACATTTCAGAATTAAGTTCTGTATAATAAAGTGGGATGACTCCGGGAAAAATAATTGAACACATGAAGAAAGGGAGGTGCAAAAAGGCATGGAAAGTCAAGACACTAGCTGAAATCTATCAGTGATTAGAAAGCAATCATGCCGTTTGTCAGTGGAAATTAATATTAGCTGGATCAGTCCCAACACCTACAGTACCAGTATGATGAAAATGAAACAAGGGAAGACATTTCAGCAAGACAATGATCCCAAACACAGCCAAGGAAACTCTCAATTGGTTTCAGAGAGAGAAAATAAAGCTGCTAGAATGGCCCAACCAATCACCTGACTTGAATCCAATAGAAAATCTATAGAAAGAACTACAGAACTTCACATTTGAAGACTGTGTGGAAGAATGGGCCAAAATCACAGCTGAGCAATGCATGTGACTAGTTTCTCCATTGAAGCTGTCATTACCAACAAAGGCTTTTATATAAAGTATCAAGTACATTTCAGTAGTTCAATACTTTTTCTCTGTGTCATTCTATTTAATTACACATAACTTAATGTCTGAAATTATTTGTTTTGTTTTATTTGTATGTATGGATTACTTGGGTTGTTACCAACATCTGGTGAAAATTTAATGTCAACAGCACCTTTAGAAATATATTTCTGTCATGACAACTCTCTGAGGGATTGGCATGGTAATGTACATGACAGTGTTAATGTGTTTGGTCTTGGCGGAATAGATTTGCTATGCTGCTGCGGCAGAGCTAGTACTGAGACTTGCTACTGCCAATATATCCATAACATGCTGCTGTGAGCATGTAAGAAATATTGCTGCTGCAAATATAACATACGTGAAATAACCCCCATATAGTGTACATTAATCACCTCATTGCAGCTCTATACAGGTGGAACTGGGGAAGGTGGAGGATTTCTGAAGCAAGCTGCAACTGCTACGGCAAGCACTAATCATATATTTGAATGCTGAGCAGCGAGCTCATTGGCTACTGATACAGGAGAGAACCAATCAGCTAAGCTATGTGATAATGACGTCATTAGGTCAGATTGAGTTAGACCTATCAGACTGCGCCATCTAAAGTTTCATGACAGAACTTTGTATTTAATTAAAAAAGGTGACGTGTTCATTCTTATTTTACCTGCTATTATTATATTAATATATATATATATATATATAAATTTTTAAAAGGTGTTGAAATGTAAATTAATAAATCAATTACAAATGAGCATTTTTAAGCATTACATTTAACTTAATTTTAATCATTGTTTATGTTAAATTATGATTAAGTTAAATACATTATTTTAAATACATATTGCAAATAGATATACAAAAGCAATTTGCCAACGCTTTTTAAAAGCAATTTAAAATATTCTTTAACAAGGTTTATTATTATTTATTGTTACATTATAAACATGAATAAATTAAACCGTTTTACATACAGTAAGTTTATTTATAATATAATCTGGAAAGTGATATTTATTTAATTTTTTTTTAAAATTCATATGTTTATAATCATCATGAAGAATCATTTCTTAATTTAATTTAATTACATTTTCTTCATTTGATTAAAGTGGCACTCCTGGGCCTCAATAGCCAGGAGCATGAAACAAACCAAAATTTCAATTCAATCTGATGTAATGTTAATATTTTTTTCATCGTAATTTTAAGGCATTTTTGTAAATTACAATTTAAAGACAGCTTTGATACTGTTTTGTATAAAATATGGGTTTTAAAGCAAAACCAGTTGAGTCCCGCTGCTTTACTGTACACAGAAACCGAGATACCGCTGTAAAACACTGTACTGATCACTGTGGTGATATTGGTGAAGTTGGTGAAGCTCCTCTGTCTGCTTTCTGAACACATTTATAGGCAGTCATATTTCTGGCAGTGACGTCTGGCAGTTGTCAGTCTGGTCCTGTTATTAAAAGACTTGTCCAACACCTTCCTGAGATGAAGAGATACAGAAACCCAGCACAAAGTTTCTATGCCATCTAGCTGACCAAGGCTGGCCTGTACCCCGGCAGAAACTTCTCAAAGAGACGTGTGAGGGAATGTTTGTGTAAATCCGTCTGCATTTTTATGTGTTGGAGAGGTCTGGAAAAGACCAAGTGCGTTTGATCATGGCAGGTATCATCTTCTTATGTGTGACAGCAACTCATGATGAAAGCTTTTGCAGAAAACAGAAGATGTCAGAGAGGGAGAGAGATGGAGAGAACAAGAAATGAGTGAGTGTGAGAGAGAGATAGAGACAAAACAAAGCATATGTCAAGAAAAAGACACATGATCAGCATTAACTATTACAACTAAATTACCTATATGGACTATATATGATGAAGGATGATACTGAGATCCGGCAGGATTTTATGGAAGAGGTGTGGAGCCAATTAAATTAGAAAATACAGTAGAAAGTGATAGAACATGAAAAAGTAATATTTAAAAATGTCAGTGTGCAATGTCATTTTTAAGACTTTTTTTAACATTTATATGATAAACAGTTTTGATACTACATGTCTGTTAGGTCACTTTTTTTAACATTTATATGATAAACAGTTTTGAT
The DNA here is from genome assembly GCA_018155175.1 of Sinocyclocheilus anophthalmus. Taxonomy (NCBI): domain Eukaryota; kingdom Metazoa; phylum Chordata; class Actinopteri; order Cypriniformes; family Cyprinidae; genus Sinocyclocheilus; species Sinocyclocheilus anophthalmus. Next base: position 132,002 of record JADLZN010008686.1, on the reverse strand, counting down.
ACTACATGTCTGTTAGGTCACCATATGGCTTAACTTTAAGTGGAACTATAACCATAAAATTAAAAATATCAGAGAGAATAGCTCAAAACAAATACAACTATGAGAAACAATATCGTTGGAACGATTGTCAGAGTGATTCTTTTCCAGCCAATCAAAAAGTGTGAAAGTGTGCACTGCAATTATGCTCACATAACGAAAGTGCACACATAAAAATAACATTATTGCCTTCTGGTGTGAACACAAATATAGTTATTATCCTTTGTTTTGTGTGTGAACAGGCCTTAAGAAAGAGTCAAAAGGGTTATTTCACACAAAAGCTAAAATTCTTTCATCAGAATATCTTGTTTTGTGAAAATCATAATTTTTTATTATTTTGGATTGACATGAGAGTGAGTACATGATGATGGTGTTTTCATTTAATGTAATTTTGGGTGAACTATCCCTTTAAGTGCCAAAAAAAAAAAAAAACTACAAATGACACCAAGCAGCTGGCAGTCCCTCATTCACACATTTCCCCCAGTATGACTCATTTGGACGCAGAGCATCTCTCTCTGCTTTAAGTGCGGACTAACCTCTAATGTGGTTAAGACTATTTTTGTGACGGAGGAGAAGTAGGCGTCCCACAGGAACTGAGTCTGCTGCCGCAGTGCCAAGATTCTGTCTGAACCCACAGACCTGGTGATAGATGGAACCTGAGAGAGAGAGATCGAGAGATTCAGTGGTTATTAGCCGTTTGTTCAACAGTCCAACCTTTGAGCTTTCTCTAATTCAACCCAACTCAGTATTGAGTTCTCCACTATTTTCTTAATATGTTTAGTCTTTTATCAAGGTTATACAAGCAATGCAGGAGTTGGACTCTCCCAATAGTTTTTATCTGTCCTGTGTTTCAATAACATCTTCAATTACACCGTGACAGATTAATAAAACAACAATCCCATCTGAAATATGACAGACAAACTGTTAATGTAGTGCATACCACCATATTTTCATTTGTGTGCTTTAACGTTGCCTACAGGTCCTACACAATGGAGTTTAAGCCTCACAGTCATGACATTTTCTCAGTTCTCTCCAGAATAAAAGTGCTTATTCAGCTTCGAAACTGTGGTGGGCATTTGAACACTAATATGTAAAAGAGATGGAACACAAAACAACCATTAATAATCTTCACATATTAAAAGAAATGCAACATAAATTTTCATGTCATACACAAAAGGTTAGAAACCATGACAAATTATTTTTTTAAAACAGTATAAGTAATAAAATAACATCTTTTTTTTTCTTTTGTTCTATCAATCTAATAGACATCTATCTATCTATTTAGAAGGTTTATAAATCTAACATAAATAGCAGATAGAAAAAAAGATACTCTGTCAACTTCAAATAAAGTGAATATTCTAATATTGTAATGATTTACTTTGGCACTTAGTACAATGATAATTAGACAAAGGTCAATTATTTAGTTTTGAAAAGTTCTCTTAATAATATGGAGCTTAATACCTTTTCTTATACAACATATATGGAACTTTATGAAAATAATTGTAAAAGGATGTAGCTTTGTATTTTGGTGTTCTGAAAATTTTTGTCCTACACTATGAAATGAATGGGTTAATAAAACATTGCAGTCATACTGTAGGTGAAATGTGGGTATTTGAATATTTGTGAGAAAGAGAGAGTCTAAAATGTCATTCAGCACTGCATTCGATGCCACCAGCAAAATTTAAAAATCAGATATTTTTATAATAATAATAATGTTTAATTTACATAGTGCTAGAACTGAGCCCTGTGGCACACCCCTTCTGGTGTGGGAATGCTGCGTGCGTCTGGCTGCCGCTCCGCGCTGGGTTGTGTGTTTGTTTGTGATCGTCTGTGTTTGCTACTTTACTTCACTTTTAAAAATTAGAAGAGACTTAATTAATTGTGTCATGCTAAAATATGAAAATATCAGTTGTCTCTGCAAATGAAGGGTAATTTCTCCTTCTGAATTTTGGGGAAATAGTGAATTGGCTTGAATAATTAAGAGCTCGGGGAAAAGTGTGATATCAATTTTGAAACCACTCTTAGAACCTCCTGGGATTCATTGCTGCTTCTTTTTTCCCCCTCATGAGAATTTCAGCAGCATTTAATTAAAGCTCCCAGGGCTGCGAGTGGTCGTTTTAGAAAATGTGGGGAAAAAAGCAGGATTTTCAGTCTGCTGTTAAGAGGAATGATGGAGGGTTTAAAACAGATTATACAGTAGTGGGGTCTCATTACTCTACAGTACAATTACATTATTATAAAGAAGACTATGTGTTTGTTAGTGTTTTGGGGGGATTGCGCACTGATAGTCTGATGCGAGTGTGTGTGTGTACCTGCAGCAATATTCTCTCATCTCCAATGATGGCACCTTTACTCCAGTCAATGACCTCTGAGAGGCTGCTCCCATCCGTTACTCAGCAGCACAGGAATACAGGCTGCCTGCAAACACACACACACACACACACACACATCCATATCAAATCCTCAGCCCTCTACACAACTGCCACCAACAACTGTACAACACTTTCACAGTCTTCATTTCAATCGATAAACTGTTGTCAAAATGCACATTGACACCTTGAAACAATGTCATTTCTTCCATGGACATTTTCATTTGCCAATAGCTTGTAGATTCCGCAAGATTGTAAAGTTGTATCCATTCATAAAATTGAATCGACCTGAGCTAACTTGAACTAACAATCAACAGTTGTAACTGTACTAACATTAAAAATATAGTCCACTTGAAAATGAAAAATCTGTCAAGATTTGCTTACACTCATGTCGTTCCAAACCTGCACAAATTTCTGTTTTCAGTGGAACACAAAAGAAGGTAAGTTTGTTTACATTGACTTCCATTATATGGAGAAAAAATACAATGGACGTCAATGGGAACCGAATACTGTGTTACCACTTCTTCAAAATATCTTTGTGCTCCTGAAGAAAGAAAATCATACAGGCTTGAAACTACAGGTGTAGTATCACAGAATTTACATTTTTGGGTAGACTTCATTTAATAAAGGGAGAGAAATACTGTAACAAACATTTCTTTATTTACTCATTAATTTATTTAATCTTTACTGTGTTAGTTATGGTTTCTTGCACCACAACAGTCACACATTTTTATGGAAATTTTTAACCCTCTAACATTGTGAAGTGATTTCCAAACCAGTCAGGCCTGTCAAAGTGGGTAGATTTTTCCATAATAAGCTGCAAAGTGGACAAAACTTTATGTTGATGCCAATATGACATTGTTACAGAATCTCAAAGCAACATGTGCTGAAATTTGGAACTAACTGACTATGACTATGACTGCCTAAGGTCAGACTGACATGATTAGGAATCTTGTTAAAAAAAATAAAACCAAGCAAAAAATGTTTTAATGTGAAGAACCAGACACTGCACAATGTTTGGTTACTTTCCTTCATTATTTATATGCCTGGTATAATAATATCTTCCTCTGGGTGTTTAAGAATTTAAGTGCATTTCCTATTTCCACGTTATTCTGATTGTAATGTTTTTATAGCAAACTGAAGTCTATTTAAAAAGATAAAGGACAAGTCAAGGAAAATGTTCCTCCAGATGTACTTTTGTACTTTTTTTTCCTCAAAAGAAAAAAAAAATTCAGTCACACATGAAGGACAAGGACATCCATGCTTGCTAAACTTTTTGGTGGATGAAATCACTATTAGTGCTCAACATTGAAAAGCCTGATCCAAATGAACACACACATACAAAAAATACTTTCAAAAATGTTAATATGCAGCAGAGGACATTACTGTTAAAACAGTAGCATCAGCTATGCCATAACGAAAACTCTAGAGCAATAATATACCTTTGTTCTTACTCAGAAACAGCAATGTCATGTGCATTATGTTGAAACACATGCTTGTTTTTGATTGCTATAGTGTTTTAATATGTCACACATTTATAGTACACTACTGTAATGGTCAGTTTAATAACACTGTTGGCTGAACTACCTTTGATTAATGCAATTAACGGGATAGTTCATCCAAAAATTAAAATTCTGTCATTATTTATACTCAGCCTAATGTCGTTCCAAACCCGTAAGACATTTGTTCATCTTCGAACACAAATTAAGATATTTTTGATGAAATCCAATATCTTTCTGATCCTCCATAGACAGAAATGTAACTGAAATGTTCCCAGACCCAGAAAGGTAAGGACATTGGTAAAACAGTCCATGTGAAATCAGTGGCTCAACCTCAATTTTACGAAGCTAAGAGAATACTTTTTGTGTGCAAAGAAAACAAATATAATGACTTTATTCAACAATTCTTCTCCTCTAAATCACATCTTCCGCCATTATCGAGAGTACCTCTGCACGTAAACAATGCATGCGTGTGGTGCTGCTGACGTAGAACATGTATGCGCTGTGTCTTGTTTATGTGCAGAGGAAAGCATGTGCATGCGTCGTGATACTCTCAATAATGGCAGAATACGTGGTTTGGAGGAGAAGAAATGTTGAATGAAGTCAAAAAGTATTCTCGTAGCTTCACAAAAATGCATTTGAGAGCTATGTCACATGGATTATTTTACCATTGTCCTTACTATGTTTCTGGGTCTGGGAACATTTCAGTTGCGTTGCTGTCTTGGCAGAATCATATAGGGTCGCAAAAAGGTGGACAATTTCCAGTACATTCCGGATACATTTCCAGAAATTTTGGAAACTTTACAGGATTTTTTGGCATATTCCAGGAATTTTTGGAAAGTTTCTGGAAATTTACCAGAAATGTTCCACCCCTTTGCAACCCTAATCCGAAAGCTCTCGGATTTCATCAAAAAAAATCTTAATTTGTGTTTCAAAGATGAATGATGGCCTTACGGGTTTGGAACGATATGAGGGTGAGTAATTTATGACAGATTTTCTATTTTGGGGTGAACTAATCTTTAAAGTATTTTGTGAATGTCACCCACTTTTGCTTTGCAGAATGTTTATTTGGATAGAAGGTTATTATTAATAATAATAAAAACATGATGAGTAAACCTAACAGTAAACTGTACTGTTACCTGATAATTATATATATAAAAGTTGCTATTCAGAAATATTTGACTTCTGAATGCCACTGACCAATCAAGATCAAGTATTCCAGAGAGAAGTGTAATAAAAATGTAAACTTTTTGTTTCTCAAAAAAGAGAAAAGTTTTGTAAACTGAATTAAAACTTTAACATGTGCAATATGATATGAATGAAATATGATATTATTCTGCTGCATGGAACTGAGTTTGATCTTTGCAGAAAGGGACATTTTACCTAATGTCTGAATTTGGTGAATTCTAACAAAACAAAACATAATTCCAAATCGCAAAGAGCTTGATTGGCAGGCGATCTGAAAAGCGCTATATAAATGTAAGGAATTATAAAAAAGATCGACTGAATTGAAACTTTTTCAATATACTATATTGATACTGTGCGGAGGGTTAAGCTGTGCTGTTGTTGGCTGCCACAGTTGACATAAAATTCTTTCTGATGTTTATTTATGTTCATTTCGTGCTTTACGTAGATATGAAAAGACGATCGGTTCACATGTTTGAACTGAGGCAATACAGTGATCTTCCCGCCACATTGCGAGCAACAAAACAGTATTTATTGTTTTAATTTCTTTAAAAATGACACAATTTGAAAGCTGAGAGTCCTGAGACCTTGTTTCATACCAGAAGTAACCTGCTCTGTATTGACTGTCTGCACGTGTCCGATTTTCCTCTTTGCTCTGCGGATGTTTTTCACGGGGCATTGTTTGTCGGGGATGGCAATAGTAACTAAGGAGGGCGGGTCTTTGCTAATGATCAATTATGATGTTTAGATGTGGGTAAATAGGAATTGTTAACACTACAATAATAACCAACATGATAGATGATTTAAATTATTTAAAAAAAAAAAACATTTAAATATATTTCGATCAAAAATATGAATTGTGAAAACATTGTCAGCAAGCACCATATTGCGGAATGTTGTACGCTTGAGAATTGAACTTTGAACTTAAATGTAACTATTGTACGAATGAATAATTTCATGTAATTTAACTGTTTTGATCAACCTCTGTAGGGCCAACACGTTCTCACTCCCAACTCGTCACATATTGACCTAAATAGTCCTATAGTCCTCCATTGTTTCAGTTGTTATTGTCTAAGAAGGTTTAGTTCACCCAAAAATGAAAATTTTTGCTTACCCCCAGGGCATCCAAGATGTTATGTGACTTGTGTTTCTTCAGTAGAACACAAATGTAGATTTTTAACTCAAACCGCTGCAGTCTGTCAGTCATATAATGGAAGTGAATAGGAATCACGGCTTTGAGAGTCAAAAAACACATACACAAACAAAACCAAATTAAACCCTGCGGCTCGTGACGATACATTGATGTGTAAAGACACGAACCGATCGGTCTGTGCAAGAAACTGAACAGTATTTATATTGTTTTTTACCTCTGATGCACTGCAATGTCTGATCTGTCCTGAGCGCGTCCTCGACAGCCAGTGCATCTTCTTCTTCTTGTTTATGGGGCGGATTGCAGACTTATATGTGCATTACCGCTAGTGCTGGGCGATATACAGGTTCATACTGAATACCGGTGTTTATTTTTGTTATGATATTAATTTTTTTAAATACCGCAATACCGGTGTATGTCGCTTAAACAACATTCGGAAAAACTTTTTTGGATAAACCTTAGCTATGGTTCAGTTGGAAGATTTCACCAGTGCTGTCCCGCGAACGCGAGTTCTGACTTTCCCGGAGAAGTGTCACTTCTCTCGGCGTCTGTTCTGTGCAGTGCATTCAGAGAAGCAGCACATTCAGTTGGCCAAACAGCAGCCGACTTGTCAATAAACCAGTGCAAAACAGTGTTTCCTAGCACCTGTCGCTTTCTGATTGTTTGGAATTATAAATATGAGCATAGTTCGTCTGTTAATATTACATGCACTTTTGTTTTTCTCGTTTGTTACTCAGACGCAGGCAGTGCGCTGCATGAGACAAAAAAGTAATTATAGCCAAAACAACCGCATAGCCGCTCTTTAGTGTAGATGCATGTTGATTTTATCAGACTGATAAAAAGCTTTGATTCCCATTCACTCCCATTATATGACTGACAGACTGCAATGGTTTGAGTTAAAAATCTTTGTTTGTGTTCTACTGAAGAAACAAAGTCACATACATCTTTGATGCCCTGGGGGTAAGCCGATAAACATCAAATGTTCATTGTTGGGTGAACTATCCCTTTAATTTAATGGTTTGCATGCATTTGTAAAAAATTTTAATAATTTTATATAAATGTATACTTTGGAGCACCTAACCCCACCCCTACCCTAAACCTACCCACTTCTGAACAATATAAAACATGTAACAGGCAATTACGGACAGAGATGGCGATCGCGTCTATTCCTCTCACAAAACAATCGTTTTGCCTCGGAAGACTTGGAATATTAATATTTTATTGAATAAATTATGACGGTAGTTGTATCTGCCTGTAATATCTTGTGTTTTGTTGACAAATGGTAGGTTTAGGGGCAGGGATTCGGTTGTTCATAAATGTGTAAATAGTGTAATATAAATTAAACTGTTGTGACAGTTTACATTGAAAAATCACACCCCAACATACAGTGGTGTGAAAACGTGTTGGCCCCCTTCCTGATTTCTTTTTTTTTTTGCATGTTTGTCACACTTTAATGTTTCAGATCATCAAACAAATTTAAATATTAGTCAGATAACACAAGTAAACACATCATGCAGTTTTTAAATGAAGGTTTTTATTATTAAGGGAAAACAAAATCCAAAACTACATGGCCCTATGTGAAGAATTGTTTGCCCCCTGTTAAAACTGTGGTTTATCATACCCGAGTTCAATTTCTCTAGCCACACCCAGGCCTGATTTACTGCCACACCTGTTCGCAATCGAGAAATCTCTTAAATAGGACCTGCCTGACAAAGTGAAGTAGACCAAAAGATCCTCAAAAGCTAGACATCATGCCGAGATCCAAAGAAATTCAGAAACAAATGAGAAAGAAAGTAATTGAGATCTATCTGTCTGGAAAGGGTTATAAAGCCATTTTTAAGGCTTTGGGACTCCAGCGAACCAAAGTGAGAGTCATTATTCACAAATGGCAAAAACTTGGAATAATGGAGAACCTTCCCAGGAGTGGCCGGGCCGACCAAAATTACCCCAAGAGCAAAGCGACGACTCATCCAAGAGGTCACAAAAAAACCCACAACAACATCCAAAGAACTGCAAGCCTCACTTGCCCCTCACTTTTAAGTCATGGTCATCACATCCATACTCCTCGTACGCACCATTAAGAAAGAGACTGGGACAAAAGTTGTCTGCATGGCAGGTTCGCAAGACGAAAACCGCTGCTGAGCAGAAAGAACATAAAGGCTTGTCTCAGTTCTGCCAGAAATCATCTTTATGATCCCCAAGACTTTTGGGAAAATGCTCTGTGGACTGATGAGACAAAAGTTTGAACTTTTTGGAAGGTGTGTGTCCCAGTACGTCTGGCGTAAAAGTAACACTGCATTTCAGAAAAAGAACATCATACAACAGTAAAATATGGTGGTGGTAGTGTGATGGTCTGGGCTGTTTTGCTGCTTCAGGACCTGAAAGACTTGCTGTGATAAATGAAACCATGAATTCTGCTTTTTACCAAAAAATCCCGAAGGAGAATGTCCAACCATCTTTTCTTGACCTCAAGCTGAAGCGAACTTGGGTTCTGCAGCAGGACTATGATCCAAAACACACCAGCAAGTCCTCCTCTGAATGGCTGAAGAAAAACAAATGAAGACTTTGGTTGGCCTATTCAAAGTCCTGACCTGAATCCTATTGATATGCTGTGGCATGACCTTAAAAAGGCAATTCATGCTCGAAAACCCTCCAATGTGCCTGAATTAAAACAATTCTGCAAAGAAGAGTGGACCAAAATTCCTCCACAGCGCTGTAACATACTCATTGCAAGTTATCGCAAATGCTTGATTGCAGTTGTTACTGCTGCTAAGGGTGGCCCAACCAGTTATTAGGTTTAGGGGGCAAACACTTTTTCACACAGGGCATGTAGTTTTGGATTTTGTTTTCCCTAATAATTATTAATAATAAAAACCTTCATTTAAAAACTGCATTTTTGTATAATCTTTGACTATAGTTAATTTGTTGCTGATCTGAAACATTAAAGTGTGACAAACATACAATAAAATCAGGAAGGGGGCCAACACTTTTTCACACCACTGTATATGCAATAATGGCAATATTACCCAATATATAATTCAATAATGACGATAATTGATGCCAAGGGTTTACAGGGAGGCAGGTCGTATTTTGGTAGAGACTGTTTATAAATTCCAGACCGCATCTCACTGTCCAGCATTCAGAGGTGACAGTCATATGGAAGACTTAAGGAGGTTTGCGCCAGATATCAGGAGTGAGGCAGAGACCACAGCTTTGGTAATCCCACCTGACCTTTCTCTCACACACACCACACACACACACACACACATACACACACACACAGAGTCCTGACTTCCTCCATGTTTAAATGGAGATGATTGAGAAGGAATGCCCCACATGCACCAGCATCTAAAAGCCTTTTGATGTCTCTTTTCAAAGTGCTCCCATCAGAGAGTACAACACAGGGAGCCTCACACAAGTGCTGGAGAGATGTGAAAAATACTAAGGAAAGTCAAACACCCGGTCTTTACCTCCCATACCTGACTGACAAATATCGGTTTTGACAGGCTAAAGATGAGACAGAGAAGCGTCTGTCCGCATATGGACACATTTTTATTAATCCACTTACTGATTTTATGCAACTCTTTACTTATTAGAGGATGGAAAATTTCTCACAAAGTGACCTTCATAATTATCAGATGCTTTTCAGAAATGAAGTAACACATTATTCAAGTGCTATAAATATGTAGCTGCAGTCACTATCAAAAACATCTTAATTGAATTAAGAAAACATAATACATATGAATCGACACAAAAAAGTACCACAAAGCTTTACTACTGTCACATTCTCTTTATATTTGAGGACTTTTCTTTCTTCACATGCTTCATGTTTAGTTCCTGTATTTAGTTCCTGTATTTAGTTTAACTCTCTAATCTCTAGAGCAAGTACTTATTTTATAAGTATTTACATTCATTCGGAAACACTTCTTTTGTCACGTACAGTTTTTCACCAACTGCGTAATACACGGTTTCGGATGCAGCCACTGTTTCTTGTTTTTTCATGATTTCTAGTATGTTTTCATTGTTTGCCATAGTTATGTTCCACACCTGTCTCTAGTTTGGTTCGGTCTGTGTATTTAAACCCTGCTCAATTGCTGTTTATTGGTGGTTATACTGTCTTTGCTGTTGAGTTTGCCATGTTAGGTTGGACTCCTTGTTGTCACCTTTGTTATTTTAAAGGCACAATATGTAATTTTTTTTGCCACTAGAGGGCACGTATTCAAAACAAACAAAGAAACAAAGGCGTAGTTTGATGACGCCGTGACTGAGTGTGGAATCATGGGAGTTGTCGTCTTCATCCCCACAGCCAATGCAATCCGACGGGACTCAGGCAGAAATCATGTTCATGGATGAGCTAATGTATTAAAGATTTACTGACGTCATAGAATGAAGCAGAGTGAGGCAGAAAGCTGTCGAAGCGAAACGAGGCAGCTGAACGAGTGCGACACATGGCTCAAAAGCAGCTGAGCTTTTATTATGCCACAGCTTCCGGAAAGCAGCGCTGTTTTATCATACTAGATACATTTGAATGTTATGTTATAATGCTACTCTGTGCGGTCGTCACCTGTCTAATAAAAAGCACAGCATATTAAAGCGTCTTTGGTGTTTCCATGTTTTCTACAAAACAAAGTCAATATTAATCGTGTGTTCTGTGTTAACCATGATAAAAAAAACACCAAGTGAATAAAATAAGCTATCAAAATCTTGAAAAAATAAGCAGTATTCTCTGCTCTCAGACGCTGGGGCGTGTCCGCTGGCGGCGCTGAAACCACGCCCACTCGCGGAAAAGCTGCCATCTCTCCAGGGGTGTGGACTCGAGTCACATGACTCGAGACTTGACTCGGACGTAAGTCCCAAATTTGATGACTTGCGACTCGATATAATTAAAGAAGACTTGAGACTCGACTTCGGGGATATGGGAAAACTGCTTAATGCTTGGAAAGAAGCAGTGATTATTCCTATTAGGAAGCCAGGGAAAGATCCTTCAAAACTGGTAAACTATAGGCCAATAGCTCTAACATCGAATTTAGTCAAAATAATGGAAAGGATGATTACTGAAAGACTGACATTTTATCTGGAAACAAAGGAACTTTTATCACCTTATCAGAGTGGATTCAGGAGAGGGAGAGGAACAATGGACCCAGTTGTATATTTGGAAACAGAAATCAAGAAGGCACAGGTTAACAAAGAATCAGTTATGGCAGTTTTCTTTGATGTTGAGAAAGCATACGATATGGTTTGTAAGGAGGGACTAATGATTAAGTTAAATAAAATAGGAATTTCAGGAAGAGTATTTAATTGGATTAAAGATTTTTTATTTGACAGATCTATTCGAGTTAGAATTGGTACAGCTTTGTCCAGGAAGTATCTGGTAGATAACAGAACCCCTCAGGGTAGTGTCATTAGTCCATTGCTTTTTTCCATCATGATAAATTATGTTTTTTCCCAAGTTCCACCTGATATTAGCCGATCTTTATTTGCAGATGATGGAGCATTATGGAAAAATTGGAAGGAATGTTGAACACATTAAAATAAAGATACAATAAGCAATTAATGTGGTTGAAAAATGGTCATACTCATGGGGATTTTAGTTTTCAGTAGAAAAAACTAAATTACTAATATTTACAAGGGAAAAAAGGAAATCACTGGAATGGAGGTAAGAATATACGGACAATTAATTGAGCCAGTTAAAGTCTTTAAGTTTTTGGGAGTGTGGTTTGATTCCAAATTGATTTGGACTGAACATATTAATAATATACTTAACAAATGTAAAAAGGTGTTAAATGTTATGAGGTGTTTATCTGGATCTGATTGGGGAGTGAGCAGAGGTGCAATGAAAAGTGTATATATAGCATTGATTAGATCAGTATTGGATTATGGGAGTTTTGTATATGGATCGGCAGCTAAAACATCATTACAAAAGTTAGAAGTAATACAAGCTCAAGCATTGAGATTGTGTTGTGGTGCGGTCAAGTCGACTCCTGTTGATGCTCTGCATGTGGAGATGGGGGAAATGCCAATGTGTTTCCGACTTGAACAGCTAATGATGAATTATTGGGCAAATTTAAAAGGACATACTGAGGCTGGAAACCCAACCACCAAGGTACTTCTCCCATGTTGGGAGAGTGAGAGAGCTAAGAGTAAATGTTTTGCATGGATCTCCGTGGATATAGCAAGACAAATGGGATTAGATCAGGAAACATACATTCCTACAGTCCCATTAACAGTAACTCCTCCATAGTTATTTCTCTCAGTATTCGTTGTTTATATCTACTGGAAAATAGTAATCTATTTAAAGATACAGGAAATCTGCCAGTGTTGGTGGAGGATAGGATTCAAACATTGTATCAGAATTATGTAGCAATATATACAGACAGATCCAAAGATCCTACAGACATATGCATTTACCATTCCATCTTTACAAGTATCTATCAATAGGAGAACATCAGATCACCTGGCAGTTTATACAGTTGAGTTAATAGCAATTGCAACAGCTCTGCACTGGGTAGAACAAGTTAAACTAAACAAAGTTATTCTGTGCTCAGATTCAAGTTCAGTGTTATTATCGTTATAGTCATTTTCATCCCGGGGTAGGCAAGACATATATGTAGTGAGAATATACTGCGCATTTTTTTTTAGCCAAGCAGAAATAAAGACAATACTTCAAAGTAATCACATAATGGCAGATAAATGACATGGAAGTACAGGCAGCATCTTTATACCATCCAGAAAGAGTGGGAAGGGGATGCGGATGCACATGGTGGAAGTACAAGGAGGAAATACATATCAAGGTTAGACTGGGTCACACAAGACTAAATAGACAGTGCCCTCATGTGGAAACATCCCACAGGTCTGTGTGAGGATGCCAGGAGGAGGAATCATAGAACATGTTCTAATGTTCACTGACGCCAAAAATATATTTAGAAAGAGAAATATTTCAGAAGGACACCATAGGAGATCAGAGATGCACAGCAATACTCGGAAAAAAAAAGTCAAACCATGAAATTATATTCTTTACTTGATTCCGTTGAGGGACAAACTGGGTTAATAAATAGAATATAAAGTATAATTTGTTTATTTATATTACTATGTTTTTTAAATTTTTTTTGTGTGTTTTTGATAAAAAGAATTTTTTATATAGCCTATATATACAGTCCTGTTGAGGTCCACTTTGGGTCCACACTCAGTATATTAGGGTGGCCGTATGCACCTTCACGTTGGATGCCACCCGCCATAAACAAGAAGAAGAAGAAGAAGAAGACTTGACTTGGACTTGAGCCCTGTGACTCGGAAAGACTTTATGATCAGATCAAAGTCATTATAGCGTCCCTGCAGCGTGCTTGCGCTTGACTGGCAATAAGCCAGAGACTGAGTTCAGGGAGCGCTGTATTTATAGGCTTGTATACATTAATGGAGTGATAACATAACTTATGACAAAAGAGCTGAGATAAGAATTATTTTTTTTTACATGATTCGTCTAGCGATCTCCGCTCATGAAAAGCACTGCCCTGTCCGTTTGATCGCCGCCCAGCAGACACACGGAGCGGGCATGAGAACGAGAGGCGCGGCCGCGGTCACTTCACTGGTGCTCGCCTCATCATCACTGTGACCGCTGCTGTTAAATATTCCTCACTTCTTTCAAGTAGATATAACTGCAGACATTTTGGAGATCTCCAAAATGGGGCGTGAACTCCAAAAGTGGGCAGAACCTCCAAAATGGGGCGGGGTCTCCTCGCGCAAAAACTTTCACCATTGGCTCTGGCTCCAGCCAATTTTTATTGACTTGCATTTCAAAATAAAACTTTATAATTTAAACATCGTTTCTAGTTGATCTAAAATAAAATATGTTATATAAATAAATATTCTCTGTGAGAGCAGAGCCTAAAGCTCGTGGCCAGTGGTATTTGGACTGAAGTTTGAACCTCTGCTTAATGATATAAACGGGAATCACCCACGAGCTCTCCCGCGAGCCGTCCCAGCGCAGCGCAGGGGAAAGATTTTACTCTACTGCTTTGTTTTAAGCAACGGGGGCGTCCCGGGGCTCGAAATTTGCAGGATAGGAGGGGGTATTGATGCTGGGTGCAACTAAAAAGGTGCCATTGTCCGGTGAGGTCCGGTTGGGGAGTTACGGAACGATTCATATCGCATAATCTTATTAACTGTTTATCTCCTGAACTGCATCTTTCTTTACCACGCTGTTCAGCGCCAATCCCGCCGTGCAGTCCATTTCACTGGTTAAGGTTAGGGTCAGGTGTGGGGTAGGTTTACGGGTTAGCATTTTTGTAGTATAGTGTAGGAAATCAACACTTTAATTGACACAACCAATAAAATCTTTGTCGGGTGGAGTTTGCACTGAAGTGGATTGGGGGAAAAAAATGTGCATGCGTGTCATGTGCCTGTCTGTCAATGGGAGGAAGCCACGCCCTATTTTGGAGCTCCCACCCCGTTTTGGAGTTCCCGCCCCCATTTGGAGATCTCCAGGCTGCAGTTATACCCTTCTCACTGATTTTGTTTGCTCGACACCGAGGTGCACCAAGAGTGACGGATACGCATCCCGGGCATCCCAATCGATGTGCTTTCATTTTTATTTTTTTATTTGTAATAAACACCTCTCTGAAACCTTTTTTTTTTGTCAGATCTCCACTGTTTTTTTTCAGTCGGTTACATATTTTAATTGCATGTGCATATTTTATTTATTTAAACCTCCATTAAGTGTAAAGTTGAATCCATATCGAGATTTCAAATCTTAGTTTAAAGTTATGGTGGCACAGATTAAAGTTTAATCTTAATATACTTAATCCAGATCAATGATGGGTTAAAATGTAACCTGCTTATTTTTTAAAGTTTGAAGTTTGGTGTCAACATAATTTCTTCAGTTAAACCTTTATTTAATCTAGATTTAAAATTAATCATTGAAAACCATTTAGCTATAATTTGAAGAAAAATGCACATTAGGCCTAATATCTGAAGTGGACAAGCGGCAATAGGCCTAATGATTATTTAAAATATCATATGAAGAAGTGTTTCTTTCACAAAATGAGTATTGTATATATAACTATAAAATATAGGCTACTCAATTTTTCTCCCACTTCACCAGGCACTCATGTCGCTTCCATTTCTTTTGGGATAAATTAATGAATTCACGTGTTGTAAATCAGTCTATAGGCCTATAGCGCACATAGCCCCTAAATTTAGTGATCACCTATGCATATTATAAACTTAACATACGTACAACAATTTTTTTCTATTAAATGATTTTGTCTTTGTTGCTCTTAGTTATAAAGTATGGTAGCACAGCATTTTTGAATGATTGTCTTCATGAGTTTGCCTGCAATTGCATGTTTCCTCTCACTTGTAAAGTATGCTAGCAGTTATTTCTTTTAGTTCTTTCAAAGCAGTTCTTTCTGCGTTTTCCGCTCACATATTTTTTAATCTGTTTCATTGAGGTTCCAAAAAAATATCTCATTGGCTTAGATATAACACCTAGAAGCATATATTCTTATGCACACATGCAAAGTATGTTGCAGCTGTTATTTCTATGAAATTATGTTGTCTTTGCTATTCTGTTACTAATAAAATCGTTTTTTTTGGCACAATCCCTAAATTTAACTCGAGTAGTTTTAATAAGGGCACCCATCTCACATGAAATTGAACTATGAACATATTCTACCTGCCTTCCTGATATAACTAATCATAATTAATCATAATATACACTAATTTGGGCAACGAGCACTAATGAATTGTTTAAGACTTGAAGCTAAAAGTTGAGGACTCGCAACTCGACTTGGACTTGCCTGTCTTGACTCGGGACTTGACTTGGGACTTGCCTGTCTTGACTCGGGACTTGAGTCGAGAATTGAATGCAAAGACTCGAGACTTACTTGTGGCTTGCAAAATAATGACTTGGTCCCACCTCTGCGTCTCTCTCTCAACTGTCTTCCTCTGCAGCTTATTTAAATGAGGAGACTGAACTGTTTTGTAAATTATTGCAACAAGGTATTATGCATTTACGTGACGAAGGCATAGCTAGCTAGAAACCGCTAGGCTAACGAATGGCAGTAACTTGCGATTGAGCGGGCAAACCACTGCGCTGTAGTTATTAGGCGTGTTCGACTTGAAGCAGGGCTATGCAGAACAATCAGTGTATGACACGAGAGTCATTCAAAAGCATGAGGAGCCTCTATAGATCTGTACTTTGATGTCACACATCGATCGATCTGCTCGGAGCTGCTTCAAGTCGAACACACGTCTTGGTGTTAGGGGAGGGGCCATGCTCGGTGGCTCCATTGCGTCATCGAGCCACCATTTTAGCCCCGCCAAAAAAACCCTGAACACGGAATTGGTCAAAAACTGTTTAATGGTTTAACTCCAAAATTCAGAACTACATACTTCAGAGTCTTTGTAATGTGATTCTGCAATACATTTCTAACATTTCTAATGTGTTTAGAAACAATTCTCAGAATTCTCTTTAGTCACCAACCTGCAGGGCCTCTAGAAAGCGGAAGGACCCGAGCCGCCTGCCCCGAGGAACAAGGCAAAAACTGGAGTTGTGTAGCAGCTCTTGATAATCAAACCTGTGGACACAAACAAAAACACAACAAACTACATTAGAATCTGCCCATTAAAACATCCATACAAAGACATCTTGTTTTACATTTGTTTGATTTCTGTTACTGTTAATTTTAACCTTGAAATATTATGAGACTGATTTACATACATGCACATACTCATACTTTTACACCAAATGCACACACAAGTGGCCAAAAGTGGGTGGGGCTAATCGTAAAAACAATCACCAATCAACCAGATCCTGTTATTTGCTCTCTCCTTCTGTTCCGACAGTCAGCCTTAATCTGGCTAGAGCTCACTCTCCTCTGTTTAATTCTCTTTTAATTACTGCCTCACTTTCTTTCTCTCCCTTTCTTTCTTTTATTATCACCGTCCTGCATCAGCCATCCAGCCAATAAGTGGAAAATATGTTGTTCTTCTTCTGAACTTATTTTTCTCTTTCTGCCCATGAGAAGCAGGGTTGTTATCATTAGCATAACAAAAAACTGAAATAAAATATTTTATTTCAGTTAGCTGCCAAAGGCATCTTTTCTCATTTTTGTTTAGATGAAGTATAACTAAATATGCTAAAATCTGCCAAATGCATAAACGTATAAAATGTAAAAATGAAAAAAACAACAACTATATAAGCATATTTAAACCAACAACAACAGCAAAAACAAATAAAAACTAATACAAAAATCACAACTAAAACTTTAATAAAAAAAATCGAATTCAAAATATTAACGATTATTATAATAAAATAACACTGATGTGAAGTGAGCAGATTTATTCTAGCAGGTGAGCATATTGATTGGATAACACATTTTTTAATTGATTTGAAACTAAGATATCTGAAGTATGTCCAGAAAATACTGGATCAGGCAGTGTGTTGCTAAGTATATGCCACTATATGGATTGCTTTTGAATTCACGTTTGATGTCATCAAAATCAATTGGAGGACAGCATTAAAAATGATTGACAAGTCGGATTTGACAGTCCTGCTCTAGCACGCTTTCAGAGGGTCATTCAGGAGCAATAAACACAATCTGTCTCTGTCATTCAGGTATTTGACTGCATTACTGATAGCCTCACGCTCACACACCTACACACATTCCTACTTACACATGCACACACATAGGCTACTGTAAACTCAAACACATTGAAATATTTGATTTGCTTTAACAAAGATACTGCCAAAAAGCTCTGCGTGCTGGTGGGTGGAAATCCAACCTCTCCTCAGTCGTGTTGTGTGCAGCACTTCCCTCAGTCTACAAACCTCACAAGAGTTCTGATCACAACAATTCTCCACAACTTGTAAGAATAAGGGTCTAGACATCTGAGATTGCTTTCCCTGCAAGTTTGTGCTGAAACTGTTGTTGCTAGAAGCAGCAGAGTTGTAAGAATCACTTTGGGACTCGTTTTCTCAAAGATCAAACCTCCTGGCCTCTTGCTGGGTCGAATAAGGGTCTCCAACAAGAAGATTGGACACAACCTTTCGCTAGACTGAAAATGCTATAACATTCTCTCTCATTCTCAGAAAAGGGAGTTGACAATTAATTAAAGCATAACATTGCAATCAAATTAATTACATGGTGGTGTTAAGACCAAAAGTATTGCAACAAATACAAATGTTACTTTTTGCCAAAGTTACTTTAGAGTGCAGACCGTCTTTTTTTTTTTTTTTTTTTGTCAAACATTTATTAAACCACACTGTTTTTCTTAATTGTACTGACATGTTAAATTAGCAGCCTAAAACATAATATTTCTTGAGCACCAACTAAATTTGAAATATAAATTAAGTAGAGAAAGAAAAATGCTTTTCAGTTGTGTTCAGTTGCTGAATGTGATTGACCTCTTTTGTGCTCTGTAATTAAATTGGGAAGCTTGACACAAAAAGTCAATGTGTTCTTCATACTTTGTGTTTAGAGAATAATCTTTGTTTGGACAAATTAACAAAGTGTCTACAAAGTAGTCTAATGTTTCTGACAGTGGGAAAGCTTCTTTTTTTTTTTTTTTACATTTGAAGCTATTTTAATACAGTAAATGGCAACATCTAATTACCCGTGTGTTAATTTAAAGGTGCCCATGGCTAATGTTCCAAATGAGATACAAAAAGTCAGGGTTGCCCATTCACCAAAAAAAAAAAAAGTCACATCAATTATATCACTGTATATCTGTCAAATGTATTTCCTCTAACTTTGTAGAATACTAATAATGCAATAACATCATAATTCTGTGTATGTGACTTGTTAAATTTTTTGTTCCAGGTTTTCCTGGTTTTGAAGTTCGTAGTGTAATAGTACGGTGGCCGGGAAGTGCAAAGCAGATCACAATTCTGAAAACAAAAAAACAAATTACAAACGCAAATGCAAATCTAAAAAAAACAATATAACAATTCAGAAAACATTTAACCAGTCTAAAAAACAAAATAACAATTTAGAAAGTACAACAACAATTCAGAAAACATTATACCAAGTCAGAAAACACAACGACAAGTCCGAAAACAAAATAACAATTCAGAAAACAAAATAACAAATCAGAAAACACGAAAGGTAGGTAAGTTTGAGAACAGCGCCATGGTTTGGGATTTACAAAAAAAAAAATCACCGCTGACTGGACGAGACATCTTTCAATCAACATATACAGGAAGAACCAGCTGAAGAACAGCAGAGTCTTGGTAGAAACTTCGGAGATGGTATTAAAGTAGCTCAAATATAAATGTATTGTATGAATTGCCCTTAATCTGGAATAAAAAATACGGGGTGTATATTTACATTTAGTTACAAGTGCTGTAAACATCAGCTCCATGGCGAAAAAAAAGGGAGGGAAAAAAAGTTTGGCAAAAGATGGGATCGAACCCAGGTCGATCGCGTCAAAAAGCCAAGGGCACACACTTAACCATCTGCCACGGGAGCGGATAATTTACAGCCACTTTTAACTAAATGTAAAAGACACCCCGTATTTTTTATCCATAGTAAGGGCAATTCATACAATACCTTTAAACTGAGCTACTTTGGTTAATGGAAACAGGTCAATTTAGCTCAAAGGGAATCATTTAAGATTTTAAAGGGAACGCCACCATTAATATGTAAGGGAATTTGGACAGAATCACTGTTTTACGGCTGATCACTGAGACGGCCAGCGATTCAGTGAACGAGCCGTATGACATCAATTCTGCAATGGATATTTATATCCAAAATATAGTGAAAACACTATTAATTAGCACGGTAACAAGATCGGCAGTTTAAGACATTAACTTGTGAGCACAAAACACAGATACTTCTCTTTTCAATATAAATAAGGCTTTATTGGATAAATCTAAGACATATAAACTAATCTAACACACGCATTCACACA
Source organism: Sinocyclocheilus anophthalmus (assembly GCA_018155175.1). NCBI lineage: Eukaryota > Metazoa > Chordata > Actinopteri > Cypriniformes > Cyprinidae > Sinocyclocheilus > Sinocyclocheilus anophthalmus. Next base: position 111,855 of record JADLZN010008686.1, on the reverse strand, counting down.
AGTTGCAGAAAGAGAGAAAGTGAGGAAATAATTAGTTTAAGAGAATGAAAATGTGAAATCCCAAGTTTACAGCAATATGTGCAATTGCATAGATCTGAACAACCATCAATCACTTAGTTAACCCTCGCATTGAGTTTGCTCAATGAGGTTAAAATTTATATTAAATGCACCAGTTCAGCTAGGATCTGGAGGTACTTGCTTTCCTGTGTGCGGGGTTTCCTTCCTTGTCTGGTTGCCGAAAGGGGTTTCCCGAGGTTGCTGATTGGCTGGAGGTTCAGTCTTGGGAAGCCAGTGATTGGGCGTTGGCTGGCGACGCGGAGCTGTGGTCTGCAGTTGAAGTTTTAGACTGCACTCTTTCGGAGATGCGGTGTTAGGCAAACTTAACTCGGAACACATGAAACTCTCAACGGAAAATAAAATAAACTAAAGAAATAGAAGTAAAGTTTGACGAGACTAGGTGGCGTTTCTCCTCATGGTTTTGGAGGAGATGGCGTGTAAGCCAGAGCACGCTCAAAAGGCGCTAAGAAGCGATGACTGAAAAACACGACTAAAAGCGAAAGGAAAAGCCGCATGGCTAAAAAGCATAAAACTAAAAAGCCGCAGGCTAAAGCATATAACTAAAAAGCATGACTAAGCGAAAAGCTAAAAGCTAGACACAAAAAGGCAAGTGTGATGGTGTCCTGAGTATTTAAACCAGGCTGTTTAACACACCCCAAATGGTGTTTTGACCAATTAGATGTCGTGTTTGCTCAGGGTGTTGTATATTTCTCCTCCTCATTCATAAATCAACTGTTATCTCATCATTCACATGGTCTGAATTTTCCCGTTCTTGCAGAGTATAATTTTGGACATGATTTCTATAACAAGAATATGATACATTTGACAACGAAGTGATTAGAATAAACGTTTCAAGCATGAATTCTCAAACTCACACATACCAAACCTGAATACGAACCATTAAGCGATTCAATAGTTATTAAAAATACATACACAATAAATGATTAAGACCTGATAAGTCACATGTAGGTTACATACATGATATGGAGTTATGCAATGAAATGATTAGTTGTTCAGGTCCTTTTAGTGTCATTTAGATGCATATTTACATGGAAATGGAGTTTCTGTGCCATTCTCTGAACATAAGGACGTGTTCTGTGAAGACCAGAGGTTAAGAGGTCTCTCATAAGGAATTTCAGTCTGTTCTCTGTCTCAGAGGTGGGGGAAGTAAATCCAAAGAGCTTGTGATCACTATCACATGTTTCCATGTGATGGTCACGCTATGCATCTCTTTTGACCATTATTCTTGATAACTTGCCCCAAAATTGACAATCTCCTTGGAATTGTCAATAAGTGTTCTTTTGTTTTAATGTTGCAAGCTGTTCTGTGAAAGAGTTGGTTAGCTTCAGCTTCAACTGGCTAGGGTCTGATTATGACATCCTGTTGTCTTGGGCCTCTTGTGGAATTTTTGTGCTCCTAATGTTTCAACCATGTTTTGACCAAATCTTAGATTGTCTGATTCGGTCTGATATCCTACAACCATCTCTGAACTTTCTACCACGACTCTGCTGTTCTTCAGCTGGTTCTTCCCTGTATACATTGATTGACACGATTTGCGTCAGTTAGCGGTGAGTAACCCAAGCCAAGGCGCTGTCTCAAACTATACCCTACTTTTCCGGTTGTCGATTTTCGTTGTGTTTTTCTGACCTGGAAATTTTGTTTTTGGATTTGTCGTTGTGTTTTCTGACTTGTTATAATGTTTTCTGAATTGTTGTTGTGCTTTCTGAATTATTTTGTTTTTTAGACTTGCATTTGTGTTTGTAATTTGTTTTCAGAATTGTGATCTGCTTTGCACTTATCGGCCACCGTAGTAATATTCATGCTATTTTCATTTAATTAAATGTATTGTTCTATTTGTGTAATACATGATTTGTGCATTGTGTGTTTTCGTTAGCAATAAGATGTAATAATTTGTTTCTTTTTTTATTTGTATTTATACACTGCAATTTGTTTAGATTTGACTTTGTTACTTGTTATTTTTGTACAGATTTTTGTATGTATCCAGTTAAAATTGTATGATTATTTACTTGTGTTGTTCCAAATAAAACTGCATACATACATGGTTTTTGGGTTTTTTGGATAAACACTGAAAGTAATGTCATGCGTAAATTTTCATTCAACAAAACTATGACACATATTTGCACACATATTTATCTGATCTAACACTGAGTGAACTGTAATGACAAGTCATAGTTTGACTGAGATCACATCAGTTTCATCCATCTTGTAAGGTAAAATAACCACAAAATGCACAGTAACTTATGGATCTTCCTCTGTGTATTCTATTTTGATCAGGCACAGAAGTGGCAGCCGTGGCCTTGAGAGGCACTTCTCAATAAGGCGGAGGAACGTGATATATATTCAGTTTCAAACACTAAGACACCATGACAAATTCAGGTGCACCTGAATGCTTACATACTCTGCAGTTGTATTTCGCATACATTGATAAACTAGCTATGGATTCTTTTGGTGTGACTTCCCCATACTACAACCTGCATACTGAAGAAAACTGCCTGAGAAGAATGCTAAAAATATCTAGGCCTGACCATGGAATAAAAAACTGAATCAATTATATGCTGATGAATTAATCAAATTGCAAATAGATTATTTGAACTGGATCTTAGAGCCACGCTTGACACTATCGACCACAACATTCTTTTGAATAGACTAGAAAATTATGTTGGCATTAGAGGAAGTGCATTGGCATGGTTCAAATCATACTTATCTGACCACCAACAATTCAACTCAGTGAATGAAGACCGAAAATGCGTGCAGGTCCCCTACCCTCTTGATGGAGGCCAATGCCAGCAGGAGCAAAGTCTTCATTGAAAGGAACTTCAGCTCAACCGTCTGCAAAGGCTCAAACGGGCCCTGTTGTAGTGACGTGAGCACTAGAGTTAGGTCCCAAGAGGGTATAGAGGGGGGCCATGGAGGGTTTAACCTTCTCGCCCCCTTAAGGAACCTGACGACCAGGTCATGCTTCCCCAACGAACAGGTTCCACTTCAAAGCGTAGGCATGTCTCATAGACGGTGCTTTCGCCGAAGTGATGGTGTCGACTGCCTCTTGGGGTAGGTCACTCAGAACCTCCGCGTCCCATCCAGGGACCAGACATGAAGTTTCCAGAGATCCACGCAGAGTGCCACAGGGTGCCCCGTCTCTTAGTCAGTAGATCCTTCCTCAGAGGAAACGGCCAAGGAGGGGCTGTCGCTGGGAGGGAGCGCAGCTCGGGACAGCACGTCGGCTGCCCGGTTGAGCAGCCCAGGAATGTGAACAGCAAGAATCGACCTCAGATGCTTCTGACTCCAGAAGAGGAGGTGGCGGGCGAGTTGCGACACGACGGGAGGGAGCGCACAGACCACATCGTCGGGTGATGTAGCAAGGTCGCGTTTGTCTGTTCGGATAGTACCATGCTGCTCGTAAGGCCCTTTGAGATGGCTCAGGGCAAGGTGCACTGCTAGCAACTCGAGGCAGCCAGTGCAGTTGACACTGCAAGCCCGTTGTACGTGGCCTCCCAGCCGGTGGTGGAGGCATCCGTGCAAACCACAGAATGCCTGGAGACTTGCTCCAGGGGCACTCCTGCCCGGAGTAACGCAAGGTCTGACCACGGGGTGAATGTTTGGCGGCAGGCCGGTGTAACTTGAACCTGGAAGGTGCCACGTTGCCACGCCCACCTCGGGACTCGGCCATGGAGCCAGTGCTGCAGCGGCCTCATATGGAGCAGCCCTAGCGGCATGACTGCCGCCGTAGCTGCCATATGCCCCAGGAGCCTCTGAAACTGTTTCAGTGGGACCGCCATCCTGCTCTTGAACGTATTCAAGCAGTTCAACACAGACTGAGCACGTTCCTGCGTGAGGCGTGCTGGCTGTTCGACCAAGGCCAACTCCATACCGAGAAAAGAGATCCTCTGCCTCGGAGAGAGTTTGCTCTTTTCCCAGTTGACCCGAAGGCCCAACAGGCTGAGGTGTGAAAGTACCAAATCCCTGTGTTCGCACAACTGATCCTGAAACTGAGCGAGTATGAGCCAATCGTCGAGGTAGTTGAGAATGCGAATGCCCTGTTCTCTCATGGGAACAAGGGCTGCTTCCGTAACTTTCGTGAAGACCGGGGCGACAGGGACAGCCCGAAGGGCAGGACCTTGTACTGATATGCTCGCCCCTCGAACGCGAAGTGGAGAAACGGCCTGTGTCGAGGGAGGATCGAAACATGAAAGTACGCGTCCTTCAGGTCGATCGCTGCGAACCAATCTTGGGGACGGATACACCTGAAGATGCATTTCTGCGTGAGCATCTTGAATGGGAGCCTGTAAAGGGCCCGGTTCAAGACGCTTAGATCCAAGATCGGTCTCAACCCACCGCCTTTCTTGGGTACAATAAAGTAAGGACTGTAAAACCCCGACCTCATATCGGCAGGAGGGACCGGCTCTATCGCATCCTTAGCCAGTAGGACTGCGACCTCCGCCCGCAAGACAGGGGCTCATGTGCTTTCACGGAGGAGTGGACGCCCCTGAACTTGGGAGGGCGCTGGGCGAACTGAATCGCATAGCTGAGCCTGACGGTTCGAAAGGAGCCATCGAGACGGGCTGGGTATCTCTAGCCAGGCTCCCAGACACTGCGTAAGTGGCATCAACGGAACTACAGGTGTACCCGCAGTGGGGCAGCGCGGAAGAACGCAGGGACCCGGCCCGGGCGTCTCGTAGCCGGTCCGAGGCGGGGTCTGGGTGTGTGTAACACTGACCTGAGTTTGAGCAGAGGATGCGTGGGTAGTCCGTTGGTTCGTCCACCCGATCCGCCCACTGCTGCTCACTGGCGAAAGAGGAGGGTGAGTGTGATACGGCTCTGGATCGTTCACAACCCCCCGTCCCCTCAGGGGACCCAGAGGTAGAAGAAATTTCTCTTTTGTCGAGTACTTGGGTACCACTGACCGTGAGGTCAGTGGCGACAAAATAGGAAACAAAAGATTCTCCGCCCGGCCCTCCTCCGGGGGAGGGAGTGGTGCGTTCACCATCTCCCGAAGAGCAACTCCCTCCATCTCTGGGTCGCCCGTCTCAGGGCCTCTTGCTCTTTCGCTTACCACCAGGTCTGGCGGGGGCCTGGAAGGGGCGGCCGGCTCCTCGGCAGACGGCGGGTGACGGCTGAGGCGCTGCCACAGGCGGACGGGTGAGGGCAGCAGCTGCACGCCGGGGCGGGATGTACCTGATGGCCTCAGTCTGCTTTTGGGCAGCGGAGAACTGCTGGGCGAAGCTCTCCACCGTGTCGCCGAAAAGGCCGGTCTGGGACATGGGGGCGTTCAAGAATCTTGTCTTGTCCGTCTCGCGCATGTCAGCCAGTCACAGCCAAAAATGGCACTCCTGGACCACCATAGGGGACATTGCACGACCCAGAGACCGCGCCGTAACCTTCGTCGATCGTGGCGCGAGGTCCGCCGTGGTGTGGAGTTCTCTGCAAACTTCCGGGTCGTGACCACCCCTGTGCAAGTCCCCCAGTGCCTTGGCCTGGTGCCTTGCAGTAACACCGAAGCGTGTAAGGCGGACGCAGCTTCTCCACAGGCCGTATAAGCACTGCCGATCAAGGCCGATGAGTGCCTGCAGGCCCGGGACGGGAGCAGCGGTTTGCCCCACCAAGTGGTAGTGGCATTTGTACAAAATTGCATTGCAACCGACCGCTCCACCTGCGGAACTCCCGCGTACCCCCACGCTGGACCCCCATCAAGGAAGGTGAGGGAGGATGAGCCACTGGGCCAGTTTCTGGCAGTGCAGGGTGGAGGGCCCTTCCGCAATGCCAGAAGAAGGCTCCCGGCTGCCACCAGAGGGGAACCCCAGATCTAGGCAGTGGCATGTGCACTCCGCCCCCTTGCAGTTAACGGTGTCTGGTCCGCAACTCCGAGATGGTCACACCCCCGCGATGGGAGCATGAGTCATCCACGAAAGCAACCTCAGCATGCTTCATGCCCAGACACAAGAGGCAGCGATCGTGACCATCACCCGGCGCCAGGTAACGACCGCATCCAGAAACACACGGATGGTACGACATCTTTAAAAGAAGGTCTTTAAAAAGACGCACCCGTAATTGCTCTTTTAGGGAAATTGCTCTTTTAGCGTGCTGAGGCGCACAGGGTAGATGATCATTTGCAACACAAACAGGTGGTAGTGCAGCCTGATGTGTGCAACCAACTCGACACGGGAAACCACCACCGCTAAAGCGAGTCCACCAGCAGAGAGCCCACGAAGAGCAGCTTGACTGTCGTTGTATACTGTAGAACTTGGTCAGGCAGCCAGAAGATTAGAAACGCTTGGCTCGAAGTGACAAAGCTGAAATAGGCGCTGCATATGGCCGGCCTACTTATACTAACGGTTGTGATCAGCCGCAGGCTGGATGCAATATCGCATGCCATGTGAATTGGCTTGTTTAGTTTACACTCGGAGTAGATTGGTCTCTCGAAGCGAGATCCCAATTCGTCGGTCATCCGACGTGACGTCGAGAGTGGCCGACTGAACTGAAGGGAACCTCCAGGCTCAGGTACTAGGACCATTACTTTTAACGCTTAATATGTTACCCTTGGGAGATATCATCAGGAAATACGGTGTTAGCTTTCACTGTTGCTGATGATACTCAGCTCTATATTTCTTCGCGGCCCGGGCGAAACATACCAATTTGAAAAATTAACGGAATGCATAGTTGATATAAAAGTATGATGACTAGTAACATCTTAATGTTAAATTCTGAAAAAACGAAATAAACAAAACAAAAAACAAAACATAAAACGAGGTGTTTAATTATAGGACCAAAAACCTCACCAGGTAAAACCTAGAACACTGTCTAATTACTTGATGGCTGCTCTGTCAATTTCTTTCTCATCAGTGAGGGTGCCTAGGTGTGCCTTTTTGCTAGCAAACTTTCCTTCGAAAAGTCAGTGTTTATAGCATGTTAAAACGCATTTACCATCTCAAAAAATATATTAATTATGAACTATGCGTTCAAGTCACATGCAGAAAATGTCAAGTCGCGTTCATGACCCCAGGCGTAGAGTATTGTAATGCCATATTGGGTGGTGGCATGCACATTAATTACAAACTCAGCGGTGTCAAAATGCAGAAAGAAAGCTAGAGTTCTTACTAGACCAAGACGAAATGACTCATTTAGTCTGGTTCTGGACAACACGGCATGGGTGTTCTGGTCCTAGTTTAAACATCGTCTACATTTTAAAATCTTGCTAATACCTATAAGCACTGAATGGTTTGACCTCATCTTTGAGCAAGCTCTTATTGCATTCGAGTCTCATTGTCGCAACAATCTCAAAAAGCCATTGATAATACCTAGATATCAAAATCAACTGCGGGCGGAAGATCATTTTCCTATTTAGCGCCCAAACTCTGAAACAATCTACCTAACATTGTTCAGGAGGCAGACACACTCTGTAAGTTTAAACCTAGATTAAAGACCCATCTCTTTAACATGGCATACACATAACACACTATCACACTTCTATAATTCAAATCCGTTAAAGGATTGTTAGGCTGCATTAATTAGGACAACCGGAACGGGAAACACTTCCCATAACACCCGATGTCCGTTACGCATTAGAGAATGGAATCTACACGAATATTAGTCTGTTTATTCTAATTCTGGGGTCAATAGCACCTGATCCAGATCCAGATCAGATGGTCACTGCAGCCACCCGGACCAGGCCGTATCCAGACCAGATGGTGGATGAGCACTTAGAGATGCCATTGGACATCCATTGAATGCAGCAGAGGGAACATGTCAAACTAGATGAGCCCCAGAGACAGATTCCCTTCGAAGACCTTATCACCTAGACGGCCATCGGGAGGAGGAAGGACCACGGGAACAGGGAGTCTCTGCCAATTGACTTGTTGAACCGTAGAATTAAACTGCTGGTTTCGTCTGGCCAGAGGAGAACAGAACATATTTTCAACACCACTATTCCTGGTTACTGTAAAGCTGCTTTGACACAATCTGCATGGTAAAAAGCACTCTATCAATAATGATGACTTGAAAATTCCTTGGAAAAAAGCACCAACATGAAGATAACACAATGAGAATAATTTACTGCAGAGTAAATCATTAAATATATATTATAAAAAGTAGCTTTAGAAGTATATAGTGTTTGTTTTATTATCATATCATTGAACATAAGCCTATTACTGGTCTACAGTTCATAGAAATCCAATTTGTGATATTTTTAAATCATTGGTTTAAGTTAAAAGTAGATTTGTGATTTCATGTTAGTTTTCTAATGTGTTTTTATAATTAGTTGTAATTAATGAGTTAAATTAATTATTAATATTAACTACAACAACACATGCATACTCTATATATCAGATAATTTCCACGCTATACTGAAGAATAATGTTTTTATATGCAGTATATTGTTTTTCTACTGGATAATTCTATTCCAACAACTGCACCCTTCTCTATTTTTATCTGTCTTCATCCTAGAAAAACAAAAAAAAAAGATACGAATATAAATAATACAACATGAGTGGTGCACATTTAGCTCTCTGGTAGCTCAATAACACATAGCATCGGGAGCAATTTACAACTATAACATGAACCGACGGAGGCCTGTAAATCTATTTCTTTTCCCCAGCCAAGAGCATCCTGAAGAGAGTGGGAAAAAAGACAGAATGTGAATGAATATGCAGGTCTATTTCTCATTCTCTACTCAAAGCGCAGCATAAAGGGCACATGAAGGAAAGTAAAGGCCTGTGACAAATGCGGTGACTGAAAGGGCGGCGCTATGCATTTTTTATTAGCTGTTAATCCATTCCTTGTGTAACTCAATATAAATCAAATTACCGGCCTACCATGCTGTCAGTGACTACAGTAATTAGATGGAAAAGTGGTTCGTAGAGATGCCGCATTCTTTTAAGGTGGAAAAAAGCAAAGAGTGACATCGTATTTACGCCTGCGTTTTCTGCTCCTCACTGGCAGGTGAATGCAGTTATTCAATTGACCAGAGGAGACATTGGACATGCTTGTGATAGCAATTACCAGAGGAAAAATAAAAACTGATTATTTAGCTAGTTAGGCCTATTCATTCACTATGTGGTAAATAGCACATAGTCCATGATGAAAATGTGAACAAAATGATTCAACAGGTTCAGACATTGATGCAAGAGTGTTTCTTCTTTAGCATATATATGCAACCCAGACTCATTTGGAAAATGTGCCTGTGATGACAACTGATATTACATTGCTTCTTGCATGTTTAACTGTACAGCACTTTATAAGTGAATTGTCCAGTAATTGACGCTAAAAGTATGTTTAGTGTTAACCAAAAAGTGTTTTATTATGTTGGTTTGCAACATATCGCAGCAGTTCAGAAACTAAATGTCCAGTGAGTGACACTAAAAGATTAATGATCTATGAAAATAATGTACCACACCAACGCTAAACTCTAAAAGCGTTAAAGGCAAATATGAGATAAAAACACTTTTGTTGAAGCAACCATGCCATTTTAACTTTTATCATTGTCATGGCCAGGGTTCAAAGCCAGAGTGTGTTGCAGGAAGCCCGGAATACACTATGGAGCAATGAATCATAAGAGGCAGGACTTGAGGAAAAGAAAACGCCTTTACTTAATGTCCTTCTTAAATAAACACAAAAGCAAATCAAGCATCAAAAGATTGACTGGAAATGGTACAGATCTACAATGACTTGATACAGGCAAAAATGTCCAATAACAAAAAGTATAATTCTCAAACAAGCAGGTCAAAAGCTCTGGCTAAAAGTCCTTCAAAGTAATCTAAGCATGGGTCACAAAAACCGGAATTCACCAGAGCCTTTACAAAAGAATTTCAAGAGCAAAGATACAAAAAAAATAATAATAAATTCAGGTCTTATAAACACTCCAACAAGCCAGGCACAGGTGATACTGAACCAATATCAATAGGAAATCAGAAGGAAGCTGGGAAAGGTCTTGTGCTCTCATTTTCCCTCTGCTGGACAGACACCCTGGTGTGACAATCATGACTCACACTCTTCATTGCAAGTGCAATGCTAGGTGAGCTACTGAGCATGTTTACTTTGCTTTAAAAAGCCATACATATAGAGCTGGTTATGTAATGCAAATGTCAAAAGGTACAAGTTTACAAAGATGTGGTAAAAGTATTTTTAGGACCAAGGTGTGACAATTGTGACTTGTATTTCACAGGACTCATTCTCTGTGTCACAAGTGCAATGCTTTACCAGGTGAGCCACTGAGCAAGTTTACTTTGCTTAAAAAAAACATACATATAAGAGCTGGTTATTTGATGCAAACATCAAAAGTTATGAGTTTATCAATATGTCAAGTCAAGTCACCTTTATTTATATAGCGCTTTTAACAATACAGATTGTGTCAAAGCAGCTTTACAGTATTAAATAGGAAAATAGTGTGTCAATAATGCAAAAGGACAATAGTAAACACTCAATTTTCAGTTAAAGGCAGTTCATCATTGAATTCAGTGATGTCATCATCCAGTTCAGTTCAGTTTAAATAGTATCTGTGCAATCAAGTTGACGATATCGCTGGAAAATAAGTGTCCCCAACTAAGCAAGCCAGAGGCGACAGCGGCAAGGAACCAAAACTCCATCGTGACAGAATGGAGGAGGGGAGAAAAAAAACCTGGGAGAAACCGGCTCCGTCGGGGGGGGGGGCAGTTCTCTTGGCCGACAAACCAGAGGTTTTTTGTTCCAGCATAGCAGATTGTGCGGAGGACTCATCTGGTTCCTCTGGTCTTGTCCCGATGGCTATCAAGGAGACAAGGTCTTCACTGGGGATCTAGATGCCCAGTGATTAGATTAGCGTAGATGCCATTCTTCTATTGATGTAGCAAGTACATCGGGTGTTATGGGAAGTGTTCAAGGGTTCCGGCTGACCTAATTAATGCAGCCTAACAATCCTTTAACGGATTTGAATATTAGAATTGTGTTAGTGTGTTATGTGTAAACCAGGTTGAAGAGATGGTTCTTTAATCTAGATTTAAACTGACAGAACTGTGGGTCTGTCTCCCGAACAATGCAAGAACTTAGCTGTATAAGTAAATAGCAAGAGTTAAATCATACAATGTTTAACAGGGAGCCAGGCTTGTTGACCGAAACACCGGGCTAATCTGGCCATACCTCCTGTTCTAGTAGAACTCTAGCTGCGGCATTTGAACAGTGGAGATTGTTTATTAACACGTGCAGAACAACCAACAAATAAAGCATTACAATAGCTAATCTTGAACTAATTAACAAATTAATTTTCTGCATTTGACATTGAGAGCATTGGTGGTAATTTAAATATATTTTTAAGATGGAAAAATGCAGTTTTACAAAATGCTAGAAACATGGTTTTCAAAATAAAGATTGCTATCAAATAGCACACCTAGGCTCCTAACTGATGACGAAGAATTGACAGAGCAGCCATTAAGTGTTAGACAGTGTTCTAGATTATTACATGCGGGGTTTTAGGTCCGATAATTAACACCTTTTTTTCAGAATTTAGCAGTAAGAAATTACTCGTCATCCAGTTTTCATATCGACTATGCATTCCATTTTTCAAATCGGTATGTTTCACCGGGCCGTGAAGAAATATAGTGCTTAGTATCATCAGCATAACAGTGAAACAATCTCATGCTGAGATTGTTGGCGACGAGCCTATGGCGACGAAGCCCGCCAAAACCTGCCAGAATGGGCAGGGCATCTGGCTATATAAACAATCTCTCTCTGAGGTGGAGAAAGACGAAGAGATGTTGGGACTTCCGGAGCGTGCGCACTCAGCATGCTCCTCTGACCGTCCATGGTGTGACTGTGGAGATGGTGAGCAGCACCAAGTTCCTGGGTGTGCACATCATAGAGGATCTCTCCTGGACTGACAACATCGCAGCACTGGCCAAGAAAGCACAGCTTTCTCTACTTCCTCCGCAAACTGAGAATAGCCAGAGCCCCGGCCCCCATCATGTCCACCTTCTACAGAGGCACCATCGAGAGCACCCTGACCAGCTGCATCACTGTGTGGTAAGGCGCCTGCAACGCGTCCTGCCGCAAAACACTTCAACGCATAGTGAGAGCAGCCGAGAAGATCATTGGTGCCTCTCTCCCATCCCTTCAGGACATCTACAACACCCGCCTCACCCGCAAAGCCCTCTGCATTGCAAGTGATCCCACCCACCCGACACACAGCTTCTTCACCCCCCCCCCGTCTGCTGCCATCAGGGAGGAGACTGCGGAGTCTCCATGCCAGGACCAGCAGACTGAAGGACAGTTTCATCCATCAGGCTGTCAGGAAGCTGATCTCCCTCCCGACCTTGCCCCCCCTCCGTTCTTTTGCCCCATGCACCACTGAACTTTGACCCTCTGACGGACTCTCCCACTCTCCCCTCCCAAATACACACACACACACGCTGTCACTTTAATCAGTCTGAAATAAGCTCTTTGCACTACAAATCATTTTTTTGCACTAAAATCACTATATCTGCACTGTTGTTTACTTCACTGTTTAGGAATCAGCTCATGGGGGCAATATGAATAAATAACCAATACTAGTTATAATTAAATATCATATATTAGATCCACTGTAGATATTTAGCTAACCACTCAGGATCAACTGTCTTGTCAATTCCAAGAACATTAATTTCCTGGTTAAGGGAAAAAACTTCTTACTGTACAATTCTACAAAATGTAGCGTAAATCTGCATGATTAGTGACTTCGGTTATGAGCAAACAATGAACACGTAAAGTGTGATACAAGTAAGGTTTTATTAACTACAAACACTTAAACTAGTTCTAACAGATTACATAAAACTAAATGGTTCTCACATCCACATACACACATAAAACTGGGCTGATAACAGCACATACACACACACACACCAAATACAGGTGGTATAGGAAAGGTTTAAAGTTTAACTCAGCATAGAAAGAGGCAAAAAGAATGAATTTTATGGAACACTTTGCATGTATATTCAACAGATCTAAAAACTGAGGGCAAACGTCAGATTCTTAGTTCAAACAAAACTTGTAAAAAGGTTTGTGGTTGTCTTGTAACTGATACTTAATGCATCATTTAAATCGACTAAGTTTGATACTTGCGAGTATGTCTGAAAAAGATTCGGATGCAATCTTAAGGCCCCAAGATCTTTGCTGAATTCGGGTCGATGAAAAGAACCAGAACCAGTTTGAGTCAGAATCTTTGGTGAATGGAAAAGTCAAGGCCGAAAGGCCTGACACAATGCTTTGGTATCCTGAAGCGTTTTCTCACCATTTTCTGAGCTTCGGACCCCGAACCCCGACTGGGGCGGGGGTCACCATTGGAGTGTGGCCTTTTAAAACTGACAGAGATTCAAACGGGGCCTTCTCAAGATGGGTTGTACCACGGGAAGGACTGAAATCCCAAAGCGGGGGAGGTTGGAAAAGACGGGGAGTTTTATGAACTCGTTTCTGTAAGCAATGGTATTTTGAATGATGTAAGCGCTTGGGTGTGTTGGGCACAACTTAGCAAAAATTCTTAGAAAATCAATATGTTGCATTAGGTATCGATATAATATACACGCTTGTTTCGATCATAGGAAGGCAAATTCATAGATACTAAACAAAGATATGTAAGGTTATATGAATGAGTGGTTATCGTAAGCATGAATAAAAATAGTCTATAATACAACAGATAAATACAAAACAGCAATAATACACACAATGGCCTGAAGAAAATGGGTGTTCATTCAAATAAGGTTTTCCTATGAATTAATTAGAGAAAAGTCAATTTCTACTGTGCATTTGTCCTGGGGACAAAGAGTGGGTTATCCTACTCACATTCCTGGAGGCGTAATAAAAACAGTGATATCATGATTAGTGTCATGGGGACCAGAGGCCTTGTTCTGCCTTTCTGAGGTGTTAGTGAGGTTTCGCTGTATTTTGTGTCTTTTTGGTTCCTCTTCTGTTTTTTTTTGCACGTCGGGGGAAGGGTTCCATAGACTCCCCCCTTGAACCACTTGCGCTTCGTATTTTTTTTTTTGTTTAAGTGTCGGCCATTTGGTTAAGTGGGGGGAGAAGTTTTAGATATTATTTGTTAAATATAACAAAAAGTGTGTGTGTCTGATTGGTCCAAATGCTACCCCAAAATGGTTTGCACTCTATCTTACATATGCCTTGTGCTTTATATATATATATTTTTTTACATTTACCTTATTTGTATATTTGTATATTTTGTATTTAATCTGTATTTATGCTATCTGTATGCACCCAAGGGTCTGAGAGTAAAGCAATTTCAATTCTCTGTGTGTATGTGCTGTACATGTGTGAAGAATTGACCAATTAAAGCAGACTGCACTTGACTGAATTGAAAGCTAACACCATGTTTCCTGATGGTATCTCCCAAGGGTAACATGTAAAAAGCCGTTTTGAAGGAACAACAACAAATAAAAAAAAGAAAGCACAAAAAAAGAATAAAAAAAAAAAAAAAAAAAAAAAAAAATAAGAAAAAGTNGCTGTGTGCTTAGGGGTATTGTCTTGTTGGAAGGTAAACCTTCGGCCAGTCTGAGGTCCTGAGCACTCTGGAGAAGGTTTTCGTCCAGGTATCCCTGTACATTCATCTTTCCCTCGATTGCAACAAGCCGTCCTGTCCCTGCAGCTGAAAAACAACCCACAGCATGATGCTGCCACCACCATGCTTCAATGTCGGGACTGTATTGGACAGGTGATGAGCAGTGCCTGGTTTTCTACACACATACCGCTTAGAATTAAGGCCAAAAAGTCTCATCAGACCAGAGAATCTTATTACTCACCATATTGGAGTCCTTCAGGTGTTTTTAGCAAACTTTCATGTGTCTTGCACAGAGGAGAGGCTTCCGTCGGGCCACTCTGCCATAAAGCCCGACTGGTGGAGGGCTGCAGTGAGGGTTGACTTTCTACAACTTTCTCCCATCTCCCGACGGCATCTCTGGAGCTCAGCCACAATGACTTTGGGTTCTTCTTTACCTCTCTCAACAAGGCTCTTCCCGATAGCTCAGTTTGGCCGGACGGCCAGCTCTAGGAAGGGTTCTGGTCGTCCCAAACGTATTCCCTTTAAGGATATGGAGGCCACTGTGCTCTTAGGAACCTTAAGTGCAGCAGACAATTTGTTTGTACCCTTGGCCAGATCTGTGCCTTGCCAACAATTCTGTCTCTGAGCTCTTCAGGAAATTCCTTTGACCTCATAATTCTCATTTACGCTGACATGCACTGTGAGCTGTAAGGACTTATATAGACAGGTGTGTGGCTTTCCTAATCAAGTCCAATCAGTATAATCAAACACAGCTGGACTCAAATTAAGGTGTAGAACCATCTCAAGGATGATCAGAAGAAATGGACAGCACCTGAGTTAAATACGAGTGTCACAGCAAAGGGTCTGAATACTTATGACCATGTGATATTTCAGTTTTTTTTCTTTTTTAATAAATCTGCAAAAATTCAACAATTCTGTGTTTTTCTGTCATATGGGGTGCTGTGTGTACATTAATGAGGAAAAAAAAGTACTTAAATGATTTTAGCAAATGGCTGCAACATAACAAAGAGGCCCTCGTGAAAAATGTTAAGGGGGTCTGAATACTTTCCGTACCCACTGTACTTTCACATCCAGATAGCCCCCCCATCTAGGGATGCAGCGATTAACCGTTTTCACGATTAACCGCGCTTTAAAACGTCACGGTTAATTAATCGTAAATTTTCCGCTAAACCGAGTGTTTCTGTTACACGAAACGGAAATGTTGCAGCTTGCGCGAAATGAAAACAAAGTTACACTAGCGGTGCACCAGCTTAAAATGACGTACTTATCAGAGACACGGAGGCTAATACATGCATTAGATTAACTGTGACAGAGGAACCAAACAGCAAAGCTTTACTTCCACCAGAGAAATGCCTGCAGTCGATAGTGTGGGAGCATTTTGGGTACACCAAGAATGACCAAAGTGTCATTTAAATATTGCCGTAAAAAAACTGCTGTTAAAGAGCGAATACATAAGGGATAATGCACGGCTAGCTGTACATTGAATGATTTTAATACACGACGTGAAGGCAAGAACCACCTGACGTGAAGCTACAGCTCGTTAGCTCAGCATTCTGCCCGCTTCAGATCAGAAAGAGATGAAATAGTGCGGTAAGATCACATTATTTGAATAAAATTATAAACCATTAGCTACATTCATAATTAGTAAAGATGAGAGAGAGAGAGAGAGAGAGAGAGGTGACAGTTGCCTGTGTGAATTAGCCTACCTGCGTCTGTGCGTCTCTCCAGTTGGCTATTTAATCTATTTTATTAATAAAAGTCACGGGGCAGCATTCTCAAGAAGTTTGTGTCCTCCTGAATGTTTGTACACGTGCGCAGCGCGATCTCCGATCTCACAAACCAAAATAATAGACATGATTTTCTCAGGCCACATGTAAAATCATATGAATTATTATAAAGATTATTAAAATGAATACGTATGGATGACAGTTGATTACAATATTTCAGTTTATTTCCATCATTAGTAACAGTTTCCCCTGTGGGACAAATAAAGTTAATATTATTTGTATATTAATAATAGGCTACTTCATTAACTTCGTTATTTACTATCCCTGTTGTAGTATTATTCATAAGTAAAAACCAACAATATTTTTTTCACCATGTTTCCAAATTCTCTACCCCAGGTCCAAAATAAATGTAAAGAATGTACAAACTGAAAAAATTAAATACATTTGTGATCTATTTCCATTTGTTATTTTCAAAAGAGAAATACTGTCATGGATGTTTACAGAGCAGAGGTCACCTTTTTTTAATTCCAATGGGAGAGATGGACTTTTGTTTGTCTTTTGTTTATTATTATTTTTTGCTGTATTGTTGGTTACTATGATATTTCTGTTTCAAAAGCCAGCAATAAATAACACTTTAATATCTAAAGAGTGTTCATGTGATTTTATACATTAGTAATGTTGGGAAATGAATAAATGCATAATAATCGTCATAATCGTAAAACCGTGATTATTCTCAGACAATAATGTACCAACAAAATCAGAATCGTTGCACCTACCACCATCACAGGCGATTCTTGAGATTTGCCTTCGAGGGAGTGGCTTATCAATACACGGTCCTTCCCTTCAGGCTGTCCCTGGCCCCCCGCACTTTTACGAAGACTCTCCCCTCTGAGACAGATGGGAATCCGCATTCTCAATTACCTCGACGACTGGCTCATTCTAGCCCAGTCTGAGGCAGAATTAATATCTCACAGAGCCCTTCTCCTCAGCCACCTGGAGTGCCTGGGACATTTGCCAAGAGCTCGTTGTTCCGCAGCCAGCAAATTTTGCTCCTAGGAACAATTTTCGACTCAGCCCAAATAAGAGCTGTAGTCACCCCGGAATGGGCTCTGGCCATACGGAGACTGGCGACCTCCTTCAAGATCGGTACCACTCGCCCTCTCAAAGCATTTCAAAGGATGCTGGGCCTCATGGCGGCAGCATCGCCAGCGCTACAGTTGGGTCTGCTGCGTATGCGCCCCCTCCAGCAGGTTCCATCCCATGCGTGGCATCACGGACGCCTGCAGATCAGGGTGAGTCAGGTCTGTGTAACGGCCCTGGGCCCTTGGAAGAACTCCCGCTGGATGGAACAGAGTGTGACCATGGGGGTGGTTTTGCAGAAGGACAGTTGTCACGACAGATGCCTACAACACAGGTTGGGGAGCGCTGTGCGAAGGCATACCGACTTTCGGCCACTGGTCGAAGGCGGAAAAAGGCTTCCACATCAACTGCCTGGAAATGCTAGCAGTATGTCGAGCCTGTCAGTTCTTCCTGCCAGTCCTAGAAGGACTAGCACCATGTGCTAATCCGATCGGACAACATGTCTGTGGTGTCCTACATAAATCGCCAGGGAGGCCTCTCCTCGAAGCGTCTCTTCACTCTGGTAGAGCGCTTCTTAGAAAGGGCTCATCCAACCTGCGCTCGCTGAGAGCAGTGCATATACGGGGCAAATTGAACCAAGGAGCGGACATGCTATCAAGGAGCAATGTCCCCGTCAGGGGAGTGGACGCTCCATCCGCAGACGGTTCAGAAAATCTGGGAGATCTTCAGCAGGGCAGAGGTCGACCTCTTCGCCTCAGAAGACAACTCTCACTGCCAAATCTATTTCTCAAAGACCAGGGACGCGTTGGCCCACGATTGACCCAACCTCCTTCTCTATGCTTTCCCCCCGATCGCTCTGATCCCACAGGTAATCAGGCGAGTAGTCTCTTATGCCCCTATTGAGCGCCAATCGGTGGGCAGAAACAGCGCGGTCATCCGCTTCCTAAGGGGTGCTAGGAGGCTGAATCCGCCTCGTCCCCCTACCGTCCCTTCATGGGATCTGCCCACTGTGCTGAGGGCCCTGAAGGGCCCCGCCTTCGAGCCACTACAGCCTGCCAACATTCGGTCGCTATCGCTGAAGACTGCTCTGCTTCTAGCACTGGCATCAGTAAAGCGAATAGGGGACCTGCATGCGCTCTCTATTAGCCCTGCCTGCCTGGAATTCGGGCCTAACGACACTAAAGTCATCCTGAAACCAAGGCACGGTTACGTACATAAGGTGCTCTCCACTCTGCTCAGAGCACAGGTCATTACGCTCTCCGCGCTTCCTCCAACTGAAGAGGACAGAGAGCTATCTCTGCTCTGCCCCGTCAGAGCTCTGATAATCTATATTGAGCGTTCCACCCCCTATAGGCGGTTGGAACAACTCTTTGTCAGCTTCGGTAACCGCACCAAAGGGTTTCCGGTCACTAAGCAAAGACTCTCTAGATGGATAGTAGACACCATCTCACTAGAATACTCTTCCTTGGGCCTCCAATGCCCCATTGGAGTACGGGCCCACTCGTTTTGGGCATGGTCCAGTGGTGTGTCCATTGTGGATATTTGTGAGGCGGCCGGCTGGGCCTCGCCGTCCACATTCACAAGGTTTTATAACCGGGAAGGTCCTTTCCGCTTGAAGTGACATGCGCTGCATAAACAGATCTGGCAGAGAGCCCTTGGCCGTATCACGCTCAAGTTCTCTGGCATTGTTTCACCTGTTAGCTCTCGACCCCTGGGTGTCTAAGCTACAGGAGTACTATGGAACGATTAATCAGGCCGGGTGTGAAATCGGGAAGCTCAATCCCATATTACCATGGGGATTGTTATAGGCCTGGCCATGCTTTAATTTGATTTAAAATACAACTGCGCACAGAACACAATGGCCATGCAGTTCACTGCGTGAATGAAAAGGCCTTCAGTTCAGGAGAATTTTTTTTCCCCCATATGCATCTAGCAGACGCAGTACTCGTTCCCGTTAATTCCTCAGGGAAAACGAGGACGTAGTCACGGAGTACGTCTCACCTTCACTCCTTAAGAGTAAAGGAGCAACTGTAGAAAAGAGAGAGTCCATAGCTTCTTTTACATCATCAAGTTGTTCTGAGCTATTGGATATGCTGAATTGAGACAAGTCAGGAAGATTATTAACAAAGCAGTCTTTTTTTTGGTAGAAGTGATGGTTCTACCATACTAGTAGAATTTACAGTTTTAGCTATATAAAGTTTGCACAAGACTAAATAATGATCCGAGATATCATCGCTTGGCTTGTTGGTATTTGTATTGTTTCAACACCGTTAAAATCAATTCCATGTGACAGTATTAAATCTAGAATATGATTTCGACAATGAGTAGGTACTGACACGTGTTGTCTAACCCCAGTAGAGTTCAGAATGTCTATGAATGCTGATCCCAATGCATCTTTTTCAATATCAACATGGATAATAAAATCACCAACAATTAAAACTTTATCTGCAGCCAGCACTAACTCAGATAGAAAATCAGCAAATTCTTTAAAGTCTGTATGGTGCCCTGGTGGCATGTATACAGTAGCCAGTACAAACATCACAAGGGATTTATCATTAACACTTGTTTCTCAGGATAATGTTATATGAAGCACCATTACTTCAAACGAGTTATACTTGAAGCCCGCCCTCTGAGTAATACTGAAAATATTGTTATAAATTGTAGCAACACCTCCCCTTGTCAGGATAATGGACTGTCTGTGTCATGTTTTGCCCCTGTTTCTGTTCCCTTATTTGGTCATGTTCCTGTCCTCGTTTTGTTAATTAGTTTGATTAGTCATCCCATACACCTGTGTTTCCCCAATCATCCCCTGTATTTAAGTCCTAGTCTGTGCAGTCTTGTCTCTGTCGGTTCTACTTGTTATGTTCATGTGTTGTACACAGGGATGTACCCTGTGTTTCTTGGATTAAAGACCGTTTCGTTTAATCCTCGTCTCCATCGTTCCTCGCCATCACAGATTGTGACATCCCCTTTACCTTTTGGACGTGGCTCATGTTTATAGCAGTAATTCTGGAGGGTAGACTCTTTAAAATAATGTAATCATCAGGTTTTATCCAGATTTCTGTCAAACAGAGCACATCTAGGTTATGATCAGTGATCATATAATTTACAAAAAGTGCTTTAGTAGAAAGGGACCTGATATTCAATAAGCCAAACTTTATCATTTATTTTCTGTATTATATAAATTTTTTATTTGTTGAATGTCAATTATTAATTATAGGTCTGTATTAATTATATATCATAATATATAAATTATAGGTGTGTATAGCTGCAAGATGTCAAGCAGTTGTAAAATATAAATCATGCATGTATAATTATGGTTCAAAAGCAAATCTCCCACCAACGTTTATTGTATGCCAAGTCTGTACCAGCAAGAGCTAACAGGGCCATGCTAACCAGCCAAACTTTGACCCATAGGTCTAGACTGGCTTGTCGAAGAAGAAAGAGTCTTTCCATTTCACAATGAGGAGCATTGTTACCTTTATTCCTGGTGGAGCATTTTGAGCTTTAGTTCACTTGTGACTCTTTTCAGTCTTGAGAAATGCTGTCATTATTCATTGAACCTACTGTACAGCCAAGTTCAAAACAGGGTCTTGCTGCCTCTCTTTCAGTATAGACTTATTAATATTTAATGTTCAAGCTTACATGCGAATATTTATGCTGGCACTGAGTTAAATCTCACTCAGGGAGAAACACATTGATTACCCTTGGAAAGGTATTTTCCTCTTGCACTGAATAACGTCACTTGGATAAAATGAGTGAAATAAAGGATGAGGTGAAAGCTCCTGTCAGGGTGCATAAAGAGTGCTCAGAGGAAAATATCAACATTAGTCACATTCCCCTCAGTGCAGCCATCTCATACTTTACCAAGTGATTTATTATTCCCTGTATGGTGGTTGTAAGTTAAATAATGCAGGGGCTGGATTATTACTGTACCGTGATATTCAGGACCATATTATGTCCTTGCTAAACCGAATAATAATAATAATAATAATAATAATAAAAGCATTGCATTCTTTAGACAATGTAGACATTAGATATAGATTAAAACAGATGAGGTACAAAAAAGGGACAAAGAAGAGAGAGAGAGAGAGAACGCCCAATCAACTGCAGAGGTGAGACACTAACAGCCTAAAAACAATTTTAGCATTTTCATAATTTTTAACAGTGCAATGAATTAAAGTAAAATGAAAGGGTCATATCGTGGATAAACATATTTGATATTTGCAGTTCTTCTGAAATAGTTTGATTTAGAATGTTTCAACATAGGCCCATTTGTTTTGCAAAACCTACACATAAAACTCACTGCAGTTTCCAGTTGAAATGAACACCATGGTAGTAAAACACCAACAACTTTCATTACTTTCAAATGCAAATTATGACTACGGGGGCTAATTATTGATTGATAAAGTCTTTTTTTGTGTGGTTCCTCGCTTAATACTGTTATGACCTCATTATTTTCCAAAGTGCATGATTTGTAAACCACACTCACTGGCAACTTTATTAGGTACAACTGTTCAACTGAAGCAGAAAACCACACCGCTGACAATCTTGTCCACTAAGAACAGGAAACCGAGGCTACAATTCACATGACTCACTAAATCTGAACAATAGATAGCTATAGCTATATACTATAGCTGATATACTGGAATATTTACAAATCAAAGACCATCCCCAACCCAAACAAACCATTTATTCAAATTAAGCTAATTTAGAAGTAAGTATTGCTGCTCATTTCATACTTGAAGAGGTTAACCAGTCATAAAAACGTAATTTATGTATTACAATTTTAAAGGTTGAGTAGTAAAAACAGTCTGTTCGGTTATAAAGGCCAGGAAGAAGAAGAAAAAAAAAACTAGTGGACATGAGGGGAAAAAAAGATGCAATGTAAGTTATGGTTTCTTTCAGAAGGATATACACCTTCAAAAAAGTGGATCCGATGTTCTGAAATTTCTGTCTGAGAATCATCTCTTCTGACATCATCCAATTACGCTCAGGCAGAAATCAGGTGATCACTAGAACATGACTAATTATGAGTTCACTTGGAACTCGTGTAAAACTCTGACAGCTTTAGCTAATTCCTTCGTTATGGTTACGCCATACCACCATGTAGCCAGCATAATCCATTCAGACAGTTTACAAGAGGTTTGACACACTGAAACAGCTTTTCCCGTTTAAGGGTGTGTTATCTGAAACGTCTAATTGAGCAGCTGTCAGGGAACGTGGACTCTCGCCAAACCCTCTCCAACATAAACCCCCACTGCTGTCTACTTCATCACCATCCTCCACTGCTGTCTGAGCTTCAGGAAGCTCAAAACACTTTCTACAAGTGCTTTTCAGCCAAAGACAAAAGTCCACTATGTTAGCAATAATAACGTTAACTGCTTGACGGAAAGGGTTGCCAGGTTTTCACAACAAAACCCGCCCAATTGCTACTCAAAACACTAGCCCCCCCCAAACTAACCGCGGTCGAGGGGTTCCCCTGGTAAAATTTGCATTCCAGGGGGCTAAATATCATGTTATTGGGGTCGCTTCAACCCGTGGACATGAAAAACAACCCACGGCAACAGTGGTTTGAAAATTATTTTAACTTGTGTATATATATATATATATATACAAACATACAGACCTTTTGGTAACACTTTAGAATAATGATCCATTGTTAACAAGTAACTATGCAGGAAGTAATAGAGTAGTAATACATTAACACTTAACTTAATACTATTAACTAATAGAGAAGCAAGATTAACTAAGCAGTAAGTAGTAGCAAATTTAGGACAAAGGTAGTTCCTTATTATGATAATTACTAAAAAAAATATCCTCATTGAGAACTACTTGCGAACTATGACCAATTAATAAAGAATAACCAATTAATTACTAATCACAACAGTAACATCTTAAAAGTGAACAATTGGGTTCTTTGTGAAAACTAATTTATGAATATGATATCCCCCAAATAAGTGGGTTACAGGTTGAAATTGTGACTACTACTCTTACCAAAGGATGGATGTTCTCTGTTTATTTCAGACAAAAACATAAAATAGTAATAAAAATAATTCATTTAAAAATGTTAATAATTAGGAAGTGATTGAATTAGTTCACAATTATGAGCTCTAGTTTGTGTCAGTTCAGTATGTCTCCGACTCCAAAAGACCTATACCTTTAGTGACAGTAGGCTGGGGAGGACTTTTCTTTAATATAAATAATGATGTTCTCTTGACAAAAAAATTCACATCCTTAATGAAGGCATTGACTGCATTTATATTGTGTTAAGCACAAAACCACATATTCCAGATTACAGTGTCTGGTAAAATATCACTAGTGCCTCACACAAATGTATGTGTCAGATATAAAATATGTTAAATAACTTATTAAATTACTTAGTAATTACTGAGTGGTTAAGGTGTTTTTCACTTTAAAATAATGGTCCAGATCACTAGTAGTTCCTGCAGGCTGACAAGGTAAAACTTGAGTAATTAGTGAGAGGCTAAAGTATTTTTCACTTTAAAGCTAAAGTGATACTAAGGAACTACTAGTGATCTGGACAATTATTTTAAAGTGAAAAACACATTAACCACTCAGTAATTACTAAGTAATTTAACATATTTTATATCTGACACACTGTACAGTCATACATTTGTGTGAATCACTAGTGATACTTTACCAGTAGGTCTTTTGGAGTGGGATACATTGAACTGACACGAAGCAGAGATCATAATTGTGAACTAATTCAATCATGAGCTTGTCAGCATCACTTCTTAATTATTAACATTATTAAGTGAATTTTCATTTTTATTATTATTCTATGTTTAAGTTTGAACATCCTCCTTTGGTAGAGGAGTAGTCCAAAATTTTAAAATGTAGAGACTTATTTGGGGGAATAATATTCATAAATTAGTTTCACAAAAACCCAATTTACTTTTTATACGTTACTGTTGTGGTAAATAATTGGTTATTCTTTATTAATTGGTCAAAGTTCGCAAGTAGTTCTCAATGAGGATATTTTTATTTAATAATTATCAAATATCTAATAAGTAACTACCTTTGTCCTAAATTTGCTACTACTTACTGCTTAGTTAATCTTGCTTCTCTATTAAGTTAATAGTATTAAGTTAAGTGTTAATGTACTACCTATTACTTCCCGCATAGTTACTTGATAACAATGGACCATTATTCTAGCGTTACCGACCTTTTGTTCGTTTTTTTCAACTTCCACAATTTATGCTTTGTTTTTAAAACTTTTATTTGTTTCAATTAATTTAATCATCATTTTGTGTCATTTGTTTCTCATTTTCATTAGCTTTGACTAAATACATGCTCAGACGCCTTTGCCTAAACAAAGCGATGTTTGATGATGCCACAGGGTCAGTGTTTACAATTTTCAGGGTATCAACTTACAAATAAATAAAAAATCACATATTTAAGTTAAAAGCTGGGAGGATGTTGACGAACTGTTGTGTAACTGCTTTCTGTTTAAAACAATAGAACCTATCTTTTGCTGTGGCCATTCAGTTAAAGCACACTTTTACTGCGACCTTAAGAGCTGTAAAAAAAAAAAAACCTTTTCATTCTGGTACAAAAAGAGAAAATAAGTATATGACACATCATAGAAAGGAGAACTTATCTATCTCATGTTAAGTTGACTGTGGCTCCAGTCCTGGCCCGACATAAAAATCAGTGTAGCTGAACCTCGTAAATGAAAACTCAGATAAAGCTTGAGCCTAATACAATGATATATATATATATATATATATATAGAGAGAGAGAGAGAGAGAGAGAGACTGAGAAGCTAAACATAACTTTATCATACATATAAGCACATTTATCCTAGTTCCGAAATGGCACTTTATTAATAACCCTCCGGGAAATGTGACAAGCCCATACTAAAATTTGCCATATCTAATATTGAATCTGTTCGTGAAACAGTATCTGTGTGGAGTGCTGGTAGTCTGACTCTAAGCACTGCATGACATTGTGATGCTAAACAGTGGTGTAGGCCGCCCTGTGTCTCTGATCAAACGCTGCAGTCGGGCCGTGGTGCTGTAGAACTCATTACAGAGCGGTCTGAGCCGGATCCCGTTCACTCACCATCGCAGATATGCATCAGCGCTTTGCTCGATCTCATCTGCTCCAACACTGCCTGCTTATCAGCTAAAGCTAGCCTAGCTTAAAGTGTGCTCTAACACCAATTTATTCCAGCCCACCAAATACGATTCTTTCTCTATTCTCACAGCTCTTTTTAAACAAACCACGGCCAACAGATATACCAAAGTTCAACCTATATTACAGACAACAACACACAAGCATAATTAGTTTTGTCATATTATAAGCTCCATACGATACAATATGTTGTGAATTCTTAATGTTTTATCTATCCATTGTCTGTATGTAGATGTGTTTTTGTGCATTGCTATGGAAAGAACATGTTCACAACAGAACACATTCTGACTAGCACATTAACTTGTGCATTTGCATCATTTTCTGCAGATAATATGCTTATATTGTGTACATATCTGATTATTCTCATATGAATAGGATGCATTTGTGTGAGTTCATTAAGTAGTAAGTTCAAATACACAGTATTTATGAAGCGCTGGGCAATAAAAAAGTCAGATTACCTAATATTTTTGAGATTCTGAAGAGTGCATCCGATGGACACTTTACTATTTCCATGAGGCCACAGGAAGATGTACATATTTCAATAACAGATGAGAGGTGCATCATCAAATGCAACACAGACAGACCATACAGTATGCAAATTCAGACACAGTGAACCACATAATTTAAATGCTCATGGCACAACACTATTTCAGTGCATTAACTGTATTTTCTGTGTAAGCTGCTTTGTCAGTGGTTGGTGAATAAAATGCACTGAAATACAGTACGAAGCATCTTTTTACTGAATTTGCCCAAGAGAAGGTGAAGCAGTTATAGTATAGTAAGTGCTAGCTCTTCATTCTGCTGGTTTTCTAGCTTCCAGAGGACAGTTGAAGGTTGTGATCGTCCAGTAGGACCTTTAAAAGCTTGTAAATGTTTTTTTGTTGCTCTGTGGTCCATTGAAGCAAACAGACCATAAAACGCAGAAAACAAGTCACTCTGGGATTATTCGACCTCCTCAAATACACACAACTCAAACAAACTCCGAAATCCATAATAGTTTTGAACCTGTTCGTTGGCCCACAGTAGATCACCTACACTGAAAAGTTACTTCAGTGGTTATTTGCTGCAACCTAACTTCATCAAACAATAATACTGAAGCGTACTTATATCAGCTGCATAATGAGAAGAGAAGACTCCTTGGGAAAGACTATTATGCTTGGAATGATGGAAGAAAACGGAGAAGAGAAAGACCAAGATCAAGTAACTAGAATTTGGAGTTTTCAAGATCTAATAAGACCTAAAGGTCCAAAGACGTTTGGACTAATCCAATGGATTAATAAAGGAATGGATAAAACTACTATAAAAGCTTCATTAAAGAACCTGCTTCAAATAATTAATCCAACCCAGGCTTATTGGAAAAATGTGCCTGTGGTATTATTTATGCAAAATGGTAATTGTGTTGCTTTTTGCATGTTCCCCGACACGTATAAAAGTGAAATGTCCAATGAATGGCTCTAATAGCATGTTTAGTTTTATCCGCAGCAGAAGCATGGACGTCTGGCAATGTTTTATTATGTTCGTTGTTGTAGATAATATCATGGCAGTTCAGAAATGAGATGTTTGGTGAGAGGCGCTAAAAGGTAAATGCTGCAATGAATCCTACCCTAAACCTAACCAATAGTGTCACCGAAGGCAAAGATGGCATGATACAAACATTTTCTGTAGCAGAATTTGAGCTTTCTAAAACTCTTTTATTAATACCAGGTGAGCTACCGAGCAAGTTTACCACATCAGAAAAGCCACGGAGTTATGTGATGCAAACTTAAAAATGTATTAGTTTACAAACCATTCAATATGTTAAATAGGTTTAGCAGTCCTAACATAGTATTGTGCAAGGAAGCATGCAAAAATAAGTCTTAATTAATTGATAATCTGCTCTTGTAATAATAATTTATTCAAAAAATAATAAAAGTTGTAGTTGATTTACTAGCAATAGCGTTCATTTCATTTTGAACTTGCAGTGATTTGCCTCTATTGGTACATTTTTTGAGGTAGAAAGACATTTGTCCACGAGTCTATAGTTCTATAGGAAAATATTGGTGGTACATTGACAGTTGGAGTATAGCATACAAGTCAAATAGAAAAGGTTGTTTTTATTTATTTATTTATGAAGCTACAGATGTGGAAACGAGGTGTGTGAATGTTCTTTAAAAGAAAAATAAGCAGAAAAAAAAAAAAAAAAAAAAAAAAAAAACAGTATGAAGTCAAACCGTGCAAAGAACGTAATTTTTCAGCGAACTGTTCCTTTAAAGTCATTAATGTGATGAATGTGCAATGAGAAAGCTTGTAAACCAAACAACCAATGATTTAATACATCAAATATTAACTGAAAAGTTCTGCATTTGAACTGAGTTTAAAGCAGAATACACAACAATACGAACCTGAAAGAATGAAAAATGAAGACAACACATTAAATCCTACAAGTGAGATATTTCACTACCCTGTCTAAAGTCTACAGTAGGTAAATTCCATTAGTTTGGATAGATTATATCAAAGTTGATACCCCAAACCAGATCTTTCCAAGCAGATACAGGTGGAAAATCGCTTTCGCACCAACTTTAAAAGAGCCGTTCAATGCTTCTCTCTACAGTCGTAAACAAAGCTAAACAACATCAATCCTTTCATGTTTAAAACGGCATACTGAAAAAAGGCCAGCCACCATTTTCAGCAAAATAACAATGTATGAAATCTGTTTGAAAATGGCAATCCTGCTGTTTAAATATCACTATTATTCGATATATATATGTGTTTTGTGTGTAATACATCTGAAGGGATGTTTGACTGGAGTCGGCCCCTGTGATTTCTACCCAGCAGGGCACAGCACTAAGGCTTAAATGTACTTTCTCTCACAACTGGAAGCAGCATCAGTCATTCACTGCAAATCAAAGCCTTTCAGTGTTATTATTTTATGATGTACTGATGCCATGGGTGGTGAACACATGTAGAGAGGCTTCATTTTACAGACAGTCACAGATAGGGCATCTATAGGTTCACATACACACACACTTCTTACTTTCGTCTGGATTTTAATTGCAGCTCTGAGATCAGGGAAGAGTAATGAAATCTTTATTGGGGTTAAGGTGAGAGGAGACGCTCTCATCCAGTTCTTTATTTATTGGGACAGTGGGAAACATCAGAGAAGAGGAGCGCCGTGTCCTCATTCCCCTGAGAGAATTATTTTCATAGCTTTATGCATTTATACCTATGAACACACTTTCTCTGTGTGTCTGTTTCAGAATAGCTCCTACTAGTGTTAATGTGGATAGTTGAAACAAAATACTTTGGGAAGATGACATCTATTTTTCTTTTTTAGAAATAATGTGCACGGCTCATTAATAAAGATTTTTATATGCTTGTTGTTTTGTGATCAGGCCAGTAGTTCAAATCCTTCTTATTCTATATATCTCATATTATATAATCTCAAAATAAACGCAGACAGGGTGATCAGGACACCAACAGTTATGTAGAAAATTGGCTGCCAGGGACAACAGGCAATTATAAATTAGCATCATAATGCAAAAACAAAAAAAAAGTGACCCCAGAACAGCACATCTGACCAATAAAAATGACTTAATCCATTTATTTTGATAGAAATCACTGCGATGAAAAGCTTTGCCTGATGAATCTTTGAAACATTTGAACACAAATTTGCCATACAGGCCAATAGCTCTTGGTTCTGTGAATGAAATGAGCAAAGATGAGCAACAAAGTAACTTCGCAGCAAAGTAAACTTGAAGATCCACTATTTACAGTTTGCTTGTTCTGGTGATGTCTATTCAGCCACTTTTGTATAACATTACATTTTAATATTATAAAATGAGCATAAAAAGGCTGTTTGGAAAGCAGTTATTTAGTTGGCTGTTTCGCTAGCTGGCATAGCTTTGGATGTTTATTTCATTGCCAATAAATGTCTCTAAGCGATGAGTAAATGTCACCGCACCTTCAGACCATTTAATATAAACTAGTGAAGGCAAAAATGAAAAAATGGTGAAAACCTTAAATGGTGACCGGTCACAGGATCTCAGAGAAACACTTTCCCTTATTCTTTGAAACCTGGAATCTTGACGTTGATAAAAAAGAAAAGAAAGAAAGTCCATGTTATGTATCAGTTACCCATGTAGATGAATGTGTGACTCATGCACAGTTGTCAGGAGCGCTGTCACTCACTGAGAAACAAATTGACTCATTTTAGAGGGTGAGAAACAAAGAAGCAGAGCCGTCAGTCACACGGGATGTGTTCAGTGCTGGCAGACCGAGCTCATCGAATGTAGCATACTGTTCTTTCAAACATACAGCAGAGTCCTGCATACAATCCCAGCATACACTGCTTCAGTATTCAATATATAAAATCAAAATGGACCCCATTTACTTTCTTAATACTCATTCTTAATATGAATGATTCATCACTGCATGTTATTTACAAAGAAAATAACCACTTTTCAGCTGATGTCACTTAATTAAGTTTAGTTTCAATTTATAGTAAATGCAGTTAACTTAAATGCAGAGTGTTTTTTGACATATGTACATTATACAGTATATACTGTATATATATATATTGTTAAAAGCAAATGTATATATACATACACTGTATATTTGTGTGTATTGTACTGTATATGATGTGTGTATATTTAAATATATTTTGTAATTACACATTTGTAATGATGAAGGTTTAAAATATATTAACTGTAAGCATAGTATCAAATAACACAGTACAGCTAAAAGTATAATCAAGTTCTTTACATGTGCTTTAGTCTGTTAGTCAACACATCGGATTATCACAATGTACTATGCAACTTTAAAATGCACTTTAAAAAGTAAAACTTTTAATTTGACTTTGTTACAAAGAGCACTATTTTATTTCATTTCATTGGATTTGATTTAACTGGAATAATATCATTGGAGGACCTTTAATAAATGGTTACTTGTAAGGAGTGATTACCTAAAGCCAACACAGCCTTTCATACTCCTCTGGGTCAGGGAGATTTATTTATTTATTTTTCTTAGCAAGCTTCTTCTTAATGCTTGAACACTTCACTCTCTTTTCCCTATGTGTGTGGCATTTGTGCCCCTGTAAGTGAGAGGCTGCTAGAGTAGAAGAAATATATGAAGCAGTTCTTTAATGTATAGGTTTATTGCTGTCAGAAATAGCATCATTCTCTTGAGTGACTCTTGAAAATGTGACAGAATATGCAGTTTTTATTTTAGCTGTTCCCCTTAGACACTGACTGACCTTCAGCAGGTTGAATCCGGTGAGTGCCACTGTGTTATTACAGGACTTACAATATGACATGCTTTAAATGAAAGCTGGTGTACTATGACAAGAGACTACTGCCAAACACAGGGGTATTCAAAGTTTCCTAAGTTCCAGGATCTAAATTCCCTTCAAAGCAAAGGTCCAAGAAATCATATTTTACAAAGCTTCACCAAAATACAAATATGTTGTGTGGCTGTGAAATTAAATATACTGTTACGGAACGTGGTTGTAGCAATAGTGCATGACGGAGTAAACATAAATAGTCTTTAAATCCAACTTCAAAACTAAAGGACAGGAGAATAACCAGGAGAACTAATCCACATCAACTCACATAATCATAAACATCGATCCAGGACCACGAGTAGACGGAAACCGAATTTTTAGTTTGTAAATGTCCTATATTGGAAATTTTTCTTTTTCAATTTTTTCTTTTTTTTTATTAAATTCAGAAAAACTGCATCGTCTTCTTTCAAGTGAGTGTTATTGATCATTTTGACTGTGGTATTATAAGTAAACCTAGGAGATTGTATATGACTCTACACATGCCACTGACCTGACATTCAGCATTCATTTTCTGTCAGCTGTGTATGAAACACCATTCTTGGGTCCAGATGTGCACAGCAAGCCATTAATTGGTCACCTGGTTGATATCCTCTTTCATAGCATGAAGGGACATACTGGGTTTACAGACACAAGAAATAGTTCACCCAGAAATAAAAATGCTCATCATTTACTCATAAGACATACAGTATACAGGTCATATACGTAGATTAATTATTCTTAGTCGCATTTATGCTGAGTTTTGTCGTTTAACTCTTTACTCCTTTCGGGTACCATGGGGAAAAATCGTACATTTTAAGCCACTTGTGGGTGTGTAAATGATGAATGATTTGTAATTGTTGGTTAAGTAACAAATGTCTTTGTCAAATGAAAATGAACTCGGTGTGCCATCAGAGCAATATGCGAGTGGGAAAATAGTTTTAAAGTAGCACAGACATTAAATCTGATCATTTAGCTGCCTTAAAACATTTAGAAATGAACTTACTAAACAATTTTGCAAACTGGATTGTAGTGCAAAATCCTAAGTCGTATTCACTAACCCAGCCTCTGTAAGCCAGTTTAATTATAAGTCATTTTTATTCAGCCCAAACATGCCTCTTTTTAATGTAAATTCCATTCTATTTAGAGTTAAAATTAGAGTCAGTGTTTTTTTGCCAATAGTGCAATTAACAGTTATTTTACATTTGCATTTATACATTTATCAGACGCTTCTATCCAAAGCAACCTACATTACATTCAAGGTATACATTTTTTTATCAGTTTATTACAATAATAATAATAAAAAATCAGTCTCTGTGATTGAAAAAAAATGGAAGAAGAAAATGTGCACATAATTTTGTGTTTTTTTAAGTATAAAAGATCAAGGATATAGCAAAGCGGAATATTCAGTTCTGCTTGTGGACATTTAGTTTACTTACTACAAAGTTTCTTAAACATCTTTCAATCATTTAATAATACTAACCTGGCAAACAAAGTCATTGTAACTACCTGGTATTTTTTTTCCCTTCCAGACTGATACAAATATGTTATGCCCTTACTGCTGGAGGTTAAATAAAAACAGCCAATCAGATTAGAGCTTGCCAGATCTTGAAAGCATCTGTAGCATTTTTCTATTTGCGTGTGCAAGTATGCATTAGTATGCCATGGGTTGGTAAACAGACCTCCACAACTGAGATCTCAGAACCGGCCTGCGTGGAGAAATGTGCCACAGAAATAGTGTTCACTCTTTCTTTAACCTTGTTTGTGCCATAACCTGATATGCAGAATTCCTTCAGTGAATAATACAGAGTATATGTGCAATTAAACGACACTGTGAGAACAGTTCTTTCTAAGTTGCAGAGAAAAAAATAAGAAAGAGAGAGAATTGCTCAATCTGTCCCCGACTGAACAGCCTACGGCAATACAGCTGCTGAACAGAGAATGCAAATATCGCACACAGACACACTCATTTTGTTACCTTAAATTAGATTATGCTTTAAAATAATTTCCGTTCAAGATCAAAACAGCATTTGAAACAGATGCGCCGACCCAGACAGAGAGGCAAAGGTAACAAACAATGAAAGAAAGTGTTCGCGTGAGACAGATTAAGCGAAATGAAGGAATGAACGAACAAATGAAGGAATCCTTCTGGAGAACAGGTAGGGATGTTAATGGCACTTGAGTCAATCTCTCCAGTTGGTCTTTCTCTCCCATTTTTCTCTCTCTTTATTGTCTTTCTCTTCTCTTCCTGCTTCATCAAACACTTTACAGACAGGACACTGATTATAGCACTCCATCTCAATCAGACAGCCACAGCCACACACACACACACGCACACACGCAGGCACACACACACACACAAACAGGTTTGTTTTTATGTTATGGGGACTCTCATAGGCGAAGGTTTTTTTATACTGTACAACAAACGTATTTTCTATTGCCCTTACAACAACCCCTACCCCTCTAAACCTAACCTCCACAGGAAACATTTATGCATTTTAGATGTTCAAAAAAAATCATTTGAATTATTTATAAGCCTTTTGAATTATGATGACACTGAAAATGTCCTCATAAATCACCTTCTCGTTGTAATACCTATGTCATACCCATGTTATTATACAAATTTGTGTCCTCATAAACCACATAAACATGCACACACACACCAAACATACACACACACCCACAGAGAGAGAGAGAGAGAATGAGAGGAGACCGAGCGAGAGAGAGAGAGAACTGAACACGGCCCTTCATGCTACTGCCCCACCAGTTAAATCTGAAAATCTGAAACCACGAAACCACTCTGTTATATTATGGATTATAGAATCATATTTCGGCCAGAATTAATGGTTTATAGTTAAAACACCATAATGATGGATTTGTTGCTTACAAACATGCAGCTCTTGACTTCACAGGACATTAATTGATGGACTGGAGTTGGTTACTTGTGGATTATGTGATGTGTAATAAGCTCTGTTTGAAATCTCATTTGCCGGACCATTCACTGCAGAGGATCCATTGGTGAGCAAGAGATGCAATGCTACATTTCTCCAAATCTGTTCCGAAGAAGAAATAAACGCATCTACATCTTGGATGACCTGAGGGTGATTTTTTTCCCCCTTTCTTTCGTTTGCATAAACTTCCTCCATTCTGCTATCAATCCCACATACAAGCTTGTAACTCAGCATTTTTAGAGACTGAATTGCAAAAGCACAGTCCCGCTCACTTCACACCACTGGACACGTACATGAGATGCCCGAGAGGTTCCATTACACCCTGAATGTTTTTAGTAAAGCCCAGAATGTATTTTAATAACTTTGTCTTTACCAGGTGTTCATGCCTAGTCATTTTTTGTCTCTAATAAAGTCATTCAGAGCTGCATTCTGCTTTGTATATCAGATGCACATAAAACTTGCTGCGTAATGCACTTTCTAAAGTTAAATTTGCGTATTGCTTATGTAACGTTTATTATTATTTATTAGCTCTAAAAAGGGGAATATTTATGACGAATCACAACTGGTTATGATTCATAATAAATATTTAGATTATATCTTCGAATTAACTGTAGCAGAATCAATATTACAATTATTTGATCTGTCCGTCCACCGAGCAGACAATATAATCATTTATCAATTCAAGGAATATTTATTTTCTGGCCACGGAACAATAAACTGTCCTTCTTTGTACAGTGCTAGCAGTAATTCTTAGCCAAATGTAGCAAAGGTTCAAACATTCATTGACCTCGAACTGTGAGCAGTAAACAGAGACAATTCGTTGTGAATATAAGGGATTTAATAACTGAAAACTATATCTAACATATAACTAACTAAAACATATATACACAGAATGAAACAAAGTAAGGAAAAGATAGAGAATAGGAAAAGAATGGCAGTATTTCACATCACTTAACCACAACCTCTGAAAAATCATCAAAGAATCCAATAATCGCCTTAAAAGGGACTGAGATTTAAACACGCATCTGAATAATTTCAAGCGGTTACTTGCACTGGTTTCGATTGCTGAAGAAGAGTCCAGATGCGATAGATAACGGAGGTCTTTTGATGAGTCCGTGAGGAGTCAGCCGGAAGTTTTTACTTCTGGTTCTTCTGAAAGAAAAGTCCACAGCGACTAACGTTACATGAAAGTAAAAACTGCCGGAAAATAAAAACTCAAGAGGAAAGTCTTGAGAGTCCTGAAAGGTGTTGTCTCAAACGAAGAAGAAGTTTTCTGAGCCCAAGTTATTTTGGGCTAATCGTTTTTGAGAGTTCCTATTCTGTGTGTTCTGACCAATGAGAGACATGGATTTTGAGCGGGAGAATTTTCTTTGTCTCTTGTTTTATGGCTCATTTGCATGCTTTA
Source organism: Sinocyclocheilus anophthalmus (assembly GCA_018155175.1). Lineage (NCBI taxonomy): Eukaryota > Metazoa > Chordata > Actinopteri > Cypriniformes > Cyprinidae > Sinocyclocheilus > Sinocyclocheilus anophthalmus. Next base: position 76,658 of record JADLZN010008686.1, on the reverse strand, counting down.
TGGCCGGTCTGGAACATCCGTAGTTTTTACCCAAAATATCGTGCGAGTCATAGGATGCGTTTCACAATCACATACTGTAACTCATTGTCCGAGGAATGAAAAGCAGATAACATTAATACCAAGAAACAAACATTTGGAATAGAATTAAATTAAACCAAAGATACATACATACACACACCTGAATATCAGTGTTTTATGGCCTTAACTAATACAAATAACGAGTGGTAACTCATCTAGTCTAACAAGGGAATGTACACACCACATGCATATACCAGATACAATTATAACTGATTAATTATAGTCTAAAATAAAGAAATGTCTTTATGTGTGTGTGTGTGTTAGTTTGGGTGTGTGTGTGTTCGTTTGGCCATTCACAGCTCTAAGTGGAATGTTTTTGAACTCAGATTCCAGGATTCTCGTGGGAGCTGGTTCTAATCTTCTTTGACGGCGAAGAACCATTTGGCAATTTACAAACCCTATACAAGTAACATCTCTGACCAGAACGGTAATTTATATGCAAATGTCAAAAGGCTAAAAGGGGTCTTTTAAGCCATAAACAGTCCAACTATCATGCATGATCCTACGCAGACGCTACACTTATTAAGTTTATTGCAGGGCCTTCTGAAACTAAATGTCACCTGTTGCAAGTTGCCACCTCATGCAAGTTTCACCAAAATACGGAAAGCTGTAGGGGACAGAATTTTTTAACTACCACATTTTGAAATAAACACACTTCTAACATTCAGGCATGTTTGAGGTAGAGACTAAATTTAGAGAGTAAATTTAGTATTAACCTTGCAAATATAACATTTTCAACACGTTACATACAGTATGTATATGTAAATCACAACAAATCTAAATTATTTAGCTTTATTCAATTTTGAACAATTTAAGAAGTAAAAAACAAATTAGCATTTCGGTTTGGAATAATGCAACTAATGAAAAAAAAAAAAACTAATATATCTATATATATATAAAAGACATTTTAAGTTTAATTTGAGAACATCGGTACACCAGCGTTGGGAATTTTGAGAATTGTTTTTAATGCTTATGAAAGTAGTCTATTTTGCTCACAAGGCTGTATTTATTTGATCAAAAATACAGCAAAACATATTGTGAAATATTATAACAAAAACGAACTGTCTCTATTTTTTAATATATATTCAGTTCTTTATTGTGTTTATTGTCAGTTTGCAGTTTTAAGGAAGATCTCTTTCTGCTTTGGAAAAATGTGTATTGTGAAATAAGTCATTATTTTACACATAATATTTTAATAATTTGCTTTGACTTCAGTACAGTGATAGTATTAGAACCAATAATTAAATTTTCCAAACAAGTATTTCATACAGTATTTATTTATTTATTGATGTGCTTTTTCTCACACAGTATACGTCTTTATACAAGAAAATACTGTATATAGCTATCTATGCAGTATATTTAAGGAAGGGGTCTCTCACAAGGGGGTCATATTTAAGAGTTCTTGGCATTAAAAAAAATTGAAAAACCCTGCCATTGCATTACTTTACCTAAAGACAGCAGGGTCATTCTGAGTTCAGGAAATGTTCAAATCAATAAACATACTCCCATTCACACAGTAGTCAGATGTGTGCTTAATGTATGCTTGCTACACTGAAAGTGGGGTGGGGGGCGAATAATTCATATAATTGGCTTTTTTTCTGGTCCAAAGTATAACCTTTTCCAGTGTGTACTACACTTCAGAAAGACAGTGAATAGAACTGACAGTGTACTGGTTAAACACTCATATCAAAACGATCAAACACAAATAAAAGTTTACCACAGAGTGAAGTTGATCTTGGATGTAATGAACAGGCCACTTCCAGGCTAATTCTCAGATTAGCACATTTATATCAACTGTTGCCAGTGTTACAGAGACTTCTATACTCAAAAATAGCAGGAAGAAAACAACATAGCAGATTGTTGATACTTTAGGTTTAAATTGCTCTAAAGGACACTGAATCTGAATCTGTCTTTTGCACAGACCCACAGAACAAATACAGTCGGCACAGAAACAAACTAGAGATGGATTAATGTGGAGCATTCTTCATCTCTGTCGGATTGATGGACCCTGCAGTGGTTGTGGGATTATTTGAGTGTTTGGTGAGGGATGGTGGTTGCTGGAACATCAGTCTGGTATTGATGTTTCTGTTGGGATGGTTAATTGGGGTGGATATGGGGACATAATTGAGGTCTGTGTTAAGGAGGGGAAATAGCACCTCCTTCCCCCTTCATTTCGTACACTGATGGCTTTTCGATGGTGACGCCCCAAGCGTGTGAGACAGGTGATGTATGGTGAGGTTATAAGCAGACACAGTTCAATGTTTCCAGGAGGTATTTGTACCTCTGCAGTCTTCATACTACTGCACTAGTAATAGATGCATAAGAATGAACCTTATACAGTGAAATATCAGACAATACATCAGCACCGCCAGAATTAAACTTACTGCTTCAGGAACTAATCAAGAATTCAACAATGCTAATTTAATTCCACAGTAATGCACATATAAATATATTCCTTACAGATGCAGAAGTGTTTGTGGCTACAGAATTAGCCTTATGCATACAATTTTTTTTTCAATGTGTCTCTCTTTCTATCTATCTATCTATCTATCTATCTATCTATCTATCTATCTATCTATCTATCTATCTATCTATCTATCTGTCTGTCATTGCGTCTGGACCAATCAAACACACAATATATATTTTGTTAGCTATATTTAACAAATACTCTGTAACACCCCTCAGTTAACAAGCCATATGAGGACCTATGGACCCTTCCCCCGAAATGCGTAACACCTCAGGAGGGCAGAACAGGCCTCTGGTTCCATGGCAACCAAGGCTGATATCACTGGTTTTATGGCTCAAAGGAGTGCAAGAGAGAGACTCTCACTGCATTTTTCATAGCAAGAGGCACAATGCACAGTAGAAATGGATTTATACTCTAATTAATTCATAGGAAAACCTTTCTTTGAATGAACACACATATCCTTCAGGTCATGGTGTATGTTGTCTTTGATATTTTTAGACTATTTTATGCATGCTTATGATGGAACCCATTCCTGTCATCTTGCGATATGTAATCCTACCATGTTTAGTATATATGAATTAGTACTCGGATGATCTAATTGAGAGTGTATATTATATGTTGGTACATAGGCAATATATAGTGTAATGAATCTTTAGTAATTTCGATTCAAGTTCCATTTGCAAATTACCATGCCCTCACACAAAGGGTCATAAAAACTCCCCAGTATCTCAAATATCTCAGTATCTCGCCCAGAGTCAGTGGTTCGGTTATATTCTAAGATGAAGACATGAGCTAGAACTCTTCTGCAACCCCCTAAGTACGTGCCACGCCTTCGGCCTTGACTTTTCCATTCACCAAAAATTATCTGACTCAAACTGGTTCTTTTCATCAACCAACATCAGCAAAGATCAACTTGAGCCTTCAGATTGCATCAAACCTCTCTTTCAGACAGATAATACGTGCAAGTATTCTAACTTAGTCTTATTAATTGATACATTAGGTATCATTTGCACCTTTTTACAAAGGTGTGTTTGAACTAAGAATCTGATGTTTCCTTCAGGCTTTAAATCTGCTGAATATCAAATGGTACCATAGTTTCATATTCTTATTTCTCTTCTCTTTACTGCATTAAGCTTGAACCCTTTCCTATACCAAATGTATGCGCGTGTGTGTATGTGTATGTTAGACCAGTTTAAGAGTTTATGAGTATGTTAGACTAGTTTAAGTGTTTATGTTGTTAATAAAGTCTTATTTGTATCACAATTGACGTTGTTCATTGTTTGCTCATAACTGAGTAACTTAATCATGCAGATTTATGCTACAAGCTTTTGTAGAATGGTACAGTAAGAAAGTTATTTCCCTTAACCAGGAAATTAACGTTCTTAGAATTGACTGACAGTTGACCCTGAGAGGTCAAGTAAATATCTACAGCTAAATATTTATAATTAATTATAACTAGCTATGATTAATTATTCATATTTCCCTTATGAGCTGATTCGCTACACTATCTATTATCTTTATCTATTCTCTATCTATTATCAAACAAACAAACAAACAAACTGCTGTATAATTTCTGAATATTCTTTCTTTCTTTGTAAACAAACAGATCTATCTATCTATCTATCTATCTATCTATCTATCTATCTATCTATCTATCTATCTATCTATCTATCTATCTATCTATCTATCTATCTATCTATCTATCTAATCTGTCTGTCTATCATTTTTTGTATGTGTCACACTTTTGACATTAATATATGAACGTTATTTAATCTGTCACTACCTTTTTTGCCTTTCAGTATCAGACTGAAATTTCCTGTCCTTCTCTCTCTCTCTCTATCCCTAAACTGTGTGACCTAAAGGTTTTCTTTCACATTACTTTTTTTTCTCAGGACTTTTATAATGTGTTTCAGTGCCTGGGGTCTGAAACAAATTATCATAATGCATTACAGAGAAACACAGTGAGAGTGAATGCGTGTATGTGTGTGCATTTATGTGCGTACAGTATGTGTGTGTCCGTGTCCCAGCTATCATATTCATACCTTACATTTATAATACTCATACAGCTATAAAAGCACCTCCAGGACTAAACCGCAGACCAGAGAGAAACCTGTACATATTATTACCAGACTCATTTCCAGTGCTTTAGGATATTGATTCAATTTTAAAATGGCATTATAAATGAGTAATGTTTTCCGTTCTGAAAAGTGATGTTGAAATTATGTTTAAATGCATTATTGGAACATTTCACAGTTGGAATGGGGTGAAAGTGCTAGGACAGTCAAATAAAACAAGAGGTACACAATATATATCTCAATATATATTATATATATATATATCATATATTATATATATACATATATTCTCATGTATTTTTGCCGGTCATGCCTTATAACTAACATATGCAAACATCCTCAAAACAAGATTAAATTACCTTGAGTATAGCAAAACAACTTGTTTTAACAGAATTTGAATCTTAAATTAGGCATAGAAACCATTTCCAGGAAGAAACATTATTATTATTATTTTAAAAAGCACAGGAATGATTCATTAAAAATAACATTATTTTATACAGCATTTTATTTACTCAGATAATTTCTCCTGAAACTGAAGAAATAAATTTTTAACATTATTTTCATTATTAAAGAATTATTGTCATTACCAGTGTTATTTTAGTATCATTGATATACTATTATAGTTTATGTTAATATTTTGAATTAATTTTCATATTTTTTGTTTCCATTTTAATTTTAATGTTTAAGTAATTTTGTTTTAGTAATTTATTTTAGTACTTCAACTTAAAAGTTGAACCTATATAATCTATTTTATTTTATTTTATTTTATTCAGGAATAATCATTATATTTTATTTAAAAGCCAGTCATTAAACACATACAGTTTAATAACAACAAAACAGCAAAGTCAGTGTTAGGGGCAAATGCCACCAAATTCATATTCATGATCCAGTCTAGTAAAGCTTGTGCACACCGAGTAAATGCTACAACATGTAAAACGTGCAGTGAAACGAATACACGTTGTTTATGTGCCGCAGACATGAGATAACACACCTAGGATGACCTCGCTAAAACAAAAAGACTGATAGGAACTATCCAATGCCAGTAATGCCAGTCTTTTAGAGGGCTTGTGGGTGAAACGGCTGAGAAAATTGCAAGCCTTGAGGAAGACGTATGTGTGTGTGTGTCCCTGCCGATAATAGAAAGTGTCACAACCTACAAGACTTTTCCTTAAATGGATAGAATGACCTTAAAAAAAGGCAGATGTTCGTCACGTATAACATGCATGTCAGTGAGAACATCAGGCACATACAATAGGCTATCCCACTTACCAGATGTGTGAAGCACATGAGTAAACACAAACAAATCCTCTCTTTATTACTTCTATAAATGCACAGGTTCAAATGCAAAGGGATGCATAACTGCAAACAAGAGTGCAAGTCATAAACTGAAGGGTGTGGGAACATTGTCAGCTGTCAGTCTTGCGTGTTTGTGGCTCTAGCTTTTATTTCACACTCTCTGCTCTAGCTAATTATCACTGTAATAACAACAATGCCAATTTACATAGCAAACACTATCTGGAGAAGCACAGACACTTGTGAACGAGCTCTCTTGTGCGCTCAGCTTGCGTGTCGGTGTGTGTGACATGGGTTAGTGTGTTTGTTCGCTGCTTCTTTGAGGCACACGGGGCACATCGATTTCCCCTCCTCCATTATAATGACGCAGATAATGTGCTTGCTTCACGCTCCACTGTAGCCAAACACTCTATTGTTTCTTTATTTAAATACAAAAACAATCAACCTTAAGAGATTTGTTGATGTTTGCTGGATTTAGAGAATTAGACCATAAAAACTCATCAGCGAAAGTCACAATGCATAGCGGCGAGCGCTACGTCAGAACTGGTGGGTCATGATTCAAAAATGGTTATTGGGTCTGTTATGATAGGGTTGCGAATAACAAGGGGGGAAAAAACAAATATAAATCAAAATAGTAAAACACAACTTACCATATAAACATTCATAATAATGATAGGGAAATAAAGAGGCTGATCAACTTTTGAAAATGCCAGATTTGGTTGTTGATGTCAAAGGTTGTATTTTGGTGCAAAGCCATGCTTCACTAGAAAGTAGCTAAATTAGGCAAATGCCAAACAGATTACATCAAATACCAAGGAGAAAATTTAACCCAGACTACATTAAAAACATTAAAGTATTATTTTAAAGAAGTATATAGATCCTATTCCATCTATACCACACCTGTACATACAATTTATTATTTTTTTTGTGGTTTATATTTATGCATGTGTATTTTATTCACATCTCATTTTTATTATCTGTGTGTTGTTGTTGTCTCCGTGTACTGGAAGCTTGTGACACTATAACAAATTCCTTGTATGTGCAAACATACTTGGCAATAAAGCTCTTTCTGACTCTGATTCTGATTCTGCTATTATATATATATGAATATATATATATAATTATATATTATATATATATATATACTATTGCTTTGTATTTGTAGTGTAGTCGTTTATTAAAGTTTTTGTATTTTTGTGTATATATTTTATGTCTATATATTTAGTTTAAAACTGTTAAATTAGCAAAATTTTACATATTTTTAAGCTTTTTTATTATTATTCAGTTAACTCATATTAAACTTAAACAAAAAAGGAGATTTTGTTGTTTGGTGTTTTACAGTTTCTGTTTATGAATGAAGGAGACACTCAGCATATGCATTTGAACATGATGTAGCTTTAAACATTAAAAAAAAAATTTTTTTGTTACAAACTTTCTCGCCATGACAATTGTTAACACTGTAAACCTAAAAAGTTATTCTTTAAATACCTTTACAGCCAAATCTATACAGAAGAATAATAACTCTAAGTGCTTTTATAAATGTATTATTGATTGCAGAAAGCATGGATGCAACATATAACACTAACATGTCATTGGTTCATGAAGTTCATAATAATAATAATAATAATAAAGAGTAATAATAATACATTGCTTAAGTACGAAGGACCTTTGTTAACTGTGTACAAAAAAAAAAGTTACTGTTGTCCCGTGTGAAATCTTAATCCTGGAGCAAAAGCCGTTGAGAACCACTGATCAAGTTGCGATGAAGGAACTCAGAAGAATTACAAAGTTCTGGAGAATGTTTCAGTCAGGCAGGAATCAGCTCTGAATCACACAGACTGTTCAGCAGGAGGTAACAGAGGAAAAATCTATCTTTTAAACATTCATTTTCACCTCAGTGAAGCCAGGCTAAAGCTAATTACAGCAGGATAAAACGACTGTACGCATCGGCCAGAGAGAACAATGAATTCAGACAGAGAACATGTGCTGATTCAGTTAACTACTGTTTATAACTATTGATTCAGTTAACTACTGTCTACTGTTATTACACAATTAGTTAAAACTCAATAGATGCATTTCAACTGCATACAACACACAACACTAAAGCTTTAAAATGGCCATCTTCTCTTTTTTCTCTCTCTTTATATTCTAGAACCTTTATACACATCTAAAATGAACCAAATTATTGTAAATGATAATGCAAAATTAACCCTCAGAGGCCCAAGCATTGTTATAAACATAATGATGTTATTGCATATTCTGGGATGGATCTTGGAAATTAATGTGACATTTCTAAACAAGTACATGCTTTTACATTCTTCAGAAGTCTTACAAGCAAACTATAGGAGGCAGAACATATTCTGGAAGTATTCATGATCCTGAAATATTCTTGATACATTTCATATACACTTCACTGACTGCCTGTAAAATTATCGAAAATGCATATTAGAGGCTTACAGCGAAATTAGACTGATCTCTATAAAAGCCTTTTCAGTCAATTATAAGGTAGTGTTTTATCTCTTATACTATATCTATATCTCTTATATATTATCACCGTGGCAATGTTTCTCCTGTGGAGGCCCAGTTTGTTTCTCCCAGATTTACCTGCAACCTTCAGGCGGCACGATGTGATGGCAATTACTGCGGCGATCAAGACAAGCAGCACTCTATTAAACCTGCTCCAACTTAAAGGAAGGACACTCAATAAACTGTACACAAGAAGGACATTCTAGACTTCAGTGTGACCTGGATCCGTGTGTTTGATGATTGACAGTTCTAATTATCCCTTGATTTCATTATGGTGACATTGGATTGCTAAATGATACCTTAAATCATGAAGGAGAAATACATTGACTGACTACGGCTGTTTATTTTTTCTGTGTCTCTGTATCTGCAGAGAATCTCTTTGTGGTTTCCCTGTGGAAAAACCGTGTTAGCTTGCAGCGCTTAATCTCACACACTTGGCTAACCATGTGCGAACACTCTGAGGCACTGAAATATTGAGTTATCAACTGGACAAAAATACGTAACGCTAGTCAATACAAATTAAGCAAAATCTCAGGGTGTTTAAGGGAATAGTTTACACAAAGCTGAAAATCAGGTCGTTACGAATCTGTATGCTGTTATTTGAGCCTACAATAAGTGTTTATTTTTGGACTATTTTAGACCTGTCGAGTCGGTCCCTGATGTTCAGTAGCCCAGTACCTGTTGAGTGCGTGACTCCTCATACATATAAACAGAGCTCTGACTATAATGTTCTTCCACAAGAAGCATGCAGTTTTATTTATTAAACGTTTGTAGCTTTAAAGGGATAGTTCACCCAAAAATGAAAATTCTGTCATGAATTACTCCCCCTCATGTCGTTCCAAACCCGTAAGACCTTCGTTCACCTTCGGAACACAAATTAAGATATTTTTGATGAAATCCGAGAGCTTTCTGACCTTCCATAGACAGCCAATCAACTACCACGTTCAAGGCCCAGAAAATTAGTAAGGACATCGTTAAAATAGTCCATGTGACATCAGTGGTTCAACCGTAATTTTACGAAGCTATGTGAATACTTTTTGTGCGCAAAGAAAACAATAATAACAGAATTTATTAATCAATTCTTCTCAACGAGTTACCGTCTTCCGCCATTTTGGAGAGTACCCCAGAACGTAATCAGCGTTGTTTACGTTCAGCATGCGCGCGCTTTCTACTGAATGTAAACAGCGCTGATTACGTTGATTACGTTCTGGGGTACTCTGCAAAATGGCGGAAGACGCTAAAAAGTAAGTAAAAAGTATTGTCGTAGCTTCATAAAAATTACGGTTGAACCACTGATGTCACATGGACTATTTTACCGATGTCCTTGCTACGTTTCTGGACCTGGGGACATTTCAGTTGCATTGCTGTCTATGGAAGGTCAGAGAGCTCTCAGATTTCATCAAAAATATCTTAATTTGTGTTATGAAGATGAACAAAGGTCTTACGGGTTTGGAACGACATTAGGAGTAATTAATGACATACTTTCGAATTTATTTGTGTGAAAACTAACCCTTTAAGTAAGAGTTAGACGAACTTTCAAGCTCCAAAATGTATTATTATGGGCGTTTTCAGACCGTAGTTTGTGCCAAAGATGGATACGTGGGTTTTCACATTTAAAAAATGGTTGGATAACAGGTCCACATGTGAGGCAAATGCGAGAATGTTTATGTCCTTGTCATTTATTATCATTATTATTTATACAATAAGGTTCCATTGTTAACATGAGGAGTGGAGTAGTTTAGATTTATTGACAGAACTAACAATTAAATAGATCTGAAGCATTATTATCTTAGGTAATGTCATTCAGAGTAAATTAGTTTTTTTTTCACTGGAAGAGATTTGGAGAAATTTAGCATTAAACAATGGATTGCATGGATCGCGGATTATTGTGATTGTTTTTATCAGCTGTTTGGACTCTCATTCTGACGGCGCCCATTCACTGCAGAGGATCCATTGGTGAGCAAGTGATCTAATGCTGAATTTCTCCAGATCTCTTTTGATGCTACTAAGAGTTGGATGGCCTGTGGGTTAGTACATTAAAAAGTTTTTTGGGTGAACTATTCATTTAATTATGGTCTGTTTATCTCACAAAATATTACTTCCAGTGTTGGGGGGTAATCAGAGGTAATCATATTACTTTGTTCAAGTAACTAGTAAAGCAATGCATAACAGCAAAATATCTGAGTAACTTTTTCAAATGAGTAGCGCAAGTTACTTTGTTTTCCCATTTATTCACTGACACATCTCCTCGACAACACGAGAGTAAATGATGGTTGACTTTTTCTTTTTTTGCACAATCTATTCAAGGTTACAAAAGGACCCAATCATGGTGATGTTAGACCTGCACATCTAAGCATCTCTCGCTGAGTCCCTCCTTAAAAGAAAATATTCGCCTTCAGTCACATGACTCTTGGGCTACAATAAGCATTAAGAGCGTAAATCCCCTCTCTTCTCTATGTGGGGTTTAACGGCAGAGCCGAGGGAACCATCTCTCTCCACGGGGGATTAGAAAAGAGCTTGGATTCAATTCACTTCATTATTCAACGGCTATTGCGTGCTTGAGGAAACGCGTTTAAAACCCAACACACAGGCAAGGTGACTGTCACATTCATAATAAAGGCCCTGAGTGTAACAACATTACGTTTGAAGAGCACGATATCTAGATTGAGAACGCAGTAGTGTGGAGAGCTAAGCCACTGCTGCACTCCTGAGTGAACAGACTAGGATAAAGTTTAATGGGATATGTAGAGCTGTGTAAATCCTCTTCCTTCTTTGACAGATATTCAGAGTTAATTGATTTAGAGTGACTTACAATGGCGGGACACGTCGGATGAGTAATCATTTCGATTCTGCTCATTTGCTGCGTGAAGGATCTGCATATATACACGAGCATTTCAGACTGTAAATTCTGTCACCACCTGGAGCGCCGTCAGCCAACTCAAGTCCGAGAACCAATCAGTCTGATCGTTTATATTCATGAATATTCATCAGCCATCAAAGCAGTGCAGGAGAAAAGAGGAGTTTGGAGAGCTGCTGGGAAATGTTCATACAATCAAAGAAAATTAACTATCAATCACCAATGTATTTATTTTTGTCTTATTTTAACAGTAATTCATAAACTTGTAGAAAAACATAAGTGAATTTAGCTGGATATCTGCATTAATTGCTCTTTAATTTGTATCTGATATTAATAAAAGTCATAATAATAGATGCAAAGTCTGGTTAGATACGTAACATACAATGATATGCTACACTCACAGTAAATGAGATACTAACCTAATCACTAACCACCAACCTAGATTACCCTCAGCTGCAATCAATGAAATGAGAGAAAAATGTAAAGTAAAATTTTTCTGTTCATAAGAATCTTTTATGTAGGCCATGCATTAAACAAAACAGAAACAATATGTTTAATTGATTAATCACACAAAGTTAAAACTTGTAATCATAAATATATTTACATAAATTAAGTATTTAATATATGTTTAATGACATACATTTGAGACTGATTATTTTGTTTTTTTTAGAAATGCTTATGCCTGATATTGTTTGCAAGTATTTGCTTTGGATTTGCCCCATTTAAATTATTATATTTATTCCAAGTTGTAACAAACACCATATGTATCTACAGTACAAGAAAAAATTATCTTAAAATTATTATTTTTTGAAATTTGATTTAGTGATGCTAGTGGTGCATGACATCTTTGAAACACAGATTATTCAGATTATTCACTTTGTTTATTTGTATAAAGGTATGTGTTGGCACCCGTGTACATGCATTAGCTCTGTAATTGCCAAATTTTAAAGTATTATACTTAATTACTATGTTATTACAACCACCGTACGTATCTACATGCAGCTGTAAAAAAAAAATGAAGCAGCATTTATTTATTTCCATTTTGTAATGCTAAAGATGCCATGACATCATGTTAACTTAAATTTGAGACAGATGATTATCCAAAGGACGGTAAAAAAGTATATTGAAGTGAGAAAAAAAGCCAAATTATTATTTTTTAAATATATGTAACACACCATCAATCAATCAGTCAGTCAGTCAGTCAATCAGTCAATTAATCTTAATTTTCCAGCCCTACTTTGTTATTAATTTGAACTTATATTTGTCTTTACCATTTGGGGAAACTGCATAAAGCAGGGTGGAGTAAGAGGTTTGTAACACAGACCACAATCAAAGACAGTTCAAATCAGTGAGGCAACAGATATGTCTCACTACAATACACCAACACAAAACAGGAAATGACACACATCACTTCAGTTGTCTTCTCTGATTGGCTGCCAGAGCATGAGTTATTTTAGCTGAGTTCCATGAAGCACAGAAACTGTATGCATAACCACATTCTTCAAATAAAACTAATTTGGCAATTTAAAACAGCTATTAGCAATGCAAATCAACATTATTTTTGTCTGAAGCTCTTTAAACAAGCTGGAGCTGATGGGACTAATTGTTTCAAACTGCAAACATTAGAGCTTTGATGACCAATTACTACTTTTGGTTTTGATGACCATAAGGAAAGAGTCGCAACATCAGCAATCATTTACTTCATAAATTTAGCTGATTAATACTGACATTTATTGTATCCAAGTAACCAAATTTGAGTCAGAAACAGCTGACTGCTTCAAGCATTCCTCCCATGTGTGCTGAGTCTCAGCTCTTTGTGTGGCTGTTTTCTGCTGTCAACAACATTCAATCTTACTTCAATCGTAATTACATTTCAACATGAGCATTATTTAATGTTTAAAGTACTCTTAATTGTCCCTAGGACAATATTTCTGTGTCTATGTAGCATGATTCCCTCCAAACCAATTAAGTGCAACCCTTGCCTTGTAACCGGTTTCATCGGCTAACTCAGTCATGCAGTTACCTGTCAAGAAAAGCTCAGACTTTATGGATTCAGATCAGAGTTCAGAAATATCATGGATGGATCTGTTCATGACAAACAGTGATGTTATCGGGATGTGCTATAAGGATTAGGTACTGCTAAAAATGTCCTGCTTCTCACTTCTAAAGTTGTAATTACGAGTTTGTTTGTTAAAGAGCTTTGTTGTCGGAAAGAACAGGAATTATGGAGGACAGCCATGAGTTCCTTTTGTGGAAATCTTCTTAAGCCAAAAGGCACAGAGCATATTGTGTCAATATCAAACAGGTTTTGAATAAAATGTAGCATCCAATTCATTGGTAACTGTTTAAAGGACTTTCCACACGATGCGAAAAAGCGAGGCGAATCGTCGACGAATGGTGCTTTCACACCGAACGCAAAATGATTGGTCGTCTTCTGCTAATTAGCCTGCAAGATAGGTGCGCCGAACAAACTATATTTTCCTCAGATATGTATCTCGTAAATGGATTTAACATCGTCCGGTGCTAAATATACAGCATTAAATTAAGATCAACAAAGTTGGTTCTACACCAGAAACACAAACTATCTACAATGCTTACAAGAATAGGCTACATCCTAAAATATAATTAGAAGTACAATTAGCATCAAGCTACACTTTAAACCATCATTGAGTTTTTGTAATAACTTTTGGTTATAGTTGATTTTGATTAATAAGCAGACACATGCACTCTTTGTATGTTTAATAATGCTACACTGTTAATTTTGTCAAAATATCTTTATTGCTATAAAAATACCTGAGCTGATTACAAAACATACAGAAATATATCGTCACATCATATGTCTATTTGCATTCATATGTCATGTGTAGAAAAAGAGTTAACGCACTCTGACTCATAACAATCGCGCACGTGGAAGAAAACGGACAGTGCTCTACAGATCACATAATTCAGTGAACAATTAATAGAAATGTCATTCTGTATGAAGAACATGTTAGAATAAATCTGTTCTCAAGTACTAACGAAAACAAGAACTCAGCATCCACTCTCTTATCCAGGATACTCTTCTTCTGTGTTTGTTTACACTGGTTTTCGAAACAGTGCCACCACTCTCACCCTTTTGTGTAACAGCAGCTGCTCCGGTCTCGTGATCCTAGCTAAAATCTTATTGGACGGCCTGTGAATTTGCATTGCGAAACAGAAAAGATTCGTCGGACTGGTTCGAAAAAAAAAAACATTTGCATTTTCGGTGCGCAAATGTTCGCGGTCTATGTGGAAGCATCCATAGAAATCTATTGTTTTATTCCAGCGCGTCATCGCGTCCGATATTCGTTTCGCTTTTTCGCTCTCAGTGTGGAAAGGCCTTAAACCTAGATTTTCAGCTTGCTGACAATTCCAAAATTTCGGTCAAATAAATGCTATATTTGCTGTGTTAAAGACTGACACGTAAGTGGAGAAATTGTCGAATCAAGTAGTTATTTTAGTTTTCTTTGCACACAAAAAGTATTCTTGTAGCTTCATAAAATTAAGGTTGAACCACTGATGTCACTATATTTTCTATACTGATGGACTATTTTAACGATGTCCTTACTACCTTTCTGGGCCTTGAATGTGCCAGTTGTGTTGCTGTCTATGGAAGGTCAGAAAGCTCTCGGATTTCATCAAACATATCTTAATTTGTGTTCCGAAGATGAACGACAATCTTATGGGTTTGGAACGACATGAGGGTGAGTAATTAATGACAGAATTTTCATTTTTTGGTTGAACTATCCCTTTAAATACATACAACATTCTTCAAATGGTTATTTATATACACAAATATACATGAATGTAGTGACAAGAGAAAGCAATGTAAATCCTTTTGGAAAAATGAATACAAATTTACAGTTCTGTTTCTTTCCTCCACCATGTTTAAACTCTTAAACTCTATTTATCTCCAGTTCCCCAGTTGTAAATATAGTGATAATAGTAATAGATAATAGTATATACAGGGATAATAGTGGCACAGAAATCACACAGTAACACTTTATAATAAGGTTCCATTTGTTAACTACATTAGTTGAACTTAACAATGGAAATGTAATAATAATGAGAAATTAAAAGATTAATTCAAATGAGTCAAATCAAATTTGTACTCAAAATGTATGCTCAGCAGTCTTGGTCAGGAGGTTGAGGGAAATTTAGGGGGTTGTTTTTAATCCTTTTTTTTTCTCTCTCGCCTGTAGCTCTGTGTGTTTACCTAAGCACACTGCTCCCACCTGCCTGCTCTTTGTCTCACACCAATCTATTTCTGCTCAATCCAGACGGCTTGTCCATTCTGAAGAGGACTCAGAGGAGAAAGCTGGAACACAGTTATACTGCTGCAACAGCACTCTCTGGAACAAACCCCAAATCAAATCAAGTGCTCTGTAAAAACATATCTCAACTGAAAAAACTAAACCTCAACTCATAAATAACATCCACTCCACAATCAACTCTGAAACTCATTTATAATTGGCCAAGAAATGCACTGCTGTCTGAAAATCAATCAAAATTAAACATAATTATAGGCATGAAAAGTTTAAAGGATTTACTTAAAAAAAAATCTATATAATATCAAGCACTCATATAATCAACATCAAAAAAATATAAAGCAACTAAAGGTTATTAATTTCTTTAGTAATACTTATGCAAACTATCATTAACTAGTACACCGGTTACACACAGATGCATACAGACGCAACTACTTAAAAACTCTTCTGAAGACATCAGGTTATAGATTTTACTAGATGGTTATGCAATTTATTACTGTGTTTTACTGGCTGAGTTTAATAGAGTGGAACTCATTTCTGGCCTCTTGCAGCAGTCAAAGCGCCGAGCCCTCAGATAACAGCCGATGGCCAGCACAGACAGCAGCTGTGTAAGAGCAGATGAGTTATATCACTGCTTTCACTCAGAAAGTTTGACTCAAAGCTGCTGCTGGCATAACGAAGAGGCTGTTTTAAAAACAATAAGACAATGGACATGACCTCAATATTATCTTTGCAAAAAAACTGATGGAAATAGCAGTCTATTGTTGACTGTCGGCAATGTCCACACAATGATGATTGAATTCACAATTTTATTCTGCAAGAACTCATATAATACTTAGTGACACGTCAGAATTACATGGCTAATCATCATCAATGGGGAAGTTTTTTTTTTTTTGCATCAGAATGGTGTAATTATGTGATCTACCAGCAAGGGCTAATGGGGCCAAACTCTGACCTTATATCAAAATACATGTTATTCCCCTGTATAAGATGTTATTGTTATTCCCCTGCATAAGAACAAGTACAGTATATAACTGGCAGAAAAGACAACAGATATAATCAACCCAGGCTCATCACCTGTGGCAACATTTTATGTTTCTTTTGCCATGTTTTGCGACACTTTCAATGTGAATTGTACAGTGAGTGAAACAGATGCATTATGCTGCCAACGTTTTATTACATTGTTGTATGTGTCGCAGAAGTTTGAAAATGTCCTGTGAGTGGCGCTAAAAAGTTAATGCTCTATTACGTCATATAGGTCATTTGACACTTCCCTGAAAAAATTACCCATATAAGCATTTACTAAATTAGTATCCCTACTGGAAACAGGACATGCCACAGAAACGTTCATATTAATGTATTGCGCCCTTTTATCTGCATAATGATTTGAGGTTCATGTAGCTCGATTGGTAGAGTGTTGCGTTATAGCAGTGCAACGATCATGGGTTTGATTCCAAGAAACATGCATACTGATAAAATGTGCACCTCGAATGCACTGTAAACTGCTTTCCAAAGTGTCTGGCAAATGTAAATGTAAATTTGATGAATCTGAAATGGGAAAAATTCACGCGACATAACACTGTTGTTAGTTTTATGCCTGTTAGAGAAGGTAACTATAGGTCGTAATAAGCTGCTTGCACATATGACTTATGGGATTGTTTTTTAAAGGGCGACAGTCTCTAGAGCACTCTGCATCTCAAGTATAATGTTGTACCAGGTGGGCTACTGAGCAAGTTTACTATGTAAGAAAAGCCATACATATGCTGGTTATATGATGCAAACTTCAAAATAGATCACTTTACAAACTACACACTACATAAAAAATGTTTTGTGGTCATAGTATTGTGCATAGAAAGTGCGTTTTTATTAATCAAATTACTTTGATTTGTGAAAAGGAATAAAAGCTGTAAGTGTTTTAATACCAATAGTGTGAAATTTCAGCTGGAAACTGTAGTATAATATGTATAGTTACGTTTTGCTGAAATGTAGGTAGAGGTACAGGTTTCTAGTAAGCTTATAATGGATATAACCTGTACAAAGATAAGCTCTCTCCGACAGGGATACGCTGCACTTTTTCAAGTGGGAGAGAGAGAGATAATGGGAAGAAATTCCCTGTTCTGTCATAGTTGGCAGGTTTGTCCTTCACACATGGAACAGACGGGGTAGAAGGTCATCATATACACTCATTGCCCTGTACTGTTGTTTCAGGTGATATGTAAGTGTGAAGGTCAGTGAATAGAGTCTGGTCAAGTTGCAGCTGCTATTGTAAAATGCTTCTATTTCTTCTTGTCAGTTATAAATGATAAATGTTGTCTCTTGGTGTCCTAATAAATTGCTAAAGACACATTTAGATGGTTGCTGAAGCTAAAAGTGCCTAATTACGCAGACAATGTCTGACATTTTCTGAATTTACTGTTATGGGTTGCCAGGCTATTATTCAGAAATTCACATTTTCTCTGTTCCACAGAAGAAAGTAAGTCATGCACATTTGGAGAAACACCATTTTTTTATTTTATTTTAATTGTATTTATTTGTTAGGAAAAATTTTCCTTTAATGCCTCTCCATGTCCTTCAGCTTGAATAAACATTCTAAGAATTCATTAGCAGTATTCATAGTACATGAAAAGAAACTTCAGGATCAAAGCCATCTGACACTCCAAGCACACAAAGACAATTATTTTATTGTTCAAAGAGCCATGTAATAATGAGAAAGGATCCATTAATTAATTGTTTCTGGATGCAGTGGATGAGCCACATGAGCGCAAGAACCTTTCATGCAGATCTGGCTACAAAAGCTCAACAACAGCCATATAGAAGTGATTTACTAAACACTGTGTAGTATACACTTTACATGACTGCACACTCCATTATCTCAGCAGCTAACGTACAATATCCTGGTAGTGTTTGCTTATGTTTCACTAATTCTGTGACATCCTACTGTTTATTGCATACAATATAGTAGGAAGTATGTTCCACGTTGTGTGCTTTAAAGTGTGTACACCATATGAATACATGCATATTCTACAGACACAGTATGTTAGAATGCTCTTTTGAACATATACCAGGTTTTTCCAGTTTGTTAATTAGTTCCAGGTTTGTAATGTATACTCTTACTGTTGACTAGCCATTTGAAAACCACAATTTGTATTTCACAGATCTCTGAGATTAATGTAAATCTTGGAGTAGAATTTAGTTCTATTCTCTAACAGCCATTAAAAGCACTAATTCCTTCCAAAAGGCAGCACAGAGTGCAGCTGTGTATGAGCAGATGTGGAATCACACAGAGGGTTTGGCTCAAAAGCACCACCGGCATCAGGAAGAGGCTTTTTTTTAAAAACAGCATGAGAATGGGACATGACCTCGATATTATTTTAGCATTGAACACGTGGACATAGCAGTCTATTGTTGACCCTTGACAATGACCACAGAATGACATCTAATTTATTCAGGATTAGCATGCAAATAAGAGCCAAATAGTTACAGAATGTGCTCAAATGTTAATTTATGGTTTCTAAACACAAATTTTTTTTCCTGCTTGTAAAAGCAGCACTATTTTTCAAATGTTGTGTTATATTAATATAACATATGATTTTGTATTGATATTACACAATTTGCTCTGTATTGTTTTGCTCACATCCGGATTAAGATCCAAGATGATAAATTGCTCAGTTTAATTAGCTCAGCAAGGAAGTATTTAATCCTATTATTGCATGAACTATATTTCTGTCATGACAACTCTCGGAGGGATTGGCATGGTAATGTACATGACAATGTTAATGTATTTGGTCTTGGCGGAATAGATCTGCTACACTGCTGCTGCAGAGCAAGTACCGAGACTTGCTACTGCCAATACATCCACAACATGCTGCTGTGAGCATGTAA
The DNA here is from genome assembly GCA_018155175.1 of Sinocyclocheilus anophthalmus. Classification (NCBI taxonomy): domain Eukaryota; kingdom Metazoa; phylum Chordata; class Actinopteri; order Cypriniformes; family Cyprinidae; genus Sinocyclocheilus; species Sinocyclocheilus anophthalmus. Next base: position 57,194 of record JADLZN010008686.1, on the reverse strand, counting down.
GAAATATTGCTGCTGCAAATATAACATACATGAAATAACCCCCATATAGCATACATGAATCACCTCGTAGCAGATCTATACAGGTGGAGCTGGGGAAGGTGGAGGGTTTCTGAAGCAAGCTGCAATTGCTACGGCAAGTACTAGTCATATATTTGAATGTTGAGAAGCGAGCTCATTGGCTACCGATACAAGAGAGAACCAATCAGCTGTGCCATGTGATAATGATGTCATTAGGTCAGATTGAGTTAGACCTATCGGACTGCGCCATCTAGAGTTTCATGCCAGAACTCTGTATTTGTTTGTGTTATTTGAATATTATGTATGTTTTATGCTTTTATTTTGGTGATATCGCTGTAGTTATTGGCTAATTAAGTTATGTTATCCTTGAAAAATAATAACTGTCTAAAGTTTCCATTGATAATGACCCTGAATAGTTAAAACTCCATAACACTTTTTCTTTTGTTTTGCTCTCGATTCACATTACATGTTTGTAAAAACATATCAATATTCAATTAACACAAAAGTAATTATTTTTATCTCAGCATAGCCTTTTTTTAAACTTCTGGAATAATAAAGCAGTGCAAATTTTTTTTTTGCAAAAGTTTTGTCTCTTGTCTTTGATTTGACTTCTTTTAATTGTGTTAAAATGTCAATTCACTCCTAGCTGCTGAGAAAAGGGCCTGTGATTAGACAAAAACAAATGTGAGAAGCAGCATGTTCAAGACTATCAATTTGAAGGTGGGAATGAAATGACACATTCTTTGTTTTGTAAGACTGTTTTTTATTTATGTCTTCAGTTCGTTCATTGTGAGTCAAATCTGAAATGATGAGCAAACTAAGCCCTTTACATGTTAAAATCACCAAATGTGAACAATGTATGAATCAGATTTGGACTGTTATGATTGTTCATAATGGAGCTGTGGTCCAAATGCTCTGTGGTTCACTCTGTCTTCTTGTCTCGATTTTGAGGGGTGAGAGAGCTTCATCTGTGAAATTATATGACATCTTGTGGCATAGCCAGGCCCTGGTTAATATGAAGACTGAGTCTTATATGGTATGATTCTAATAAGCAACATCATGTGGTACATTAGGTAAATAATAACATAATAATAACAACATATTTATGACATTTTTTAAAAAGGGTTTTAAATGCTGTATATTTTTTGAAAGTTGATTATGCCTGATCATTTCTTTTTCAAAATATTAATTAACTGTGATATGTGTTAATTGCATATTTGTAATGACAAACTTGCAATTTTTTTTAAACTTTTAAATCTAATATCAAAATTGCACGCTACAGTTACATGTGCTTTAGTATGTTAATCAACACAAGCATGACGAAAGATTATTAAAACAAAGGTTTAAAATGTACTAAGACTTTTTCATTGACATGCTCTTTTTTTAAAAGGGTACTTAAGTGTGATTAGAGACACAATCTTAAAAAATAAAGGTGCTTCACGATGCCATAGAAGAACCTTTTTGTCTAAATGGTTCCATAAAGAACCTTTAACATCTGAAGAACCTTTCTGTTTCACAAAAGATTATTTGTGACGAAAGAACGTGTTTCAGATTATAAAAAAGTAAGAAAGAGATGGTTCTTAAAAGAACCTTTGACTGAATGGTTCTTTGTAGAACCAAAATGGTTCTTCTATGGCATTGCTGTGAAGAACCTTTTAAGCAATCCTTTTAGTGCATAGTAATGAAAGTTTACACTAAGTACATTTAAGTGGCCTTTTACTTCATCAATATTTTAATATCTGCAAGTACATATTTTTGAAAACAAACTATTAAGATTTGAAGTGACATTCAATACAATTAAGCACATTATTTTTTCAAAAGGAAACACTCGTGAAAAACACAGTAACACAACCAACACAGATACTTCATCCACTTTCCAAGACAAAGACATTGGACAGCAATAGGGTGGCAATTTTAATTTCGTTAGAATAGCTTGTCTCGTGGTTGATTGTTGAGATTTGCAAACCAGTCTATCTGTCAGACCCTGACAAATACACCACACAGCTCGGCCTGACAGCACTCACGGTGCCATTACTGAAACAATGCCTTAGAACGGCGCTTTAGAAACCGAAAAGCTCTCTGAAAGGTAGGAGTAGTTACTAAAGAATAGACAACCATGACAGCCTGTCGCTCAGGCTCGGTTTTAGAGCCACATACATTAGCAAAAATCAATTAGCTTAATCACCACTGATGAAAGTGGCATCAAACATACAAGCCCGATTCCAAAAAAGTTGGGACACTGTACAAATTGTGAATAAAAACAGAATGCAATGATGTGGAAGTTTCACATTTCAATATTTTATTCAGAATACAACATAGATAACATATCAAATGTTTAAACTGAGAAAATGTATAATTTTAAGGGAAAAATAAATTGATTTTAAATTTCATGGCATCAACACATCTCAAAAAAGTTGGGACAAGGCCATGTTTACCACTGTGTGGCATCCCCTCTTCTTTTTATAACAGTCTGCAAACGTCTGGGGACTGAGGAGACAAGTTGCTCAAGTTTAGGAATAGGAATGTTGTCCCATTCTTGTCTAATACAGGCTTCTAGTTGCTCAACTGTCTTAGATCTTCTTTGTCGCATCTTCCTCTTTATGATGCGCCAAATGTTTTCTATGGGTGAAAGATCTGGACTGCAGGCTGGCCATTTCAGTACCCGGATCCTTCTACGCAGCCATGATGTTGTAGTTGATGCAGTATGTGGTCTGGCATGGTCATGTTGGAAAATGCAAGGTCTTCCCTGAAAAGAGACGATGTCTGGCACCACGCCGCGCCACCCCCGGCATATGTTGTTCTAGAACTTGGATATACCTTTCAGCATGATGGTGCCTTTCCAGATGTGTAAGCTGCCCGTGCCACAAGCACTCATTGCAACCCCATACCATCAGAGATGCAGGCTTCTGAACTGAGCACTGATAACAACTTGGGTTGTCCTTGTCCTCTTTAGTCCGGATGACATGGCATCCCAGTTTTCCAAAAAGAACTTCAAATTTTTGATTCGTCTGACCACAGAACAGTTTTCCACTTGCCACAGTCCATTTTAAATGAGCCATGGCCCAGAGAAAACGCCTGTTTCCTCCCTTTACCTTCTGGATCATGTTTAGATATGGCTTCTTTTTTGACCTATAGAGTTTTAGCCCGCAACGGCGAATGGCACGGTGGATTGTGTTCACCGACAATGTTTTCTGGAAGTATTCCTGAGCACATGTTGTGATTTCCATTACAGTAGCATTCCTGTTTGTGATACAGTGCCGTCTAAGGGCCCGAAGATCACGGCATCCAGTATTGTTTTTCTGGCCTTGACCCTTACGCACAAAGATTGTTCCAGATTCTCTGAATCTTAGGATGATATTATGCACTGTAGATGATAACTTCAAACTCTTTGCAATTTCTCTGAGAAAACCTTTCTGATATTGCTCCACTATTTTTCGCCGTAGCATTGGGGGAATTGGTGATCCTCTGCCCATCTTGACTTCCGAGAGACACTGCCACTCTGAGAGGCTCTTTTTATATCCAATCATGTTGCCAATTGACCTAATAAGTTGCAAATTGGTCCTCCAGCTGTTCCTTATATGTACATTTAACTTTTCCGGCCTCTTAGTGCTACCTGTCCCAACTTTTTTGGAATGTGTAGCTCTCATGAAATCCAAAATGAGCCAATATTTGGCATGACACTTCAAAATGTCTCACTTTCAACATTTGATATGTTATCTATATTCTATTGTGAATAAAATATAAGTGTATGAGATTTGTAAATTATTCCATTCCTTTTTTACTCACAATTTGTACAGTGTCCCAACTTTTTTGGAATTGGGTTTGTATACTAAACAGACAAAAGAAGCTTACAGAGGCGTTCTCATTATCAATACTTGTCCACAATGCGTGAAAGAAGGACAGACATTCATATCTTGAAAAGGACTGCAAAGAATGTCTGCTAGCAACACTTTCAAACTGGGAAAAGGCAAATCAGTTAATGCAAATCAAGCACTTTGAAATATCTCTCTAGCTAATCAATAAAAATGACTCTTTTGACTAAGTATAGTAGCCTTGTCTACATATCAGGTTATTCTGGCTAAAATCTGCCCACATCAGACAGGAAGAGACCATTTGACCAACAGGTGACGAGATCATCCACAGTTTGTTTTATTTTATGAGATGTAGAATTGGTTGTTATATCTAAGGAGGTATATACCATATTCATTTCAATGGTAGTTTATTGGCTGGCGCATGACCTCTGGATGTATGCAATTTGAATTCTGCCATTTTTGCATTGGTATTTATTGGCATCTACCAGCAAGAACGGTAACTGGACAGTTACCTTGGTGTCTTAATTATATTAGGAAAATAAAATAATAAAACCCAAAAACTAACTAAAGAATGTATAATTCAATTTGGAGGAGTTGACTGCTAAGATATTAACCCTGTAAAGCAGGTGTTCTCAACTCTGGACTTCAAGATCCACTTTCCTGTAGAGTTTAGCTCCAACCTTGATTAAACTCAATTGCCTGTAACTGTAATCATGAAGTATCTAAAATCGCCCCCCTATTCCCTTAAATAGGGCACTGTTTGAGGGGACAGCCATTTGTGTCATAGTGGACGTTCTCGAGTGCACTCATTCAATCCCACAATGCACTGCAAAACTAGTGTACAACCGGTGCATGCTCAACGGCTAGAGAATCCCCATAATGCACTGTGAGAGTCACTGTGGCTGAATTCTCGGCATCTTGCCGCGCGGCGCCCACCCGCCTGAATTCTTCACCCCCATTCACTGTTACGAAAGTGGTTTGTCCACATGGGTGCACTCTCATATCCCCGGGCGAAATTCCGATGTTTTTATCCATTGTTCCTAGGGTCTTCTCCATCATTTCCACGGACCGCGGTCCCGAATCCATCCTTTCCTCTTGGCACTGGCGCTCTCGTTGCCACCACCCGTTTCACGCAATATTATTAAACCAGCGACACCAACAAGCAAAGTGGCAGTCCGTCCGGGCACCTCACATGTGTCCCGAGGGACTATCTCCGCTAGGTTTCCTTCGTCTTAATCGTGCCTGAAGGTTATAGCAGATATTGTCGGACTCAAGCCCTGATTTGCTTGTTCAGGTGGTGTCTCTGCTAGAGTTGGCTTGCATTAATTGCCCGCTAGCTAATTACCGCTATTACAGCTATCCACTGTAAACAGCATTCACGTCCACTCGTACCGAAATCTTGTAATGACAAATGTGAACTGGGAGTTTTCTTGAGAGCTCCAACTGACCAGCCTCAGATTATGTCAGGCATTCATAGTGCGATTTATTTCCAGTCGAGTCCAAGGGTGGTGGGAACAAGCCCAACAGGAACTAAAAAAACATCACGTGTGTGGTCCATTTGCAAGGAAAGATCAACCGAGGACCACCAGCATAGAGCTAAAATAACAAAAGTCTAGCGACACGCGACAATGAGGCATGAATCTCGAGGGCCAGAGTGTGATGAACAGTATGAGCCTACAGTGATAAATAAATAAATAAATAAAAATAGCAATGATGTGAGAACAGTTATTCCCCACATTAGCCAATAAAAATAATATACAAAAATAAAAATGAAACAAACAAAAAAAATCAAAAAAAAAAAATATTCATATGTGTGTTATAACTCAAGCTGAAGGAGAAAAACAACACTGGCGCAGTTGAATATTACATTGAGAAATTATTGTCTCTTATTGGCATACAATATCGTATAGTGATAATTTGACATCTCACACTCAGGATGACTTAATTAAGTTAATGAATTAGTTTCTTGGTATTCAGTCGTATTCAGATGGCCCAGAATGAGCAAAATTTTGCATTTGGTGGTAAAATTATTTTATGCTGAAATTTACTAGTCTATGCCAAAAAATAAAAGTATTAAATTAAAAATAAAGAAAAGGCGGTTACGACCTTAACTGAAGGGGGTGTTGCATAAGACGGACAGGAAACGCCCTATTGCGTAAATCATGAGCAGGGGACACCTACACTAATAATCTGACATGACACATGCCATGAATATGAAGGGTTTTTATGCATGTTTATGACAACTGTCATTAAGTGTCATTTCCTCAGTTATGTAATTTTTAATGCAAAAATGACATTGTTTGAGATGTCTTTGTAATGGGCTATGGTTATGGGGTAAGGGTAGGGGTAGGGTTAGGTTAGGGTTAGGTCAAATAATGTCATATTTGCATAAAAATGACATAACTGAGCGAATGAAACATAATGACAGTTGTCATAAACATGCATAAAAAAAAACCTTCATATTCATGACATTTCTCATGTCATGATTATGTAGGTGTCATATCAGTCTTATGCACACCCCTTCAAGTAAAGTGTTCCCGACAATTTCGGACAGCTTGTAATGTAAATAAATTGAGCTCATCCGTATAGTAGTTATAGTATAGTTACCAGACTACTTATATAAAAATTATATAAAATGCATATAAATATCAGTTATTACTCCCAATAATATGTCTTAGTAAGATTATATTTAAATGCATATGATCCAAGCTCTTTAAAACACATAATGTATTGACATATAAAGATGTACAAATAAACCTTCCTCCAAGGCCTGATGGATATTTGACATAACATGATTTTTCTAAAAAACGATGTATTGGTAATGAAGTAAAAAGTATTACTATCAATATAAACATAATTCTTACATTTAATTTTTTTAAATCAGTAAAGATTTCAAAGCCAAAAACATGTGCATGATGACCTGAAGATGGACATTTTTACAATGATACTACAAATATAATGTTCCATCTAGAGAAGCGGGGCAAGTATTCACATAAAGTACAGTAATACTTTAATATGCTTCCTGAAATCCAGCAAACAATGAGTTTGCAACATAACGCATGACAACAATCCTTTTTATCTACATCATAATCACTTTTGTTAAAAGTACAACCATGACCAACGAATCATTAATCACACACCAACACAATCAAATCTCCGCTTTCCAATAAACAGCATCTCTGCACTGTTCAGCCATAATATGATCAAATTTAGCCCTGTCAATATCAAATCTCTGCACCACTGACCCACAAATATGATCCAATATAACCTCATCAATATCAAATCTCTGCACCATTTTATCATCCAATATCATAAATCTAACATAATCAAAATCGACCCTCCGTACACACCATCGGTTGAGTTTAGGCTCTTTAAATCAACAAGGACTGGACACATGCTGTTAAATCAGTGCAGCAGTCATTTGCTGTCTGCGGCGTTCACTTCAAACGTAGTATCAGTCACATTAGAAGCCTCACACAGAGTGGCTGTTCCCCTTTCAAGCCCATCACAGACAGCGCAGCACTGTGACTAAATGATTAAGGCGTGGAATCAAAGTGCATTTTCTCTCGCCTACCCAATCACATGCTAATTACATAATGAAGCAGTTTTCCAGCATGACGATCGGGAGCGTGTTTGAGCTTGAAGGACAGGGCACACTGACAACACAATACGATCTGTAAATGCCAATGATAAACATTTATAAATAGCTAGAATTTGATGTTTTTCCTCACAACTTCAAAGGGTCATATTTTTTTCAGCCTGTATGTCGTGCCAAACCCATTCGACTTTTGTTCACCTTTAAACACAAGAGATATTGTGAATGAATCCTGAGAAATTTCTGTCCCTCCACTGAAGGCTCAGTTCACCAAAAACCTATAGAGACATTGTAAAATAATCAATATGAATCAAGTGGATATTTTCAGATTTCATTTAGGCTTTTATTCACACACACAATAGGGCACATCAAATATGGTTAATAGAAGCTCAAATGTGCAGAAAACTCATTGGTTCTCTTGTGTCAAGCAAGCATGTTCGAGCTTCTTTAAAAATATGTTCATCTGTATTTTGAAGATGAACAAAAGTCTTATTCTTAACTCATGGGGTAACAAGTTGAGGGTGACAGAATTTGCATTGTTGGACGACCTATTCCTTTACCTGTGAAGATTATGGACAGATCACATGTAGAAGAAAAACAAATGGTCTACCTAAAGTCAGAATATTCTATTTGACAGCATTATTGAATTGTTAAATTGTTAAAATTATACAAACAAATTCACAATATTGATATTTAATTTATTGTACTAAACACATGTATAAATATTAAAACATTAATGACCCAAACACAATATGTCCCACATTTTGTGTGAAACCCTGAGTATGATTTTTATTCACGCAGATCCGCGAAAATGACTAAAAGTGCTGTATTATGCATGCCAGGCCAGTAGTTGGCAATTTCACGTCATAAAGAAACTCACACATGCCTATAGACTGAATACGTATGACATCAGTGCATTTGTATAGTTTACACAGAGATGATAATGGTATATTTTCAAAAACCTGCACCTTGAAACCCATTTTCAAAAGTTTGCGTTTTCACATAAAAAGTTTTCAGTTTTAAGTTGAAAACGGTGTCAAGTAAACTTTTCTTTTTCTTTAAGAGTTTTAAGTCCTATTTTGTACCCTTTTCTGGAAAGTACCATAAAGCTTAGAGCAGGATTTCAATTCATTGCACTTTAATGGACCTCACCCACACGTAATATACAGATGCACAATGATTCACACAGTTTGAGTTTGCGTGAAATGAACAACAGCTGGTGCTCCTCTCTTTATTTTCTCTCCCACTTGTCCTTCAGTCATATAGACAATGAACTAAAGTGAATAGAGAGAGGGATGACACCAGATGCGTAAGGGTCCAGATGGGATGATTGTCTTGGCTTCATTCCAATATGACAGTCAGATCTTCAGAAGACGAGTGATAAAGTCCTCACGGCGTGCCACACAAGCACAACCCAGCCCTCATTAGAGTCGAGTAATAGCGCTCACGCATGCTCTTCAAGGATTAGAAAACTATTTAACATACTGATAAATGCTTGAGTGTTAATTTAATTTATCTTTTGCTTGTCATTGGTGTACTTCAGTATAATTAGTTTGGAAGCACATAAATGTCATTAGATGCCTCTTGTGACGGCTGTAGATAAGCCTTGTTCTCAAGATAAACCCCCCTTGCCAAATACATGACTACACTGTAAAAAAAATTTAGTTTTTACAAAATAATTTTGGCAGCTGTGGTTGCCAGAATAATTTTGTAAAAAATACAGAAAAACAGTAAACACATTTACGGCCAAAAAATGTAAATTTTACAGTATAAAACTGTAATTTACAAACAAGAACATTTTAATGTAAACCAGTCAATCCAACAATGCATACTGCTATTAAAATCTGTTTTGTAACATACTGACAACCACCATAATAATGCAGGTGGTAAAAGAGAAAGCCACATGAAGAATCAAAGCTCATCACAAGTAGCTTCACCACAAGCAGAAGTATATACTAATATATAGAAGGTGCACAGAGTCATTCATGCAAACACAAAACACCATCACGGTAACACACATGAAACAGAAATAATGCAATAAACATTAATTTAACAACATAAGATGTAACATAAAGCCCAAATATACATAACTAATAACAAAAACTATTAAAAAACATGATTATTTAAACAAAATACTTTCAAATGTGGAGTGTCATGCAGGGAATTCTGGGAATATCAGTTTACAGTTTTTGACTGTAAATTATACATTGATTTGTTATTTTTAAAATTAACAGCATTTTACTGTAAAATTACATGAAATGTCTGGTTAGATATTTTACAGTTTTTCCCTGTATATAGTACGGGAACTTACTGTTAACCTATTAACAGTTTTTTTCCGTAGCGTTTTTACAAAATTTTACAGTTAAAATTACACTTATTTTTTACAGTGTAGCTGTATAACACCAGACCATTTAATTCAATTTTTATCATATACTTAAGTTATTCTGTAGCTTTAAAAAGGGTGATAACTTTTTGATCCAATCACCTGAATGTGACTGATCACTTTGAGTTGCAGGGAAATTGTCAGATAGTGCTGATAGTGATGGAAAGAAGAACTCAGTCCCAAACCCTTCACTACCCTAAGCAGTGTTAGTGATGCAAATCAAATCAAATAAACACACACACTCCCAATATCAAATTGAGCTCACTCTCTCCCACATACATACCAAGAACTCACTCAAAAAATACCAGACAGTCTCACCCATATATAAATACGTTTAGCATTCATATCTAGGTTTTTTTCCGTGCTTCACTGATTTTATCATGCTACTGAATCCATAACAAACAATAACCAAAACAAGCCTTGCTGCTTGTCCCGATCTGATATTGACAGGCCTTTAGAGCAGCTGATTCACTTTGACTCCATATTACTGTCAGTCAGTCTTCTAATCTCCAGGATGAATTAAAGATGTCATGTAGTGCATGTCTGAGGCCAGCAGAGCAGAGACACCATTTGAATCCTGAGTGCTCACGTGAACTTTGAAGAGCTGCTGAGGAGAACACGCTATAGAGTTCTGACTCTGGTTCACTATCTTCACAAAAATACACTGGTCCCAGCAGAATAAACAAGCATGCAACAAACAACCAAAAATACAAACATAAATGACATTTATTTTCCCATAGGTTATCTATACTTATCTGTATGTAATTTTGAAACAGTATTTTAAAATGTAATATATCCTTGTAATATCGTATTACTTCAATCCATTCAACCCAAATTTCCTTCATTCATTTATTTATTTATTTAGTCATTTATCAGATGCTTTTATCCAAAGCGATTTACAAATGAGGACAACAGAAGCAATCAATTGTAGTATTAAAACAACTAAAAACTACTTATACACATTTTAAAAATAAAGAAATTAAATAAAAATGACAAATGCATACAACAACATTTCAAAAATTAACATTTAAATGAAAAACCAAAAATAAAGCTAAAAACTATTCAAAATATTAAAGAACAAAAGATGTAAGTGTTTAATAATGATTCTAACATAACACTAAGCCAAACACCAAAAAAAAATGTAATTAATGCATTCAATCAATCCATCCATCCATCCATCCACCAATCCATCCCCACCAACCACCAACCATCCAATCATCAATCAATCAATCAATCAATATCAATCAATCAAGCAATCAATCCATCAATCACTCAATCAATCAATCAATCAATATCTATCTATCATCATCCATCCATGATGATAAGAACACTTTTATACACCACAAATGCATTAAACTGACACAAAAGTTGCAGTAAATGCATTTACAATGTTAGAAAATGCAGATATTTTGAACTTTCATGAAAAAATAAACCTGGAAAAAGTTTCACAGTTTTAAATAAATGAATCTTTCTTCTTCTTGCGTTCTTTCTTTCGTCTTCTTTCTTTCTGTCGTTCTTTCTTTCTTTCTTTCTTTGTCCTGTGTTGTGGCCTAAAGACTGAGAAATGATGCAGAAAATTCCAGCTGCAAACACGTTTTAATATATATTAAAATAGAAAACAGTGATTTTAAATTGTAATAATGTTTCCTGATATTATTGTTTTATTCAAATAAATGCAACCTTGGTGAGCATAAGAAACTTCTTTCAAAAACCTTTAAAACAATTTACCAGCCCCAGTGTTTGAATGTGTCTTGTAAGTTTTTTAATGTTTGTCACTAGGTTTTATCTATATATAAATTATTAATTTATTTATTTTGGTAAGTAGTTGTTTTTGAAAATGAATTTGTTTGGCAGACTGCTCCAATGTTAGGTTAACTGCACTGCACCAATAACGTGATTAAAAAATATTATCAGTAAAATTAAACTTGAACCTGAGGTTCAGTCAATCAGCCAGTGCTTTTATGTGGCAGAAAGTGAATGAGTTTGTGTAAACTCATTCCAAGTGCTTACAGACCTCACATCACCTCCAAAGTTACAAGAAACATTTCTTGGTCTGTCAAAACCTTTAGAGATTGAATTTGTGGAATTGCAGGATTTCCTCAGGAGATTGCGGACATATTGAGGCCTTAGGATACGAGGAACACTGGTCAGCATTCAGCGCGTCGAACAGATGGAGGTTCTGTCCTGAAAGGTCTTGGGTGCTTCTTTGCTCTTGATTAACCTATGCTGTTTTAGATGAGTGCTTGATTCAAAATGAACTAAAAATGATCTGAAAGTGCTGTTTATAGGGTCGAAACACCTCATTTACAAAATGTTTCTTCAGATTTGTCATTATCTGTGAAATAGTGCATTTGACATAAATTTATGCATATATATGAGCACGTGCATCCAAATGAGAGAGAGAGAGACCGCGAAGCTAGACGTTTTCTTCTTATATTAACTAACCAGAACGAACTGTTGTATAATTGCATATATTTAGGCACCCCAGACATCGTTATGCATTTTACATAGCTTTATCATCAATCTAACTGGAACCAGTTTTGCCAGCAGTTCATACTGGCTCACTGTAAAAGGAAATACAAATAAATATCATAAAATACTAATAAAATTTGAATTTATTCTTAGGAATGCATGATATTTCAGTGCCACACAGGTTAATGGTTGATGCATTGCTTAAATATAATGGCTAAAAGATCATTAGTACCACAGTACTGCACAAAGTTATTACTTAAACTTAAGCAAAGATCCATATTTCTGTATCCTGAGTGAAACAATGGATTTGCAAGAATTTGCCTGTGGCTCTGTCAAAGGTCTGGTAGGAAGTCAGTGCTTGAAAAGGCTGTCGAGAGAACTCATCATTATTCTTGTGCACAGGACATTAAAAACTGGTGACCAGCATCACTTCTTTGTTCGGTTTGCTAGTTCCTCCCTATAGGCTCTGGCCAGCAAGCTGATGGGGGATATAAAATGATGAGGTGGTTTCAGCCACAAATGTTTTATGGCCCAATCTACCTGGGCATGTGTCAAATGCCGGTCACTGTGAAATAATAATAAATAAAGAAATAAACAAGTAACCCTCTTTGTATAACATAGTTGAACTCAGAAACATGGGAAAGCAGGATCCAAATGCAGTGGAAATTTAAGTCAATTAAAAAACAAAAACACAAAATGAAGGTATAAAACAACTCCAAACATCACCCCCCCCCCCCCCCCCCCCCCCGGTAAAAACAGTCATGGGAACAGAAACTGGATCAGCCATGAAACAGTCATACACAGATATGAACTAGACCTGATAATGAACACAAGACACACTGGGGTTTATATGTATAAGGGCCAACTACTACAAAGAGACTACAAACAAAACATAGGAGAAACATCAATACTGTGAAACACTATTGCAATTTTAAATAACAGTTTTCTATTTTAATATATTTTAAAATAAAATGTATTACTGTGATGGCAAAGCTGAATTGTCATCACACACTCCAGCTCAGTCTGTGTCAGAAATTAATGTTAGAAACATTGCTGTTTTCTTTTTCTTTTTGGAATTTAATTTAATTTAATTAATTAACTTAAACCTTGTGCGTACAGTAAAAAAAGGTAGTGGACAAAATCTCATATAATGTCGCAGTATGTGACGGGACATGTGGCCAAATTGTGACCCATACTCGGAATTAGTGCTCTGCATTTACCCATCCAAAGTGCACACACACAGCAGTGAACACACACACACCGTGAACACACACACGGAGCAGTGGGCAGCCATTTATGCTGCGGCGCCCGGGGAGCAGTTGGGGGTTCAGTGCCTTGCTCAAGGGCACCTCAGTCGTGGTATTGAAGGTGGGAGAGAGCGCGGTACATTCACTCCCCCCACTACAATCCCTGCCAGTACTGAGACTCAAACCCACAACCTTTGGATTATGAGTCCGACTCTCTAACCATTAAGCCACGACTTCCTAGAGTTAAGTTATGAAAATAGTTATAAAATATTTATGAAACATGTTGAACTCTATACCTAGAAAATCAAAGCCATAAATCTAAACAAATTGTATTCCAAATTTGAGGTTGATATCTCAAAAAATGAGCTTTCAGTAAGATTTTGTTAGGGCGCAGTACCAAATTTTCCCCATTAGATGCCAGCAAAACTCTGCTGGTGCACACAGTGGTTGGATTTGTGATTTGCAGTACTATAGAGTTTTTCTCTCTCAAATATTACAAAAACACACACACAATTTTTTTTTTTATGACACACATACAAACCAATCTCTGACATCCATACCAACACACCCACACAATTTTAGCTGCATTGTTTATCCAATTGGCTCTATAATATGCAGAAGCAGAAAACAGGAATAAAGCAAGTATTTGCTTTACAGGCCAAACCTGAAAAAAATGGCACCATAATAGTAAAAAATTACATTGTGAAGCCTCAGAATGAAAGCCTATTTACAAAAATGGCATAATTTTAGAGTTAAATGACACTCTGATTAAAAATAGCAAAATAATATTTTAATGGGTTTCAATGGGGACATTTATGTCCTTAAGGTCCTGAGAGGAACAATTATTTGTACCTAGTGCAAAACAGATTTATTAAAGTAAATGGAAGTGAAATAGTAAAATTCCAATAAAAATAGACACCTGTGCCAAAATTTATGCAGTTGGCAATAACACAGGCAAAATTATAAAAAAATAAAAAAAACTGAAAAGGACAAAAATGTCCAAAAGATCGCACAAGGGTTAGTTAAGATTTAATTTCATTTCATTTTTCAGAATTCTTTGATGAATTAAAAGTTAAAAAAGAACAGCAGTTATTTAAAAAATGAAAGCTTCGTGTAACTATAATAAGTCTATTACTTTTAAATCAATTTAACACATCCTTGCTGAGGAAAAAAACATGTATATTGCTACAAAAGATTTCAAATTTGTAAATAAGTGCTGTTCTTTTTTAACTTTTTATTCTTACATACATACATACACATGCATATATCTATTACAACAAAAATAGTGAATGAGATTATAATGTTAGGAATATAACTTTAGGACACCTGCTGAAACTTCAAATGGCTGCTGTATTTCAGTGAAATAAAATGATTTTGTCAAAACTAACAGCGGGGCTGTACCCATGCTGTCAGAAAAGTGTTTAACGGTTTCATTTAAACCAAAAAACCGGTTGCAAAAAACTGCATATTATTTTCTATTATAAATGTATTCATTTATTATGCATTAAGAATGTAGAGTAGACGAGCAGCATGTTTCCTTTTGTTTTCATTGTATTATTGTTTGTTTTTTCACAGCTTATTGTTAGTTATTTAAGTAGTAATACATAATACTGTTTGGTGTTATTCAAAAACAAATGGCAAAATACCTTTTTCATTTTATGTTTTTAGACACATGCCGTTTTTGTTTGCATTCCATTGCTTTTGATTTTTGAAAGTTGGTACTTACACGCATATATATTAATAATATATATATTATAATAGTTGTGTAATACAGATAAATAGAAATACGCAACAGAAAATGTGGTGGCTTAATGTATTTACTGAAACTCAGACAGCGGGTAAGTGTTATTTCTCATTGCATTTTCGGGTCGACCTACTCCAAATGCTTCCCACGGCCTATAGCAATTACATTACCTCCAGTCTGGTGACATCTACACCCATGCAGCTGTGATAGTGCGATGATCCTCATGTCATGCCTCATGCGTTGTGTCAGCTCCATAGTCGAGCACATAAAACTTGCTCTCTTTCTCTGTCAGTCTCTCTCTCTTTCTCTCAGTTATTTATTTCCCTCCACGTGAATAATTCAGCAAGCGTGCTGGTGGATATTTGTACATCCTGTGGGGTTTCTTATCAGCGGAACATTAAGTGGTGTTTGCCTTTAATGAAAGCCTGCGCTCTCTCTGGCAGACTCCAGCATATGTTACTCTGCGTCGAGTCGCAGAGACAGGAAACTGCTGCAGACCTGATCATAATCTTATTAGTGACCAAAACTCAATTACCTGGCATTCTCAGCGATCTAATACACACACAACAGGAAGGACAGCGTGTCAGTATGTGAAGAACACATGCCCAGCAGTCACTGCTACTAAAACTCAGACAAGCGCTGATGAACAGTGGCTGTAATGGAGAAAGAGCTAATATTTTGGTACTGTAGCGTCTGCGTAGGATCATGCTGGAGTGTTGGACTGTTTATGGCTTAAAAGACCCTTTTAGCCTTTTGACATTTGCATATAAATTACAGTTCTGGTCAGAGATGTTACTTGTATAGGGGTTGTAAATTGCCAAATGGTTCTTCGCCGTCAAAAAGATTAGAACCAGCCCCCACGAGAATCCTGGAATCTTCTGATCAAAAACATTCCACAGAGAGCTGTGAATGGCCAAACGAACACACACACACACACCCAAACTAACACACACACACACAAAAAGACATTTCTTTATTTTAGACTATAATTAATCAGTTATAATTGTATCTGGTATATGCATGTGTTGTGTGTACATTACTTTGTTGGATTAGATGAGTTACCACTCGTTTTTTGTATTAGTTAAAGCCATAAAACACTTATATTCAGGTGTATGTGTGTATCTTTGGTTTAATCTATTCCAGATTATTGTTTCTTGGTATCAATGTCACACGTTCTTCATTTCTCGGACAATGACGAACAGTATGTGATTGTGAAACGCATCATATGACTCGTACGATATTTC
>JADLZN010008686.1:0-39110 GCA_018155175.1 Sinocyclocheilus anophthalmus | reverse complement strand
TTAGTTAGTTAGTTAGATATGTTCATTTATTAACTCTCTTATAGTCACAACGAATGGTCTTACGTCACAGTCGAAGTCAATGAAGTTGAACCCTTGCTACTTTGCAGAATTACTGCTAGCCCTGTACAAAGAAGGACAGTTATTGTCCGTGGCCAAGAAAATAAAATGACGGAATGATATAATGATTGTATTGTCTGCTCGGTGGACGGACAGATTAAATAATTGTAATATTGATTCTGCTAAAGTTAATTCGAAGATATAATCTAAATTTTTATTATGAATCATAACCATTTATGATTCGTCATAAATATTCCCCTTTTTAGAGCTAATAAATAATAATAAACGTTACATGTTTTTTTGGAGATACGCGGGCAATATTCAAACTTGGTTTGTGAACAAACAGTATCAATTTATTAGTGTTTTTTATATTATGCGCGCTTAGAGTGAAACAAGTCGCAACGTGAACTCACTCTTTTGGATTGGATGGTTAAAATCCACCTCCAGTACTGTATTTTAACAGCCTCTATCTGTCTAACATTTAGTCACTGTGAAATATTAAAGTAAACTGCAGTTCATAAATATTAAAATTGTTCTCTAAAGACGAAGAAATCTCTTGGCAGTACATTTTTAATATTATCAAAATCGCTGGTTGGAACGAAGAAATCTTCCTGCTTTGTGATAAAGATAGATTTGAGCGATGCTCCTCTTATCATCTTTTAAAGGCCTTATTTTGATAGTATCGCTAGATTAAAGTCATTGCGAAGTTCCAAT
This sequence comes from Sinocyclocheilus anophthalmus, assembly GCA_018155175.1. Taxonomy (NCBI): domain Eukaryota; kingdom Metazoa; phylum Chordata; class Actinopteri; order Cypriniformes; family Cyprinidae; genus Sinocyclocheilus; species Sinocyclocheilus anophthalmus. The sequence continues at coordinate 38,339 of JADLZN010008686.1, read as the reverse complement.
TTAATTTAACTATACGATCTAACTCCCTTAGGTTTAACCATTAGAGTAGCAATCTAATGCGCGCCTAATGCAGATCTGATCATAAGAACATGGAGTCAGTAGACTGAGGAATATTAATGGGAGTTTTTTTTACACATTGATACGTGAAATTTGTATAAAACAGCGAGAAAAACACTGTGTGCATATTTTATTTGTGTAACCTGGCAGCGAAGAAATCGCTTTAACACACATGTGCAGTTAAGTGCAAAGATTGATAGATTATGTGGGATGGACTGTGTTCCTCTGTGATAACTGACAGTATAAACTCGTTTGAAAAGGGGACTAGTCTCTAAAATTTCAGTCAGCACGGTACCTTAAACTAACGATTAGAGGGAAGCATGTTTAAGTATTCTTAAATCTCGTGAAACATCTTTCTGCATTCCTGTTTGTCAGCGCACCGGGACTCCCCATGGTGGGCATCTTATGTAGGTAGACTTGGTTACTCTATGTTGTTTTGATTTATTTCAATTGGTCATGACTTGTACCTGCCTTCCATTTTTATTTGATTTCATTATTTTGATTCTGGGTTTGGTATGTAGTCTCTATCCAGTATAATTGGGTGATTATTATCTTTATGACTTGAGAATTTTGTTAGTTGTTATTTGGCCTTTATTTGATTTTATATTTTTTTTTTTTTTGTATTATTAGTTTTTTTTAAGCAGGGTTTCTCCACCTCTCTCACTTTAACATAATATTAAAATTAGTTGAAAACAGGTGTGAATTCAAATTAAAAGTAAATTCTGTAATCTAGCCATTTTGTCACTAAGGTAACCATCCCTATATGTGCTAGGTGGTGACAGGACAGTGCCTCCCGCGGTTCACAAAGGTGCCACGGGATCCAAACGAATCACATCCAACTCATCACGAGCCTTAGATATAGAATTACAAACCCATCCAGGTCATTACCCCTAACAGCAGTAAAAGGCTTAAATATGCTCTCTCCTCTATCTCTCCCTGTGTTTTGTTTTGTTGGTTTGTTTGTTTTTAATTTTGTTCTTTTTTGTTTGCCTAGAGACCAAACCTTTGAGAATTATCAGGGAAGGCTGAGTAATAGATTGATGATCCAAGCTGCCAAAGTCTTTAGACGATAACGCTGTCAACAATCTGAGTTAGATCCGTTCCAGGGCCGCCCCCCACAACAATTAGACACACATCGCCATTTGCGACCGAGATAACAGGAGTCTGGTCTACGCTCACACTGGTCTAAAACTGCTTGTTTTCCTCAAGCAGACCGTGCATAAAACATATAATTACTATAATCGCAGCCTGCTAACGCCGTAAATACTTGCATTGGCCTCTTCGTGCTGTCCCTCTCTCCCTCTTCTCTCTCTCTCTCCCTCTCTCTTTTCACCAGTGAGTCAGCATGTCTCGATCATCCAGCCCTGATTCCCACTGGGATCTACTAGAAGTTTGGCTGAGTGCCATGACTGGTACCCTCCTGTCTGAAGCAGCAGGCGGCCTGCAGCACTTGAGCCGGGAACAGCTTGACGACAACCTGAGCGCCCTGATGTCACCCGATCCGACACAGGACTACAGCCACAAAGATCTCACCACGATCATCGGGCCCCTCGCCCACAACCACCTCGCTCAGGCAAAGCTGGGAGAAAAAAGCGTCTCCCACATGGAACAGGAAGCAGCAGCGCTGAAGATCCAGGCTGAGGAGGCTCAGAGAAACTGGTGCTTGCTCAAAGTCAACTGGACCAGTTAACGTCGGAGACTCAGCACCAGCACATGACGGCGGATGAAAAGGACCCAGAGCTTCAGGAGGAAGTAGAGAGACTCCAGAAGGCTTTAACTGATCTCCGTGTAGACACAACGCGCCGAGAGCAGTGGGAGAAAGACACAAGAGAGGAACTAAGTGAAAAACTTCAGCGAGCCGAGGCTCTCCTGATGAGATCAGAGACTGAACTCAAAGAGAGAGACGCCAGGGCCAGGGCCTGCAGAGGCCACCTGCAAAGTTCCGGGGCTGAAGTCAGTGCCCTAGCTCAACAAAGAGACTATTTAAAAGATGAACTGGATACGGTTCACAGAGAGCTTTAATATGCATATAGGCTGCAAAGTGATTCTGAAAGGGAAATGCACACCACAGAATTTCCCCTAACCAGCAGATTGATACCAGCTAGTCAAGGGTTTCCAGTTCGAAAGGGGGGTGAGAGCCCACTGCTCAAGACATCACCTGCCAGCATCCCTGAACCCCCAGCAGCAGAAAGGGGCTGGGAGCCTTTTCAAAGGCTGTCTTCCAGGCACGGCGTGTCACCTAAAGAATTGGATAAGCTGGCTAGAAACATTCCCACTTTCACTCCAAACCCTGCAGGGGGCCACGATGTGCACGCCTACTTAAAAGACATTGACTTTCACTTGCAAACTGTTGCCAATGTTACCACAAGAGACAGACTCTATCTGCTCCGAATCACCGCCAGCAGTGAGGTGAGGAGCTTTCTAGACCGGCAACCAGAAACGGTCGAAGGGGATTACCAGCAAACGCAGCAGGCTCTGATTAAGGAGTTCTCTGACCCAGAGTCAGAGCAAGGACTGATTACTGCCATGGACCTTAAACAGGGCAGACAGGAAACCACACAGGCTTACTACAACAGGCTCAGACAGGCCTACTTCGGAGCACGAAACGAGCCAGGAATGGAACAGGATTTCAACTTCAAAACTCTGTTTCTCCGGGAAACCTGCACCCAACAGTGAGCCACCACTTGGGGGTTCTGGCTTGCCCACGGACTATGTCCACCCAACAGCTGCGAGATTTGGCCCACAAGGCCTATGTTAAACAAAAGACTGTTTCTGAAAAGACAGGAAAAAACCCCCACAATCTATCCTGTCACTAATCAGAGTTCTGAACTTGCTCTAGAGGGCGCCGAGCCAAGCCACACTGACAAACCTGTAAACACAATGTCAAGGTCCTTCCCAACCAGCAGAGAGCAGCATGGCCATGGTGGTGCCCGTCCTAAGCACCAGTATGAGCGCACCGAGAGATCCTGGGACAGGTCACAACCACCCCTCAACCGAAGGGGTGGAGCCACATGGGAAGCCAAGAGACGGCCCAAGGGGAACCGATACTCACAGACACAAGCACCGAGCTCGGACTGCCAGCAGCAGAACCCCTCTCAACAGGCCCTTGACAAGCCCAAATATAAACCATCCACAGAACAGAACCAGAAAGCTACATCTGAATCAGCAGAGATCATGAGACTTTTAAAGGAACTCCTCCAAGAAAAGCACCATAAGGGAAAGAAAAGGGATGAGTCAGACCAGCTATGACTAAGCATTAGCTCTGACCCCAACACCCACTCAGAGTCCCCTCAAAATGAACTGCCCAACCAGATCACTGCTAATCCACTGTTAACCACAGAACCAGATATCTCATCACCAAGTGGTGACATCACTCAACCACCACAGCTGACGGTGGAACCGCCAGAACCAGCCAACAACCCGCAACACACCTCCAGCCAGGACCACAAAGTACCAGAAAGCACGGTTTTGGTGGTCTGCCTCCCTCACGAGCCACACAAGACCAGCTCTGACTCCTTGCCAGTCACCACACAAGCCCCAGTGCCGAGACTCCTAGGGAACCTAATCGAAAGGGGGGTGGCCAAAAAACTCTACCTGGCCATCACATTAGAAAATGAGTTGAAACTGGAGGCCCTGGTGGACACTGGAGCTGACCTCACTTTAATGTCAAGCTAACTTTTTGACAGACTTCAAAGTGAAACCAAGAGACAGAATCGAACTCTTAAATACCAGAAATGCGTGCTGAATGTGCAATCCTACAGCCAAAATAAGGTCCAACTTGAACAGGTAGCTCCAAATCACCTGACCATCGGCCCTATGAACTCTGTGCACCCTGTGTACATTTCTCCATTTTACACATATCCTCTCCTCATTGGCAAAGAACTGCTAGATCGCTTTGAGCCATTGCTAGATGTTAAACAACTTAAAATCTGGGCTCAAGTGCGAGAACCTCTGCCTCCTCAGTCACCAAGGCCACCCCAGACAGACTGTCAGGTCACAAAGTTCGCGGGAAATCTCGCCGCCAGCCGCAGGAACGTCTCGTCCCAAGAGCAAAGTACAAGGTCGCTGCTCTGTACTTTCCAGCTAGCCAAATACTCTGACTCATACGGCCCCCAGGTTAAGGGGGTCTTACAAATGAATGATGTCACAACAACAGACCCCACACTAGCACTGTGGGCAGACAATTCAGACATCAGCCTCTCACAGTTCAATGCTCACAAACAGCACACAACGAACATTCCTTCTGCTAACAAGTGCCCACAATTCCCCTTGAATCCCTGCCCATCAGCTATGGTGACAGCCAAGGGCACCTGTGCCCTGAACATGAGGTGGAATGACAGGTGTCTAACCATTACTTCCTGGTCCTTCCAGACGCACCACATGATGTCTACATCAGAGCGGACATTCTGATTCGCCTCAGGTCTCACGTGGACATGATCAATGAAGTGACATGGGCTCCAATGACCTCACAGTCACCCACAGTTCCTGTCAACCATGAGAACCTCCTGTCAGGCCAAACCATCCCTGAGGCCTGCATGCTAATCAATGAAAAAGAGACTGTAGTACCAGCTTACACCAAAGGGGTCGCTGTTCGACTCAACCTGCGAAGCGGCCAAACTCTCAGTCACACCCTAGGCTTCTTCCAACCTTCACCCGAATGTGGGGAACTGGGCCTCACTTTGGAAGCCACACTCCTCGTTGAAGTGACATCTCGGGCAATCTACATCTTTTTCAATAACTGCATGGCAACGGATGTTAGAGTGCCTAAGGCGTACCGTCTGGGTTGGCTAGTGAGCTATGACTTTCATGACTTTGAACTAATTCTACCAATAATTGGACCCATCTCAGATCCAATGATTCCAGAAGAAAGCTCAGGCCACACAGTGTTAACAGCACCCTTCAAGATCATCACCATAACCTCAGTCATGCCAGTAGTCAAGGAGCAGGTGTGTAGAACAGAGCTAACAGAAGACCAACACTTTGCCGTGTCTCTAACAACTCCACCTGCATAAATGACAGCGCGTCTGCACCTATGACCGCCCACAGCACAGAGGAATTAACGACAGCAGAGCCATACCCAGGTTTTGAGACACAAGTCCAGCAAATTCTGAAAGATGCTGATGCCATACAGGAGGATGCAGACCGCCACAAACTCCGTCAAGTCCTGTACAAATACAAGGAATCATTTGCCAAGGACTCTTTAGATTGTGGCCTCACTAACCTCCATGTTGTGCGTGTCCCAACGCACCCAAAAGCTCCACCCACTTTTGTCAAGCAATACAAGATCCCCCTTGAATCGTACGAACCCGTACAGGAGATCATCAACTCTATGCTTGAGAAGGGTGTCATTCGTCCGTGTAACAGCACCTACACTGCCCCCATCTGGCCTGTCATCAAATCAAACGGCAAGTGGCGGCCGACCATCGACTATAGGAAACTGAATCAACAGGTGCCATTGTCGCGATGGCCGATGACCCAGCTGGAACAGGAGATACCAAGAATCAGAGGAGCCACAATCTTCTCCACTCTTGATGTGGCCTCAGGATTTTGGACTATACCAGTGCATCCAGATGACCAACACAAGCTGGCTTTCACCTTTGGCAATCGGCAGTACACCTTCACCAGGTGCCCATTCGGCTATGCCAACTCACCAGCCGAATTTAACATCTTCCTCAACAAAGCATGCCCGGATGCCAGGGTAAGAGGGAACTTAATCTATGTTGATGACCTTCTGATGAAACACACGACGGTGACCGATCACCTGAAAGAAATTGACCACGTCCTGCACCAACTGACCACCGCCGGTGCCAAGATTGCCCTCCACAAAGGACAATGGTGCAAAACCAAGGTCAATTACGTGGGCATACTCATCGGACCACGAGGTATTGAGCCACAAACCAGCCGAATCCAGGCCATTCAGAACATTAAACCACCTGCCAATGTCTCGGAACTCCGAAGTTTTCTAGGCGTATGCAACTATTCAAGGCAGTTCATTGAAAACTATTCAGACATTGCACGCCCTCTCACTGCCCTTCTGAAAAAGGACTGCCCCTTCATCTGGACAGATGATCAGCAAAATGCCATGAATGAGCTGAAACGACATCTGTGCATTGCTCCATGTCTGGCGTACCCAGACCCACAGAAGGAGTTCTACTTGGACGCTGGATTCTCCAGCCACTGCCTCAGCGCTGGTATATACCAACGGCATGACCAGGACAAAAGGGTGGTCGCATATGCCAGCAAGACTCTTCTTCCCCCAGAGTGCAAATACTCAGACTGTGAGAAAGCCCTGCTCTGTACTGTATGGGCCATCCAGAGATTCTCCAACTACATCGGAGCACAGAAAGTGATCATAGAGACTTGTCATCAGCCTGTCACTTTCCTCAACAGCCATCGCATCCGCGACGGTGTGGTCACAAAAAATTCACGCATAGCCACATGGCTCATGGCTCTCCAGTGGCGCAATATTGAAGCACGATATGCTCAAAATCACAAGTCGGCGCTGGGAAACGGCCTGGCAGCCTGCCAAAGCTGCTCCGATGACACACCGACTGAGATCGTAGAAGCAGAAAGGCCCCAACCACCGCCACCTACCTGCCACAAGTATTTTGACAAGAATATCTGCCAAGGCATGCCCACAGCCTATGTCGATGGATGTTCCTACAACCACAAGGGCATCCTAAAGATCAACCCTGCCCACCACAACACTTCAAACTGGGTCCACAATCATCACAATATGCTGAGATAGCGGCTATTCTCATAACCCTGCAGATAGCATCGACCCATAACACCAGAGAACTGCTCATCTGCACAGACTACAACTATGCCAGACTTGGCTTCACATCCCATCTTCCAGGCTGGAAGCAAAATGCTTTCAAGACAGCAAACAACAAACCAGATAAACACCAACACCTGTTCCAGGCATCCGACGACATCACATGTGAACATGATATTATCGTCTATTGGAAGAAAGTGAAAGGACAATCAAAGCAACCTGGTCCAGACAAGGACCTCAACGACCAAACGGCTGCCCTAGCCAAAGCAGGTGCACTACATGGCGAGGTATGGTCTCCACCAACCCACCCACCCACACTTAACGTGGCAGCCATAACCCGCAAACAAACTCAACCCACCACAATGCCCACCTCACAGCCGCTTACGCTGGCTCCTCAAATCTCCACTAACGACATTGCCGACAGGCAAGCTTCTGACTCCGCCATCAAAACAATCCTTCACCACCTCTCTGACCCCTCCAGCCACCCTATCACACCTGATGAACTTGATGCTTCCCCAACCTCAAACGCCTATACCACCAACACACATGCTGAGTGTGAATAAACAACATCTTGTTTTTATGCCCTGTGGACCTCACTGCCCCAAGGCTTGGGGGCCACACTGCCTAAGGGGGTATGCTGATGTAATGTCACGACGCCACATGGCGGGCACCACGGCACAGGCCACTATGAGACACTCAAACAAGTGGCATATGGCCGGCATGAGCAAGATGTGGAGAGTACGTGAAGATGACGGTCTGCTGCCAATTCCAACCGCTAATCCCAAATCACCGGAACCAGCAGCGAGAGGAGTTCACGTTCTAGTGGTCAGACTTCAATTGACTGGTCGGACCATCCCAGGGAACAAGAGGCAACAAGTAATTTCTCTATCCAGTAGTGTGCCACTTCACAAAGTAGGGTTAGAATAGTTAGAATGTAGAATAGAATGCCTCCAGCACCCAGAATACTGCTCAAACTACTAGAATATCTCGGTTGAATCACATTTTCTCCAGTCGGGTGACGCTGAGAGGTCAAGATTGACAGAGGCAACCATTTCACAGCTGAGATCATGCAGCAGATTGGGAAACTCCTGGGAGTACAAGCACAACAGCACATCAGTCACCATCCAATTTCTTCAGGCCAAGTGGAACGGACAAATCGGACGGTGGTCAGCATGCTAAGAAAATACGTATCTGCTAACCAAAAGGACTGGGATGTGAAACTGCCCTGGTGCTCATGGCTATCAGAGCAACTCCACAAGAATCAACAGGTGTGCTTCCTTTTGAACTAATGACAGGCCGGCAAAAGACATGCCATGCACCTGCGGTACCAGCCAGGAGACTCCAACCTCGTCACCACCTACACCACTCATCAATACCTTGATAAACTACACCGGCATTTGAGAACCACATTTGCTTTTGCCCAACAACAACTCCAAAAGAGCGCAGAAGGCCAGAAAGCATATTACGAACGGAAGGCGTCACACAAAGAACTGGAAGTGGGCGACAGGGTCTGGTACTACAGCCACGCACAGCCTCCTCAGATAACCTCTCAACGGCTATCAAAGAAGTTTCTGCCACACTGGAAAGGACCACATGAGATTGTGGACAAACTCTCCCCTCTCGCATATCGGATCAAGCTGAGTCGAGGACAGAAAGAACCAGTTTTCAAATGGTCCATCGTAACCAGATCAAGAGACAAGTGGCTGCTGGCAGGGAAGGGCAGGGGAGGCTAGTGCTAACTAGGCCTTGCTATAGACCTCAAACAAAGACTGTCTTGAACACACAAGAACTTCCCTCACTGATCCACTTCCTTTCTCCCTTTTTCTTTGAACCAGGACGCTGCTGTGGCTCTCCATTCTCTGCCACCAGCTAAACAGAGGACAGCCGCAACCCAATATCACATCACCAGGTCCAGCATCAAGCATTGCACTGAGGGACCAACCTGGAATTCTTATGACCAACTGTAGGACTCACAACCAGAAGGTGTACGTCCGACTCGACCCCACGAAATGTCTACCGGACACATTATCCACGGGCAGCTGCACACTACAGTTGGGCAGGTGCCCAAGGGACTGAGAATACCCTCGCTCACGCAGAAGCCGATATCAAACACATGCTCACTCAGTTGCAAAAATGACTGTCACCCAAGCAGAGCTAAGCGGACATAACAGGCGTGACAAACGATTCCTGGGGGCCTTGCTCGGAGCTGCTGCTGCTGTTGGAACCCTGTTCAACCTGGGAGTGACCAGTGTCAACTCCGTGGGCCTATCTACCCTGAAGCAACATGTAAGTGAGATCCAGACTGAGATGCCCCAGCTGATAGAACAACTCACACTACAGGGCCAAACCTAACAGACTATAGGCAAATCATTGAAGGATACCCTGGTGGTTCTGAACACCCACAGAGTCCTGCTGAACCAAACTGTGAAATCCGAGAAACAGTTATTCTCAGTTATACAGAATGATGTTGCACAAACTCAGCTGGTCACCGCACTGATGTCTGACATGCTCAGTGAGGTGAGCTCCTCCATTGACAGCCTAGCCAAGGGTAGAATTCCCCCATATCTGGTGCCCCTGAGCCTAGTACAAACAGCGTTATCCTCTGTAACTACCCGTCCAGCAGACCCTCTTCAAGCCCACCTTGCCTACCCCCTGGGAGGGTCCATCCTGCTACATATCGACCCCGAGCAGAGCGAGACGGCGTTCCTTCTGAATCTACCCATCATTGAAACCGACAACATTTACAGACTCAAAGACACTGTCAATGTTGGATTTTGGCAAGGAAACACTCACATCAGAATACACACAACAGATATGGTAGCCTACCACGACGATAACACACAGTTATACTTGGCCCCAAACCTACGCATGTGTACCCTGACCAAAGACATCCATTATCTCTGCCCCAGCAAGCCCTTACTTCGAGACAACACTGAAGGAATCTGCAGGTTACAACCCATGCAAAGAGAGACACACTGCCCCGCTGAGGCCAAGTCTCGCTCACAAATCACAGAAACACAAGCAGAGATTGTGACAAATCAGTGGCTCATCAACACGCCCACCCGTACCGCCACACTGACCTATGAACAGCACGACACCGCCACCCGTGTCAGCCCGCCCAACCAGAGTATGTGGATTCAAGTGCCCAAAGGTGCCATACTCCACCTCGGTGACCTGGCGCTGTACAACCTTCCAAGTGAAGAGTACCAATCCAAGGTAGAAATGCCAGCCTTCTTCAGGAACCACAATCTCACCATGGAACCTGAATTGGAACTGAGCATTAAGAAAGGGGGGTCCCAGATGCCCACACAGCCCTCCAAGCACTGTCTCGGAAGCCTGTCCAGAACACCTTTCCCGTCGCCCGATCCTGGACCTCTGCCGACACGGCACTCTGCCTTGCCACAGCAATCGGGTACACACTAACACTCGGTCTTGCTTTTGTCCTATTTAACAAAGTCAACGGGGTGCAAAGGTCCATGAACATGAGCACAGCTGCCCTTCCTCGAACCTTCAAAAAGAGCCACCGGAAGAGAGGGACCCAGACGGAGACAATGCTGAACCTGACCAAGGTTAACACCCCCGCTGAGGAGCCGAAGGCTGAGGAAAATTAGGATCCACCTGCTATATGACAACCTGATCACCTGCCATCGGACCAATCCCGAATCACATGCCAGCTGACATCAATCACCTGCCGATATGTCCATCTGATCATCCTGCCGATCTAGCTTGAGTCCACATGCTACAACGATCATCTAGACCAAATGCTGTCGGACCACAGGCAAAAACGTTGTCTGACGAAGTGTACAGGGAAATGCGAAGCCAAAAGGGGGGCTGTTGTAGGTTATGCGGAGGATCATGTGGCAGAAGTGTGGACTGGTTAGGGCTTAAAAGACCTTTTAGCCTGTGACATTTGCATATAAATTTACAGTGCTGGTCAGAAGTGTTTATGTTGTATAGGGGTTGTTAAATTGCCAAAATGGTCTTAGCCGTCCAAAAAAAGGATGAGAAATACCAGCCCCACGAGAATACTGGAATCTTCTGATAAAAACATCCACAGGAGCGCTGTGAATGGCCAACACGAACAAACACACACACACCCAAACTAACACACACAAAAAGACATTTCTTTATTTTAGACTATAATTAATCAGTTATAATTGTATCTGGTATATGCATGTGTTGTGTGTACATTCCTTTGTTGGATTAGATGAGTTACCACTCGTTATTTGTATTAGTTAAAGCCATAAAACACTTATATTCAGGTGTATGTGTGTATCTTTGGTTTAATCTATTCCAGATTATTTTTTCTTGGTATCAATGTCACCCGTTCTTAATTTCTCGGACAATGACGTACAGTATGTGATGGTGAAACGCATCATATGACTCGCACGATATTTTGGGTTAAAACTACGGATGTTCCAGACCGGCCATAAAGCATGCAAATGAGCCATAAAACAAGAGACAAAGACGATTCTCCCGCTCAAAATCCATGTCTCTCATTGGTCAGAACACACAGAATAGGAACTCTCAAAAACGATTAGCCCAAAATAACTTTTGCTCAGAAAACTCTTCTTCGTTTGAGACAACACCTTTCAGGACTCTCAAGACCTTCCTTTTGAGTTTTATTTTTCCGGCAGTTTTTACTTTCAAGTACCGTTAGTCGCTGTGGACTTCTTCTTCAGAGAAACCAGAAGTAAAAACTTCCAGCTGAATCCTCACAAACTCATCAAAAGACCTCCAGTGTCTACCGCATCAGGACTCTTCTTCAACAATCGAAACCAATGCAAGTAACCGCTTAAAAATATTCAGATGCGTGTTTAAATCTCAGTCCATTTTAAGGCGATTATTGGATTCTTTGATGATTTTCAAAGGTTGTGGTTAAGTGATGTGAAATACTGCCATTCTTTTCTATTCTCTCTCTTTTCCTTACTTTGTTTCATTCTGTATATATATGTTTTAGTTAGTTATATGTTAGATATAGTTTCATTTTATTAAATCTCTTATATTCACAACGAATTGTCTCTGTTTACTGCTCACAGTTTGAAGTCAATGAATGTTTGAACCCTTGCTTCATTTGCTAAATTACTGCTAGCACTGCATAAAGAAGGACAGTTTATTGTTCCGTGGCCAGAAAATAAATATTCCTTGAATTGATAAATGATTATATTGTCTGCTCGGTGGACGGACAGATCAAATAATTGTAATATTGATTCTGCTACAGTTAATTCGAAGATATAATCTAAATATTTATTATGAATCATAACCAGTTGTGATTCGTCATAAATATTCCCCTTTTTAGAGCTAATAAATAATAATAAACGTTACAGTACATTTGCCACACGGTTTGTTTCACTGCTTCAAAGATTCCAGATACACAACAAGGCTTATTGTATGAAAGTGCATTAACATGTTTCATGAAGTTAGTGGTAGTTGTTATTTGCAATGGCACCATCAAAATATGCCCCAAACTAATAAGTAGCAACCTAATAATTCATATGAACAGTATGTTTCCTTTTGCTTTATGATTAAATTAATAATAAACTGTACTGTTAGTTGATCACAACAAATAACTTTGGTAAATGTACACTGAAAAAAAAAACGTAGAAACAATTTTCGCTCAGAAATTGCAAGAAAGTTTCAATAATTACTCAATAATCAATCAATCAATCATTTAGATAGATAATCTATCTATCTATCATTTATATGAACTGTATATATACTTAAAGGTGTATATATAGATACAATAATCTTGAATAATTCCAAATTATTGATTTCTCATCAGTTTTGCAGAATTTGAAACTTTTTTTTTAACACTTTTTTCATAAGTCTGTACTGTACATCTACAAGCCTATTTAAAGTAGCATGTAAATTTAATTAATGTTACCATGGTGAATTTTATTTACACTATGTGACATATCATATTCTTTTTTTATTATTATTTACTCACCCCAATTTCAAAACAACTGTCCACAGTTTGTAAAAAATGAAGTGATGCCCAGTGTTGGGGGTAATATATTACAAGTAACGCGAGTTACGTAATCAAATTACTTTTTTCAAGTAACTAGTAAAGTAACGCATTATTTTTTTAATTTACAAGAGAATATCTGAGTCACTTTTTCAAATAAGTAACGCAAAGTTACTTTTTTTCCTAGATTTATGACTGACAGCTCTCCTGTCCCCATGTTGAGAGAAACCGAAGATGTTATGTAGTTCAAAAATACATTATGAAGTATCAATTAATCATCGTCACTCACACAAAAAAACACAGATTCAGTATTCCTCAAAATGAACAAAAATAATTTAACTCAGAATATGACGCAAACCTGCAATAATTAAATGTTAAAAAACACAAATATACTTTATGTATTTAATCCCATTCTATTTGTTTCTGAGCTTCGATGATCCAGTTCAAACGTACTAATAAGCACAAATTACTCTAGACAAACATTGTGTGTCTTTTTTTATTGCTGAAGTGTGCTGAAATTTCTTCTTCTGCATTCTACTGTAGGGATGTAAATGTACTTTCCCTTCAGCCTGAGGCTTATTCATTTCACTTTTGGTGTGAAAAGGCTTTTATATTTGCCAAAAATAAAATATAAAAATATATTTGCCAAACAAGCAAGCCCTGTCCAGATTTAAAAAGTAATGCAAAAGTAACGTAACGCATTACTTTCCATAAAAAGTAACTAAGTAACGTGATTAGTTACTTTTTTATGGAGTAACGCAATATTGTAATGCATTACTTTTAAAAGTAACTTTCCCCAACACTGGTGATGCCCATAGAGGACATTGTGCAGTATTCCTGTTCTCACAGAGAGCAGTGTTTAATCTGTGTCTATGTAAATGGACGATTAAACTTTATATGCATAATTTAATGACTTGTTTGACAATGGCTTATGCAGCTTAAAGCATACTGGCCATATGTAAGACTATATTACATTATGCTGATATGCACAAGAGCGCTCATGCCCAGGAGTCATATTAACGTAATGTAAAAAAATATATATATATGGCAAAACATTAATGTATAGATACAAGATGATATTTGTGGATGGAAATGCATGTATTTGTGGGTGGTGTTAATATATTTCCAGATCTAGTGTGTCCATCTGTCAAGTGACGTATGCATTTGGAGGTTTTGATGCAGTTTCAACTTCATACTGATGACACATTTAATCTTGTTATGTATGTCCAACTGTTCAACTATATGTGCATATATGTGCTGTGCCTAATTATTTCAGTTGAATGTTTTTTCTTTCTTATTATTTCTTTATTTATAGGATATAGAGAAAAGAATAATACATATCCTTAAGATCTGTATTTATGCGCTTCTTTTCAATATGTTTGAACATGTTTGTTGCCTCACAATTCCTCTCTTGTGGAACACACCAATATATATATATAGTATATATATTAATCTATCAATTATTATTATTGATTTTTTCACTACAGAATTTAATTCAGTAGAACTCATAGATTGTATTTGATATATGTTTAAAAAGGTGTATTTATCTATTCATTTTGGCCAAATTACTTTTTGAAATAGGGCCATTCGGTAATAAGGCCTAATTCAAAGAAAGGCAGAGTGGAGCGGTTTTTTAAAAAAAATTAAAAATGTTATCACTTGTGAAAAAGAAGTGTGCTTAATTGTACTGATTGTGCATTTGTAGTGTACTTCAAATCTTAAAAGTGCATTTAAAAGAGAATATATGAATTGAATAAAATTGAATTATTATGTTTTAATTATCTTTTGAAATACTCTATATTTTCCGTTTACAGTGCATGAACCTATGCATATCTGCTGCTGCTTTCCCATAAAACCTCAGACCCGTCTGACACGAGCTCAATTAAAACAACAAACTGCCAATGACAGCGAGTTAAGGCTTTACAAACATGACTGGGCCATGCATGGCCCCTTCCTCATCACAGAAACAAACAGCCGTGCCCAGGCGGCAGCAGCTTCTCTTAAGTGTATTGGTGTAAGTAATTGACAAGCAGAGAGAAAGCGCGACTGAGCGAAGGTCGTGACGGGTCGCTCGTGTCATTTCTAGCATTTGTTTACCGCTGGGCTATCGATGGCTCGTCTGAAATCCCCCCCAGGAGATGTGTGCTGAATAATGGAAGAGGAACAACACTGGATCAAACAGCCACACGGGGCTCTATCTTCCATCTGTCTCTTGCTCTCCCCGACTCTCGTCTTGTGATCCGGACCTCTCAAGGTTAAACAGAGGGAGAAAATGAAACAGGAAACGCAATTCAGACATCGATGTGTTATCGATACAGGCCAGGGGTCAACAGCCCTGCCTTTGTGAAGTGGACCGGGCCGCTTCATCAGAGAAAAAACCCAACTAAGACGCCTACTTATCCACGATAAATGGATAAATCATTTCCTCCATTTAAGCTTTACTAAAGTGTGTAAATGCTCAACCAATCAGCTATTCTGGAGTGTGATTGATACGGGTTTGAAAGACTTGAAAGTGAGTAAATACTGACTGAATTAAAATTTTTTGGTTGACATTTCTTTGACACAAGCAGAGAGAGAGAAAGACAGACAATTAGGAGACATAAACAGATCTATGTGTGAGTATATTTATGGATCAATAAGGCTAGATATGCCATAAATCCCTGTGTAGACAGAAATAGCCCATAACAATCACAGGACTGACACCCTCGCCTGCAGGACGTGCCCTTACAATAAAGCTATTATGCTCAAAACAACCTGCAAAAAAAAGATTCACACCCACAGGCTTAAAGAATTCCCCCGAAAACTGGGTTTGGATATTAAACTAAACTACAGAGGTGATCTGGACTCTGTCAGGGGTTTCTCGATCCTTTTATAACAAACAAACAAACAAACAAAAATGGGGCGCTGCTATTATCATTTATTATCAGTTTGATGGATATCAATAAGACATCGATTATGGTTTTATGGACAATATTTGGTAAATGAATGATAAAAAAAACTATTTAAAACAAACAAACAAATAAATAAACAGACCTACAAACTACGCCCAATGAATTGGCATTGTTAAAAATCAATCAAATTGAAGATTGGGATTAGGATTCTAAGTGATTCCTAGGGCCCTATTTTAACGATCTAAGCGCATGGTCTAAAGCGCACGCAGGCAGGTTCCACTCACGGGCATGTCTGATATCCAATTGTGCTAGGTGTAACGACTGAAAATGCGTCGAGCGCATGGTCTCAACGGGTTGTCATATTCGCTGACTGAGAATAATGGGTGTTTTTTGGGCTTAACGTGCAATAAACCAATCAGAGTCTGATCTCCCATTCCTTTTAAGAGCCAGTTGCGCTCGCGCCATGGCTGGTTCGCTATTTACATGGCGGAATGTATTTTTTCATTTTTCAAAATGTGTGTGCTGCTGCGCGTCCCTGTATGTCTAATAAGAAAAGTGTACGTGCGTTGTGCACCCGCATATAGGCACATATTACTAACGCGCTTAATTGCGCCAGGACTTTAGACCAGGGTTTGAGTTGTCTATGGCGCAGGGTATTTTCAGTTTAACATAGCAAACGCCAACAATGCCCCTGAACCATTTTTTAGACCAGCACCCACACATGGGGCGCACAAATGGCGCTGCAATGCATTTGCTATTTAAACAACTGGCGCAAAAACAGGGAAAATGAGACACCTGCGTCGGGCCTTAAACTAGCAAAAACACTGCTGCAGCGCCTTGCACCGCAGTTCGGAAAGTCGTGGACAGATGGTAAGGGGGAAGAGGCGGACTAGTAACCAAAGGTTGTCTTTGTTTTTTTTTTTTTTTTTGGGTTCGAGTTCCGTACCGGAGGATTGTAGGTGGGGGTGAGTGAATGTACAGCGCTCTCTCACACCTTCAATACCACGACTGAGATGCCCTTGAGCAAGGCACCGAACCCACCAACTGCTCCCCGGCCGCCGCAGCAAAAAATGGCTGCCCACCGCTCCGGGTGTGTGTTCACTGCTGTGAGTGTGCACTTTGGATGGGTAAATGCAGAGCACTAATTCCGAGGATGGGTCACCATACTTGGCAACATGTCACGTCACTTTTTCACTTTATTTGTGTCTATGATAGGGCCCTTAGTCTCCACAAAAATGTTTTTGCTTATAAATACCCAATATAAACTAATACACTCAGCAAGGATGCATTAAATTGATAAAAAGTGAAAGTAAAGACATATAGAATGATACAAAAAAATGTATTTCAAATAAATGTTGTTCTTTTGAACCCTCATAAGAGAATCCTGAAAAAATGGTTTTGACAGTAATATTTATCACAATTGTTTTCAACTCGTGAAACTGATAATATCATCATCATCATCATCACTTCAATCTCATCATAGTAATAATATGGTACTGAGCAGCCATATCCATTCGAATGATTTGACGGACAGGAGTAATAGCTGCTGAAAATGTAGCGTTGCCAGTCACAGGAAATAAAATATATTTTAAACTAAAATTAAAATAGCAAACAGCTCATAGGAAAGACAAACAAAGTGAGACTCACTTAACTCAATATTCTTCCTAGACATAGATGAGGTCTACTTAAGATCGAATGGAGATCGCTTGACGAGTTCCTGCTCTCAAAAAGTGTCTCTGAGGACAAAAACTATCACACTCTCTTTAGAAGAGCTCTCAAACAACATCACACACGGCTCAAATTTTTTCTCTTTAGCCAACAATCTGGGGGTCTTATTGTGTACTGTAAAAGCTTTAGAAGATACTCAAAACCTACAAAGTGTGCATCAACGTCAAGTACTGTAAAGGCCAGCTAAAAAAGGGGGGGGGGGGATCATAAAGAGTAAAGCTATATGAGAGAGAAATATCCGAAATTTCTTATAGGACAAATGTATGCACTGTAGGAACTTAAAGTTGTGGTTGGAAAATAGTAGAGGTGCCTTAGATCAAACAATGATATTTACAGAAAATGTAACCTAGAGGTTCTTTTTTTTTTTTGCGAAAAGGGACATCCAGGGTATGATTTGCTGGAATTAATGAATATGTGCTTATACTACATGATATGGTAGAAAGAAATCGTTGCGCTAATTGAGGCAATCGACTTGGTGCACACTACATATTGAGGATCACTTCTGCAATTTAGAGACGACCCACTGGAGAGGCTCGAGTTTAGTGTTCTGGAGAAAAATTGAGCACAGTGCGTGAGGTTGTTAGATCTGTTTGAACAACAGTGGATTGAGGACAACTATGAGGGGGCGGGGGGGGACCATAGGAGTCTTTAGATTAGAGGGAAACAATGAGCATCAGTGTGTAACGTTGTGAGATCTCTTATAAACTTTTGAGGAGAACAAATGTGCGAAATCAGAGTCTTTAGTAAGGAGAAAAGAGCACAGGTGTGATGTTGTGAGATCTCTTCTCAGCTTTAAGAAGAGCATAGTGAGAGTGTTAGAGTTTTTTGTCTCAGGAGACAAGTTTGAGAAACAGGAGACTCAAGCAAAAGTTTCCATTCAATCTTAAAGGGGTCATATGATGCTTTTAAAGCTCGTTATTTTGTGTATTTGGTGTAACAGAATGTGTTGACATGTTTTAATGTTCAAAAACACATTATTTTTTAAAATACTGTACATTATTGTAAGTCCTCTATGCCCCGCCTCTCTCAAAACGCTTAGTTTCTACACAGTCCCTCCTTCCGACAAGCGCAGTCTGCTATGATTGGCCAGCTGACCCAGTGCATTGATTGGCCGAACACCACAAGAACTTGTCGGAAATGTAACGCCCCTTACCATAAGCGTGAGCTTCATCTTTCAAAATTAATGTAAAGACAGAGCCCGAAAGGGGCACAGAGTCGCGTGACAGACACAGTGAAGAAGCTGGTCTCTCCGCTCTCTCTCTCACACAAACACACGTGTGCCGCCACGCACGCACACACAACGATGTGCAAAACTCAATTTGAACAGTCAATAGCAAATACTTAATTTAATAACAAAACAGTAGCTGATTCAGACGCACCAGATTGTCATAGCAAAGTCAGAATTACCTCCTCTCCTGGTTCACGAAACGGTCGTCCATAAAAAGCATGCTGTTCTGTTTTGAGTGATCTTAAAGATTCCTAAATGCATTCTACTTTCGGAAGGCCAAATAAAGTACTTTTTCTTTCGCCTAGAAACACACAGCGCCCCCCTGACATGGCTGCTTCAACACTAAACTGCGGTTACTGAAACCACGCCTTCTTTGCGTGAACATTTGGGCGGCCTTATGCTAATATTTCCACATAGTGAGGTAGATATGTAGGGGGCGTGTTAGAACGAGCCGTTTTAGGGGTCGTGGCAGAGTCTTAACTTTGATAAAGAATATCTATTTGGATTTGAGACTTCAGTCTTTGCAAATTTACAGATCTTATTTATGCACCAAGAGCTTGAAACAATCCAAAGAGAAAGGAAAATTTGAATTTGCATCATATGACCCCTTTAAAGTAACCTAATTTCTGTCTAGGATAAATATTTGAAATGGTAAAGAGATCTCATTTTTATTTTATTTTTCTTCCCTCTGTTTAGCTTCAATGTAATTTATCCACACCACTTCAATCAAAGACAATACATGCATTGTCATATTTTAAGTTGTTTTATGTAGACAGTGTTTTATTGCACAGTGATTTAACAGAGGAAACATAACCTATATTTACATACATGCAAAAAATGGTCTGTACAAGACAAAATTTGAATACTAAACAAAGCAAAAAAACAAAACAAAAAACCAGGGCATTCTCTTGTACTCAACAGCGGCAACTTTTGAGTCTTTTCTAGTGTGTTTGGAAAATGTGGTGTATACAATGCTGGACATTGAAGATCAATTTAAACATTTAAACTAGTGACCCTTGATATTCTGAAATGTTTAATGTTATTTAAATGATAGTTTTAGTATTTACAATATTAATAAAAGTTTAACGTTTCTCCTAAAATAAAACTAAAGACATCCTAAGACAAAGCTGACATCTCAATGAGACATAAGAGAATCACCCCTTAGAATCCTGAGCAAAGAGAAATCTCTGTCAGAGCCATAGCCTTGTGGGCAGCACATCGATGTGAAGGCACAACTGCACCTCAGACAACATGGGTTCAAATCCCAGCTAAAGGTACTTTCCTGCTCCTGTTAAATTCTCACCTGTCCAACTGTTTCCTGACTCTACTCCTACCGTCCTGACCAGTGTAGGTCTGGACCAATCAAACACACAATTTTTTATTTGATTTAACAAATCAATTTTTCATTAGATTAACAAATCGTCACAGTCCCCTCACCCAATAAACTGGATGCCAGGATGTCTGCAACGACACCAGGCCCCCCCTGGTCCCCATGGCAGCCACGACACCTCTGCTAGACCAGATCCATTTACGACCTAATGGCATGCTGGGAAACACCTTTCTCACTGCATGTTCCATAGGAGAGGACACCGGAAAACTTGACTCTTTTCATGTTAATCCCTAGGAAAACCTTGAATAAACACACATATCCTTCAGTCATGTGTTTGTGTCTTTGAGATTTAACTGTTTGTATGCAGGTTGTGATGGAAAAACACTCGTTCCTGTCATCTTACCTATATGTAATCCTACCATGTTAATTATCTATGAATTCACCTTCTGATGATCGAAACGAGCGTTTATATTATATGTTGGTATATAGGCAATATATTAGTGTTCTTAGAATCATTAAGTATTTTCGATTCAAGTTCCATATGCAAATTACCACGTTTCCACACAAAGAGTCATAAAAACTCCCCAGTATCTCAAAAATCCCACTTGGAATTCCGGCCTTTCTCACTGGACAAGCCAATCTTGAGAGGCGTGAATCTTCTCAGACCTTAAAGGCCTCACACCATGTGACCCGCCCAGAGTCGGTGGTTTTGTTAGGTTTTGAGAAGATGTGAGCTACAATGCTCCAGGACATCCTAAGTTCGTGCCAGGCTTCAGCCTTGACTTTTTTTCATTCACCAAGATTCTCTGACGCAAAATGGTTCTTTTTCATCAACCAACTTCAAAGATCAACTTGAACCTTTGGACTACATCAAGCCTTTCTTTCAGAACAGACGAGACGTGCAAGTATTCAAACTTATTCTTATTAATTGATACATTAGGTATCATTTGCACCTTTTTACAAAGGTGTGTTTGAACTAAGAATCTGATGTTTCCCTCAGGTGTAGATCTGCTGAATACGCAAATGGTTCCATAATTTTATTCTTATTTTCTCTCCTCTTTACTGAGTTACGCTTTATTTCCGATAACAAACTGTATGCAGTGGTGTGTGTGTTATGTTGTATGTTAGACCCCAGTTTAAGTGTTATGTAGTATGTTAGACTAGTTTAAGTGTGTATGTAGTTAATAAAGTCTTATTTGTATCACACTTGACGTGGTTCATTGTTTGATCATAAACTGGAGTCACTCACTCATGCAGATTTATGCTACAAGCTCTATGTAGAATTGTACAGTAAGAAAGTTAATTCCCTTAACCAGGAAATTAACATTCTTAGAATTGACAGCGAGAGGTCAAGTAATATCTACAGGGATCTAAATCTTATACTTAATTATAACTAGTTTAGATTAATTATTCATATTTCCCCATGAGCTGATACGCTACACCAGTAAAGGTAAAAGACCAAAACCGTGCAATTAAAAAGCAAACTCGAGAGTGATGGAAATATTTTTTAAATTTGTAGAAGTGGTCTTTGAAAGAGAGTCCAGCACGTACAATAAGAGATACCAGGTTTCTCAAACGTTCTATCCATTTGTCATTTTGGATCCTTTCTTTCAAATATTTATCATGTCTCATTTGTGTCTACTTCTATTTCTCCTAAGGAGTTTTAGGAGAAACATCTGTTGATACTAAAATGAGAGATTTATGAGAATCTCATCTAAGTCTCCTGGGCTTAGGAAAAGCAACCACTGAGCAATAATTGTTTTCTATGGGCTGTTTTGGATTGTAATAATATAGGCTATCCCAATAGTATTGTTTTTACTGTATCAAATAAAGGCAGTTTTGGTGAGCATAATAAACTATTTGGCAATAAACTCTATTATATATTAAAACATTATCATGTTTTACTAAACAGCATTATTATAAATAAATCTAAATATTTATTAAACTGTTATTATACAATAACTAATGTCATCTCAATCAGTGATGTATGGGGAGGACAGCCTGTTCTTGAAACCTAGTATGATTTTCTTGTTTCTTGTTTCTCAGTTCAGTTGAGTACCACTGATGATACAGAAATTAGATTTTTAACAGGACATTAGGCATTAATAATTTTATGTAAGAAAAAAAGAATTTAGTTGTGATGAGTAGACGTATGATTGTCTCTTGTCTTGACTGAATTCACCAAAAGTTACTTTCTTCTTTTTTTGTCTTTTCTCTGCCCGCTTCTTCTTTAACACCACCTGCTGTACACTCGCTTTCACTCTCGTACTGACTCACTTGCTGAGCTTTAAAAGCGCTGACATCTTTCTCTAAGAATAACTATTAATACTGACAGTTACCACTATAATAAGATATAGAGCAAGAGAGGGAAAGAAAGAAAGAAAGCAGAAGGCATGGACAGATGTTCTTTTGTAGAAAAAAAAACTGCAGAAGTTTAACTCTTGAAAATGAACATTAAATGTGTCCACACTGAAGGTCACAGATCAAAAAAGCCTGTTCAGAGAAAACAGACAATAATGTTATGTTTATTATAAGCATGTGTGGTTATGTCATGCAGGTATGTTAAATGAGTGAGTGAGGATTGATTCTTATCGGCTGTAGATATTTTTATTATTCATCTGCTGGAAAAAAAGTTTTTCTGAAAATGATTCCATTGATATTATTCCTGTGTGTCATTACTTTTATAGTTGTTGATTGACTTTCTTTATTCTCATAGAATTAGAAAGATTTTCTTCTAGAAAGAGAACTGTATATGTAAATGGACCTTTATTCATTGTCACTGAATATGTTGGCTAGAATACAGATTTTATGGCAAGATTGATCTCAATCCACTTCCTAGTTTATTATTGCCGTTGTCAAAATTGTTTCAGTGAATTGAAACATTCCCTCAATAAAAATTCCCCAAATGCATGGTGCAAACCACTGAGCATCAACTACTACAACGTCTTCTTTGGTTTCTCAAGTCATCAGAATCGGAGGATGGGAGCACAATTAATAATGGTACTATTAAATAAAATATGGAACAAAATGGAACAGAATTGAAAGGTCCATCAGCTACCAATATGAAACTGTACACTTTATACCATATTTAAATCCATTTTAAATTCTGCAGATTTTTCACAAAAAAAATCAGTGTAGAACTTGCCTAGACATTCCCAGATTCTTAGACAGTCATCATAGTGTAGACTAGAGCAGTGGATCCCCATCATGTTCCTGAAGCCACCAACACTGCACATTTTGCATATCTCCTTAATCAAACAGACCGGATTTGGGTCATCAGCTCTTTAGTAGAGACTCTAAGCAACATGCAATGGTTGTGTCAGACAAAGGAGATGCGAAATGTGCAGTGTTCGGCAGGCTCAAGGAACGTGGTTGGGAACCACTGCTGTAGAGTAATGTGTTTGATAGCTTCAGTATGCAGCCTTGTTATTATGTTGCAGGTAATTGAATCATTCGTGTCCATATGTTTAATGGATCAAGGTCTTTGCTAGTATCTGGATTCGTGTTCGCAATATAGGCCTACAGATTCATTTTATAGGAGGCTAGGGAGTGGAATAAGACACAGCCATTCTGTCTTCAGAGTTTTTTGCCATGATGGGCACCACCTGCCCTTTACTTATTGGCTGGGGCAAACATTAGTTTGATCCCCTGACCGTTCTGCCAGCTCCTCCACCTGCCCAAGGGACAATCCTGTATCTAATAAAACTTCTGTGTGTTTTCCCATGAGAACTCACACACACCATGGGAAAAAGCTGCCGCTGCTGCTATAGGCCTACCTCCTCTCTACAGATCCACTCTAGCAACTTTGAATGTTCCATTTGCTGCAACCTAAAATTGCATTTGCAGTACATTTATGTAGCTTGCAGACACAAAGAGATTTACACTGCATTCAGCGAACCCATACCTTACGTTAATGTATTAATTGGGAATCAAACCCAACACTTTGGGATTGCCAGCTAGTTATTTCAAGCATATATTCTAATAACCCTGCTTGAAAAGACCAGTCTGGACCAATGCTAGTAAGTGCTGGATTGGTTGAATGAATCTAGCCATGTTGTTCACCTAGTCAACTTGCAAGGTAATTTTGGTCAAACTTCTTACTGGTGAAGCTTGTTAAGAAGCCTGGGGTGCGATACATTGTTAGAGAAATTAACAAGCTGCATTAATCAGCTGTACTTCCAACTAAATGTTTTACAATTGTTTGTTTGAACTATGGTTTTGGGAAACACTGAATCATTGAACTATGTGGTAACGATGAAACTTGCGACCATAGTTGTCTAACAACGCAGGATGCAGAGCATATTGATGTTGTCAGGACAAACCAGCATCAATATACTGTATATTGGTGACTAGCAGTGCTGATCTTTTTTAATAAGGAAAGCAATTGTTAAAACTTTTCCAAGTGAACCATGTTGGACTATAAGCCCAAAGCTCCTTTTACAACAATTCAGTTGTCTCAGTGACCATCTTGGAAGTGCACTCAGGCTGCTGTTTTCAGTGTAAGTACACATCTGCTATCTAAATGAACATGGAAATGCCAAAATAAAAAAAAGCACTTGCTAAACTAGCATTTGTGTACCATATTTCAAATCAGATAGGCAAAAACATGGTATAGTCAGGTTGGACCAGAGGGGGCATCCACTGTGCAGTGGTAGATGAATGCAAGAATGAATGGAAGTTTCACAACACCAATCACTGTACGGCTATTTCTATGGTGAGGCTTCCCCTAAATATGGAAACACCATATCGGGCATCCAGTTTCTTCCAATCATTGTCATTGTAATTTAATTAATTCCAATCAAAAATCTGACAAATTCATGCACAGCCAAAACTCGTACTTCATTTATAGACATTCAAAAACCACAATCAGCCCAATGCAGTACAATACAACAAGCTATATCATTCTGCCCGTTTTAAGTTTTATTCCTGTATGAAATGAGATGAAGAGTCTCTACAGAAGGAACTAAAAAGAGCAATCGTACAATTACACTGACAAAAAGAAACGTCCTACTTGTCGCCAAGCAGATGACTAAATTACAGCACCTACATGAACTCATCTGTATCACGCTCGCACTGTATGCTTCTCAAGAGTCTTCCACAAAAGAACCACTCTTTTACTAAAATCTGTTATATATGGCAGGGTTAGAGAATGATGTCAAGATGCTGGCACCTCATTCTTTATACTTGACTATAAATAAGAAAAAGAAACAGAAAAGAAGACCTTGCGGCAATGAAGAGATCTTTAAAAAGCCCTGCTAGCAAAGTGAAACAATCTTTCCACATTCCATTCTTGTCATAGTTTATAATCTGTGAGGTCATGTTAGCAAAAAATGTAAAAGTACTGTATCTCAGTCTTCATCTCCTTTATTTCCCTAAGAATTACTTTTCAGAGGTTTTGGACTTTTTATAAGGAATAATGCCATTATTATTTACTCATTCTAGTGTTGTTTATAACTAGTATGACTTGTCTATCATCCAGAATCCAAAGAACAAGTTGTTCACCATTTAATTACAATTAATGCTGAAAAGAGCTTTCAAACCTCAGAAATGACTCAAAATGAATCAGTCTGACTGGTATTGTGAGCTAGATCACAGATCATTGAAAAGATTCAAGAAATATTCTTGCTAGAATTGACCATCACCACTTCTCTCATTAAAAACCTCATTAATGTGCTAAGGATAGTTTATGCAGAAGTCAAGATTTTCAAGTTTTCAACCAAATTTTGGTCAGTTCCTCACACAAAGCTTAGCATTTAATTTATTCATAAGACTTGTAGCAGATAGATTCTTGGACCACTTCCACAAAACTTTTATGATATTGTTTTGCATCCTTTTTGAAGCATCCAAGCTCCAGCCCATGAATGAAGTTAGTTGCAAACGTGAGGAACAGCACATTCTAAATATCTTCTTTCATGTTTCACTGTAGAAATTAAGTCAAATTGGTTTTGAATGACATGAGGGTGAGTAATTAGTGACAGAATTTTCATTTATGGGTGAACTGTTTCTTTAAAAAAATGGCAACAAGAGAAACGTACTCGGTTACTAACATAACCTCGGTTCCCTTAGATACGGGAACGAGTACTGCGTTTTGCTAGACGCATATGGGAAAAAAAGCCTTTTTCTCCTGAACTGAAGCCTTTTCAGGAAATGCCGGCAGTGGTCAACCTCGGCCTAGCCGAAGATATCCAAGATCCTCGAACCGTCTGCGGATGGAGCATCACTACCCCTGAGAGCACATGCCTCCTTGATAGCATGTCGCTCCTTGGTTCAATTTGCCAGGAATATGTGCTGCTTCAGCGACGCGCAGGTTGGGTTGGCAATTCTAAGAAAGTGCGCTTCAGAGTGAAGAGGGAGAGGAAAATTTCCCCCCTGGCGAGTTAGGTGGACATCACAGACATGTGTCCGATCGGATTAGCCATGGTGCCCTTTAGGACATGGCAGGAAGGAAACTGGCAGGTTCAACATATGCTAGCATTTTACAGGCCGGTTGATGTGGAGGCCCTTTTCCGCACTTCGACCTGTGCCGAAAGCGGTGTGCACTTCGAACAGCGCACCCCAAATGAGTTGGAGGCGCTCTGTCGTGACAACTGTCCTTCTGCACACCATCCCCATGGTCACACCCTGTTCCATCCAGCGAGAGCTCTTCCAAGGACCAGGGCTGTTACACAGGCCTGTTCTACCCTGATCCGTAGGCGTCCGTGACGCCACGCATTGTATGGAACCCATGATTTCAGCCAGCGCTGAAGGGGCCGCATACGAAGCAGGCCCAGCTGTAGCACCGGAGATGCAGAGGCCATGAGGCCCAGCATCCTTTGAAATGCTTTGAGAGGGCGAGTGAGATGAGATCAAGTCGCTCGCACCAGCAGAGGGACGCTTATCAGACCGGGAGAAAAGGACGGGGGAATACTCTCTGGGGCGAGAGCGAGGCACGCAGGATCTGGGCCAAAGTGATCCCATCTGGGACGCTCGCAGCCGGTCGCTCGACCCCTTTGCCCCGCTGTTTTTTCCTCACAGGTTCCTGGGAGGAAGAAAACGGGAGGGCGCGGGGGTTGGAGTTGCTCTCTGAAAAGAAAGCGATCCGTGGGCGGAGAGAGGCGAGACTGAAGCTCTCGCTGTGGGAGCAAATAGCTCCCGTGAGCGCAGCTTCCTCATGGGGTTTCCCCAAGCAGGAAACGCACTCTGTGTGGCCGTCATCAGCATGCAGGGGAGACTCGCACGGACCGCAGTAACAGCATGGCATTTGCAAGAACGCCAATTTGCTGAGAGGTCCCGATTCCAGCAGCGAAGTCGTGTCAATGGCGAGCGGCTTCGGATCAGCTTGAAGACGTAGAGTCGTCGCTGAAGGAGAAGAAATCTGAGAATCATGTGGCGAACGCCCACTTATATAGCCAGACACCCTGCCCATTCTGACGGGCTTTGGCGGGCTTCGTCGCCATAGGTTCGTTTTTAATACACTGCACGAACCAATGGCCGTGCAGTTTCACTGCGTGAATGAAAAGGCTTCAGTTCAGGAGAAAAAAGGCTTTTTTTCCCATATGCATCTAGCAAGACGCAGTACAAGTGTAGTATCGAAAGGGAACACTTTGCCTCCTAAGCCACACAGCTCTGTGAACATGTTCCTATATCTCCTTGCTCTGCTGGTTTTTAATACTGTGTCTCTTGCCTTTTGCTCTTCTTCACTGTTTCTTTTCTGTATATGTCTTTATATGTCTGAGGGTAGAGCTCATTTCAGATGGACTGGTTTTTTTTTCAGAAAGTTTAGTGTGTAGCGTTGTGTGAACCATATCATCTCTCCTTTGTTTAAAATATCCTCTGCTTATTCGACTGCTTAGAGTGATTTTCTTTTTTTTTGGGATGTTAAAATACTTATCTCTATCCCAGTTTATTATGCAGAGTCAACTATAAGTAAGCAATCCATAGGTTAATACCTCAGTAAACACTACTTTATTTCTTTGAGTAATCCTGATCCAGTAACATGGCCTCAGCCAATGGTGTGAGTTCAGGGCGGAGCTATTTGTTGGACCAATGGAAGGCAGGGGGAGTGTTTAGGGAATCTGTTTGAAAACAGTTATTATTATAGCAGTTCTGTTCGTAAAAGCTAGTAGTGCATAAACATTTTGGCTTTAAAATTTTAATTAATCTATTTACTATTTTTCTATTGTACATTTAATTTCTTCTAGTATAGTTAATAAAATACAGTTGTGAAAACTGATTCTGAGTCCATCATAATGATCAGTATTGCTTGTTAATACGCAGGACAAGATGGATCACATCCCATGACCTCAGCAGGGGTTCACTGTTGCTATCTGTGCTATCAAAACAACACAGTGGATATGACTGTTACACAAGCTATGTTTGTTCTCACCCCACCACCCACCCTGATATTCTTGATTACAGCAGAAAATCAGCAGAATGGCATTGATTACCAGAGAAGTCATAACGTCAGTGTTTACTTAATGCAAAATAATCCATCCATCCATCCATCCATGTTTCAAACCATTATCTTATGTAGGTTCATGTCATTGGATTGGATTCCCAGTCTTTACCTTTCAACTAACTGATCCAATCCCGTCACAGAGCGGAAGATTATCCGTGAATACTGAATACATTCGGTCTCCACAAAGATATTGAATGGTGTGAGAAGACCTAGACTACAGTGCATAAGTATATGAACTACTATTATGTACTTTTAAGATTCTTTTGTGCTTTATGTTCATTGTAATTGCAATGAGTCATTACAGGTGTGTCTCAAGATAAAGGAGAGTAAACAATGACAGAGTTTTCAGTTGTTAGTGAACTATTGCTTTAACAACTTGCAGATGATATTTTGGAAAATCGCAAACACTTTGTTCTTGACTTCAACGATCACCAAAGGAGCAGAACTGCTTTAACGATATCTTGGAAAACCAAGGGAAAAAAGAAGACAGAAAAAGGCCGTCCATCATGCTGTTGTCCCACAAAAAGAAGACAAGGGAGCTCACAGACAAATCACAGTGTGTCAGACAACACAAACCTGTCAAATTACAGCATCACAAAATAAAACTTTCAACCAACAGAGAGAGAGAAAGAGAGAGACAGAAAGAAAAATGGAAAAACAAGGCAAACAAGAGCTGGGAGGCCGTGTGTGTTTGACCTTGACAGAAGTAAGCTTCTTGATGGGATTTCATCCTCCTCAGCACTAGAAGAGAGGATCGTCTTCCGTGGCTTAACACTCTATCGTTCCACCGCTCTCGCCCATCAGGGTCTTATTGATTTTCTTTCTTTTTAATCGGTCGTTTTTATCAGATGGAATCGTGCTGTACATCAAATATGAAATATTCATGGCAGCGGGTGCCTGACAGTAAATAAATGCTTGAATAATAACCACTTACAAACCAAACACACACATACTTTTAGACAATTGTCGACCACTGAAACGGACACTTCCCTAAACAACATCTGTCACTCAGAACACGCACACACACACACACACACCCGAGAGAGAGAGAGAGATGAAGAGAGAGAGAGAGAGAGTCTACGATAGTGAACATTTCAACTCCCCAAGATCCCAATACAAATAAGGCTCAAAATAAATATGTCTTTGTCATGTTCTCTGATCTATGAAATAGGGGACACATATATGAATAGGGGACACATATTCACAGTATCATGAGTTTTCTTTCAATAAACTCCTAATTACTGCTTTTTGATAGTAGTGAGGGTAGTTGTTCAGTTAGGTATGGGTTCAGATTTAAAGCGATCTAGAATAGGTGTGCCACCGTGTAAGCATAATATGTGCTTAGAAGTATTATAATTGGCCATATGCTTAGAATATGCTGCTAATAAGACACTAGTTCTAATAGCAAGAATTGGGCCTTAAAATAAACTGTTAACGAAATGTTTTAGTAAATGTGCTAATGCCAACTGAGTACTAACTATGTTTCACAAAGTTAGGATGCTGTGCCCAGTTTTAGACAGCAGTGTTGTGAAAATTAGTAAAGCTTTTAGCTTAACTCAGACTTTCAACAGTAAGGTGGTGAGTTTAAATCGAGTAGCTTTCAGTAGTGAAAAAGTAGAGTTGTAACGCTCACAAACGCCATGATGTTAAATTTTTACCTCACAACATTTAAGTAGTCAAATGTGTCCCATATTTTTATTGGCTCTTTAGAATCAGAACTAGTGATGATTCATGTTTGAATCACTTCTCATTTAAAAGGTCATACGAATTAACAAAACAGTCTAAATCTGTTCACATTTTCATTTGAATCATTTTGACACTCACTCACCGAATCATTTACAAAGTTCAAAAACAGCACTTGATGAGATGGATATTTACCCACATTGCTCTTTGCACTCAGATAAGCTCTGGGGATTAGAAACCGTTTAGGCGGCTCTTAGTGTGTCAACCCTATCCCGTATTGGCCCGAATATAAGACGAGCATGATTATAAGACAACCCCCCCTTTTTCAGATGTACCTTTTGGAAAAAGGCTTTTAAAAACCAAATCTTGTTTTTTCTCAATAAAACACATTTTGTCTTCAATTATTTTCATAATGCATATTTTTTCTATTTAATTTTTGTTTTGAAAGTATGGTAACAACTGGTAAACTGTACCAACAATCACATTTAAAAAATATACGTTACACTTTTTGATATACCATTAAAAAAAAACAGGTAGCCCATCTGAATAAGGACATTTTAGGCTATCCATCTAATAGTAGCCTACAAAATCTTATTAACAGTAGAAGTTAAAACATTCTGTAGTCTTCAAATCTGGGTACTGTCTTACGTTTTAAAATCACAAAGGGAGTTTGGTCGCGATCTTTACAACAAGCATTTACGTATTTCATGGCACACTCATATTATGCGTAATTGCGTATTTGGCGCCACCTATTGTTGAGGGTGTATTATTGACATGTCAAAGTCTAGACCCTGAATATAAGACGACCGCGTTTTTTCAGATGTATTTCCAAGAAAAAAACATTGTCTTATATTCGGGTCAATACGGTACTCTGTGTTTTTTTTTCTTTGTCTCTCTTACCTGCAAAATACTATGAAAAAAATATATATATTGTGGGAGTACAATGATTATTCCATAGAATGCTGTAATAGATGCTAATTTTTCAGTGAAATAAAATTTACTGAAATACCATAGTGTTGCATTTTCAGCTTGGCATAGAACCAAGTACAGTACCAACCCAATCTCATGCGAAATGTAACTATTTTACGAAGTGGCAATTTTCTATGAATTTGTCTGAGGTGATTCAAACAGAAATGGATGATTTTTAGAAATAAAGCAAGCATGAAGTTCCACCATTAAACCTAACCATCAGTGAGGCATAAGCGGGTCATACGAAAAGATATGAATGAGGTACAAATTCATTCAGATTAGCCACCAATTTGCCAAAACAGAAAACAGTTATGTATTTTCATTGGATTTTTGATAATAATCACATACTAGGTCACATACTAGATTGCACTTTAAAAAGCTTAAGTTAAGCTGAATTAAACGTAACAATACATTTTTAATTACCGAAACTTTAGCTTTTTAGTGTTGGATGAAGAAGACATATTGTTTAGCATATATTTACAAACAAAACCTAAAAAATAATCATAATAGTAATCATTATGAGTATTATGAAACGGTTATTAAATAATAATATAATAAGAACCCCCTGTTGGAGACCCTTGATCTACTCTAAACAATGACCTTCAGCTTAGCAAATTTGACTTTAGACTAATTGGTGCCTACTCAGAATGAATACTCAGTGTGTGAAGACGAACATCCAGCTCTGCATTCACACAAGTTTAGTCCAAGCATCAGCTGTCTGTCTTGGACAGGTCCGCCTCCCTAGTGGCTTCCATGCAGATGAATTATCATACTAATCAATTATTCATAATCTGCCAGTGGACAGGCGGAGCTAAAAACCTACTATTTGACATGGCAGTGAACACGGCAGTCCTCATTAGAAATTTACAATGCAAAGGATGTGTAATATTTATGAAGGGCAATAGAGACACACAAAAGAAAGAGGCTTTAACATCAACATCTCTCTCTCTTTCTTTCAAGTACATTTGACTTTTTCAGTTTTGTTTCATTGACTGAAGCAAATAAGGGCTGTGTCTGAATCCTAAGACTACTGTCCAGTTGGCCAATGACCACCAAAGGAAACTGGTTTCAGACAAGCTTCAAATGCATATTGCATACATATTTCTCAATCTAAATTCAATGTAAAAAAAAAAAGACATTTTAAATGATTTGTACCACACAGTTCACAGCAATTTTGAAATATTTTGATTTGTTGTACATTTTTCTACAATCTAATCCCAACTAAGGATTAACTAACACTTGCCCCTTTTAGACTTGCACTCTATTCATTTGCTGCTTGTTTTCTTAAAGCTGCAGTCCGTAACTTTTTTTTTGGTTAAAAATTATCCAAAACCAATATTTGAGCAAGTACATAACCAGACAGTTTTCCAAACTATTGCCTTACTTTAGCCCGATTCACAACGTTTAGCTTATATAATGTTTTATAATTTGAGTGGTATGGGTAGGTTTTTGCGGGAAATTCGAGCACTGCGTCATTACGTAATTTCTGTAAACATAAAGAAGTTGTCCCGGCTACTAGGCTATCGCATGTGAGGATGCTGCAGGTGGCGGATCGTTTATAGCCTTTTCTCACAGCAGCTAGAATAATTAAATGTATCATTTGGTGGCGGATTGTAATCCATAAAGAATTATGTGTTTATGAAACACATGTGAATGAAATTAAATTATATTCCAGTTATAAATTTGCTTCTGATTACAGATAGCCTGGGATACAAAGATTTGTATTTTAAAGAAAACCAGTTCGAAGGGAGCTAAATTTTGAAATCTACACACTAATACACACTACACTCATAGTCACCAATGCAGATGTTGTTAACATTAACCATTTGAGAAAAAAAGTATAACAATAATAATAATTTGAACGGTTTGATGTGATATGAGCTAACCGATCTTTAGATTAAATCACATTGGTAGCGAGATTTATGGTAATGCTTTTTTCCTCAGTTGGTCAGAACAAACGTGGCAGACTTGTACTTACTTGTTCAGATGGCAATATATGGTGAAAATTCTTATTTGGGTCATATATTCCAAAACGTAGGCTAGAATCTGTGATTGCAAAAAGTACAGTAAATATCCACACCGGTGAAGTGACTGACTGCCACACATACTCTTCAAAACATTAGATTAATCCACGCTGGAGCCATGCCGACTCACAAACCCAGCAAGCTAGATAATTCCGCACACAGCTGCAATTCCAGGTTTTCAAACCGAGATGGCGACAAAGAGGCAAAACTTACAGACTGCAACTTTAAATAAACTCAAAAATAACGTTTTGGGCAATCTTTTGTATTCCTATGGGTTCTTTTTATTTATTATACAATTAAGAAAAGCAAAAAAAAAAAGACCTCTAACAATAGCTTGCTCTATTCTTTTTCTATTCAATCAGTTTTCTTTTTATATTATTTAAAAAAAAAACTTGCTACGTGTACTACATTAAGCTAACTGAGACTTGTTATAGCACTTGCATATCATTGCTATTTTGTTGATTTTGATTGCTTCTATTTTCCTCATTTGTTAGTCGTTTTGGATAAAAGCGTCTGCTAAGTGACTTTTTTAAATGACTGCTAAATATGAAAAGTAAAAAAAAATTTTTTTACACAAAACATACATTTTCATACAAATCACACAGATTTTGTACGCAATTGCACAAACAAGCAAACAAACAAACAAATGAACAAAAACAAACAAACTTATTTTCTGTTTGTATATATTAAATATTTAACCACAAATGCAAAGCACAGACTTGTAAAGTGATGTCTGAAGTAACTAAGGTTGTGCATTCCTGTGTGGGTGTTATTTATTTTGTATTTTTTTCAATGCCAGGCAGGCTAATTACATTCACTGATCAGTGTGAAGAGGAGTTGTCATGGTGATCCCATCACACTCTCACTATACTTTCAATGTTTCTCAACATGTCTTTCAAGCTTACCTGGACTTTTCATTGGACCTGTTTTATCTTTTGTCTTCTGTTCTAATATTATTAGTTTATCACTTAATCAGCATGTTCAGTTTTGTCAGTAACACATTCACAATCACCCCAAAAACATCTTTACTGCATAAGATGCACAACCCTAAAAAAGTGATGGTATAATGGTTATATCATAGTATTTTCATGTATACACCATGGTATGAATGATTAGACTATCATGCTACCTACCAAGAATTAGAACTGACTAGGGGGGGGGGGGGGGGTATTACAATTTATTATTTGTTTGTTTGTTGGTTTATGGGGGTGGGGGGTTAGTGTGTGTGTGCCATAGTACTCCAAAGAATATTGTGGCACAAGGTAATTATTCAGTACCATGGCATATATTGAAGTAGTGCAGGGTATCAAACATATTTATATGAACAAACAAAAAAACTAAATCTAACAAAAAAAAGAAATCAAAATAACACAACATGCCACACTTAAAACAAACAAACAAACACACTAGTAAAAAAAAACCAAACAATATTAAATAAGATTGTTTTTGACAATTCAAAATCCCAACTACTGATGTTTTCATTTTTAAGGTACATCAGGTCGAGAGCCAACCAAACCCAAGACAAAACACACAAACACACACACACAACAGAGTTTATAGTTTTTAATGTTGGTCATAGCATCCATACTAACCGCTGGATCCTAATGTCATTAGAATGCTGCACAACTGGCTTTTTACCTGATCGCAAATGACATACATTGCTGGAAAAAATAAAATAACATTCTGTTTTGACATCAAGTCAGTCTTGGAGTGAATAGTATTTAGTAGCCGTGCATAATACATCATATCATGAACAACATGAGCAATGCAAACAAGTTCATCAAACACATGAATCAATCTCACTCTAAACGCTGACAATTTCTGACGCAGTTTTCCAACACGTTCATTTTTTAAAATTACTTTCCTGCATTTAGGCAAAGACAAATGATACAGAAGAGTTCAAACGCTCAAGAAACGTAAACCTTTCCATCTTCTCTACAGTATCTCACAGGAGACGGATCGTGTGGGCTTACAGGTTCTCAGTCACATGGCTTTTACAGCTCAGGAGTCCAGAACTGAGCACATTTTTAACATTTTAAATGTTGTTTTATTTGACATAGCATCTTAAAAACGCATTTATCTTTGCATTGGTCAAAGAAGTCCACCTTATGCGGGGTGTATATTTTTTTTTTCTTTTTTATTTTTTTTTTTTTTTTTTTTTTTTAGAAAGTAATTAACGTTTAGGGAAGTTCATTCAAGCATTCATTCCCTACAGCTCTGAATAACGGAAGTAGTTATGACAGCGATTTTAAATGAAGTTGTTGCTCATTCTTGAGCGTGGTTTTAATCCAGTGTTATAAACAGAGAGGACAAAGACTGACGTAAATTGTAACAGGTCAAAAGGTCTCATGAGCTTTTGTTTTCGGGCCAAACACTCATCTCCTTGGTAACAAAGTGAGCACTGTGGAAATATTTCCTATCTCCACCTTCCCTCCAATCCATTCTCGCTCTCTGTCTGTGTGCTTTAAACATAATCCATATGGTTTTAATGACCACAGTGCTTTCCATTGTTTGTGAATGTCAGCTTGTATTGATCAAGTGGGCCGAAGCCAGAACATTACTCATCGCAAAATACTGCCTTGTTATCACAGAAAAACCAGGGCGAGATGAAGAAGGGGGAAAACAGTGAGAGAGTAAGAGAAAGATAACAAAAAAGACTCGACTCATTGACCAAATGGACAAAATGAAACCTCTCAGAGTTACAGACAGCTGATTCACTCGCTGCAATGCTTTATAATTCCTTAAAGGAATAGTTTAGCCAAAATGAAAATTTGCTGAAAATGTACTCATCTTCAGGCCATCCAGGATGTAGATGAGTTTGTTTGTTCATGAGAACAGGTTTGGAGAAACCACATTTAAGCATTGCAATGGCATGTCACAGCTCACCATTTTGCAGTAGGTTTAGTTTAGTCATGACCTTTTTTCATTTATAATAATCAATAGTGAGTTTTGACTTCTTGATTTGATTAACTACTGTAATCAAATCAGTCTGATTCTCAAAAGAATAATTCAGTGTAATTTGTGAACTGATTCAAAAGGTTCACTGGAAAGAATCAGCTTGAATCTGGCATCGTTGTTGCATCTCAGAGCAGTTGGCGATTTCTTCAGTTTGAAATTGCCATCTTCAAGAAATGGCTAGTAGGGATGGGAAGATTCCCCGACATAACTGACATTTCACAGGTATATTTTTCATCTGTAAAAGTCATGCAAATATATCCATTTTGCCGTCAGGAGTGGGCGAGGCTTACGTGAGTGAACGAGCGCTGCTGCACGCATGCGCGTTAAACAGACGGAGCGCAATAGAATAGTAGCGCAATAATTCTGAGTAAAATACATTTTGCTAAAATATTTGTTGTTGGACATTAAATGTGTCTTTTGTAGAATGTTAAACCTACATATAAAGTGTATTTTAATGATAGCAGTAACTGTAAGTGGACTAATGTAATAGGTAAATCAAATGTAAGCTAATACAGTCCTAATTACTAAGCTCAGATGAGTTCATGTGTGTTTCTTATACCAGTTAAAATAGTCATTTTCTTTATTATTTATTTAAATTTTTAATTCAGTGATTTTAACTTTTAATTTAGTTATTTAATGCTTTAAAGAGCAATTTTAGATTATGTTCTGATGTTCTGCTATCTGTTCTGCAAACTAAAGGTACAGCTGTAATACAACCAGACAGAAAGGCCTGCATGGTAGAAACGTAAAAAAAAAAAAAAAAAAAAGTCAAATAATAGTATATGAGCGAGTAGTAGAATGGGTTTGATGGTCGGGTGTTAGAGGAAATAGCTTAGCCAGACAAGTTAGCCTGCTTTAGAACAGGTGAGTTTCCAGAATAAGTGGCACAGGCACTAGCTTGATCTAGGCATATGTTAATGTGCTTTATGGAAGCAAACATGTGAATGAGTTCAGACTAACTGAACTAGCCTGGTTATTGGTAAACTTGTTTAGAAAAAGGCCTCGAGGCATAGTAAAAGTGACTATTTCTCCATTGCATCGAATGCATTGTTGTTGCAACTACTCGAAAAATGTCGCACTTCATAATCATAGGGGTGAATTGTATCGGATCGCATCGGTAGCTGCTTCATGTGTATCTTTAATGTATCGTATCGTTGGCTGTGCATTGAGATGCGTATCGTATCGGCCTGAGTCATGGAGATGCACATCCCTAATGGCTAGTGACACATCGCTTCCATCTACACTTTCTCTAACACTAGCACTCTCTATTCTACTTAGCCTCTTGTTCGCTTTCTTTCTTTCTTGAAAAAATACTCTGATAAAGTGCAGAAACTTCACAAATATACTTAAGTATAGTAACAAAGTAAAAATAATTACTTACTGATTAATAGTCACCAATATGTCCATGAATTTGCAAACATTAGAAATAAATGGCAAAATGTTCATGTTTGATTTCGATGAACTTGAGGGGAATTGAATTACTTCACTAAAAATGACATCATTTGTAGCTTTTAAACGACACTTAGACATTTTTACTGTGTCATATGTGTTCAAATAAAATGTCAAGGTAAATGTCTTTGGTCCTGCCTTTGCATGCAGTCTCTCTATAGAGTCACGCTCATTAGGGCCTACCAAACAATGTCCACTATGACACCATTTCTTTCTCTTCACCCTCTTCTTTCCTCTCAGTTTTGTATCAACCTATGGCTACAAGTCATTGAATGCAGGATATCAGAAATGAATTTCCCTCAGACCCCAAGGGATTGCATAGCCCGTGTTCAGTGATGGAATAACCTTTAGATCAGTATGCTAATCAGGCAAGGACCCACAGAGCTACTGTTAACAAGGCTTACGTCAGAAATGCACCTTTAGAAATAATTACTCCATGAATCAATCTGATACCCTCCCAACTCATTGCCTATTATGACACATGCTAATAATGTATTCATATTTTGTGAGTGAATAGTTTGTGACACATTTAAAAATACTACTACTACTAATATATCACTAATAATAATAATAATAACAATTGCATAAAAGCCCATATTGTAGGTCTGGACATCAGAGCCACACAATCTATATTTTGTTAGGTACAGGTGCATCTCAATATATTAGAATGTCGTGGGAAAGTTCATTTATTTCAGTGATTCAACTTAAATTGTGAAACTCGTGTTTTAAATAAATTAATTGCACACAGACTGAATTAGTTTAAGTTTTTGGTTATTTTAATTGTGATGATTTTGGATCACGTTTAACAAAAACCCACCAATTAACTATCTAAACAAATTAGAATA
>JADLZN010008685.1:0-55041 GCA_018155175.1 Sinocyclocheilus anophthalmus | reverse complement strand
AACATTAGCACTGCTGTGATTTGGCCGCTGCCTCGTGCGCAGTAACAGACCATGTGTAGACCAACTGCACTCTTTTTCGTGTAATATCGCTAGTGTCGTTTTAAATTCAATTAAAACAAGAAGTTAATAGAGTAACTTACATTCTACACAGAGTTTTGTCATTTTGCCGTTGTGAAATTTGGTTCAACCAGCAGAATCAACCGACGCGGATGCGCCTCGGAGCAGCATGCAGTAACAGCGCAGCATTCCTGAATCCTGAATGAACCGGTGTTTCGAACGAATCGATTGAGTGAGTGATTCAGTGACTCACTCATAAAGACAGTCACACATACTGGCAAAACCGATGAAATCAACAGAAAGCTAAAGTGCTGTTAAACACTTGAACTGACTTGTATAAATTCTTATATTTTATTTAGTCAGAATACACAGCTAATTTTGAAAGGCCATCAATTAAGAAAGACGACTTTAGTTACAGTGCAGCTCTGTCCTGTACCTCCATATGCCCCCTTATTGTCTCCAAAAGCCCACTGCTGACCTCTTCAGGAAGTGGAATTGTCACTCTAGTCGAAGAAAAGCACCTCCTTTCTCCTCTCAGACCTGTTTTTGTCCTTTCACTGACAGTGCACTGGAGCACATCTTTAATTTGCCCTGGTCGCCATTTGCTCTCGAAGACTTTAGAGTTTTTTTTCTGGCAAATATTTGTTTTTGATTTGCCAGAATGAGAGAGGCCCCACTGGCATGTTCTGGGGCAGCATTGCTCATGCCCTCAGTGCGGTGACCGCTATTGCCAGCTGTTGACTTTGTAGCTGAATTTTGTTTAATATTCACTTTTCTTTATATGCTGTGCCCTCGTTCAAAGCAAAGGGTTACAGCCTCAAAGCCTCATTATTCCATAAATGCTTCCTGATTCATGTGGTTTATAATAATATTATTAATAATGGTGCATTTTCTGAACACAGACCTGATAGTTCTCTAAAACTTAAATTTTTAGGATGCCATGGACCCCCTAAATTTGATAATCCCCTTTTTTCGAGGGCCTTCCTTCCTGAAACATAAAGGCATATATTTTCATGTGTATTTTAAGACAATAGTGTGAGAAAAAAATAGTTAACTTGATATTAAGAGAGTATGTTGTTTATAAAGTTAAATAATTGGCTTTTATATTGTCTTTGCACAGATGCCAAAGCAGATTATTTAAATATTAACTGGAAAATTGTCAATAAGTTATTAAACAAAATCTTTTTTTCTACCATTTATAAATTACAGGTAGATATAAATCTGCCGGTTCTGCCATGTGACGGAGCCCAGCAGGATCCACCTCCCGTCCCCTCGGCAGAAGTGGAGCTGTTCTCGTCAGCTTCCCTCCTCTCTGGGTCGCCCATCTCAGGTTCTCTATGAAGCCCTTTGTGGGTTCTTAGCATCCTGAGGACAGACTGGCGGTGTCACCTCCCTGCGAGTGACTGGCCACTGTTTAGACTTGACTGCCAGCTCAGGCTGTTGCGGGGCCTCAGCAGTCCTTGCAGTGGGCCATCCCCGGCAATAAACAGACGGAGACTGCTGCTTCAGGGGTTCAAGGGTAGAACCTGACCCACACCGAAGCAGTAAGTGTTTAATGGTCTCTGTTTTTAGCTGTGGAGAATTGCAGCATAAATTCTTAAATCGTGTCGTCAAAGAGAGCATTGAGAACTAATTTTCTCAGCATCTCGCATCTCTGCCAGATTGAGCCACGGGTGGCGCTCCTGGACCACTGATGTGGACATCGCTCTCTCCAGAGCCTGTGCAGTGACCTTCGTAACCCAGAGGGCATAGTCAGTCGCTGAACGCAGTTCCTGCATGCTCCATGTTGGGACCACCCTTGTGCAGACCCTGGCCTGAATACCTGCAGGACAGCCATGGTGTGCAGAGCGGACACATCTTGTCCAGAAGCAGTATAAGCTCTCGCCACAAAGGATGAGGTAACTTATGCTCTAGACGGGAGCCCCTCCAGGCGGCAGCATCTTGGACACACCAATGCACCGCAATCGCTCTCTCCATCCGGGAACCCCCCATTTATTCCCTCGCTGGACCGCTGTCAAGGGAGGAACCGATGTATCGTGTTATGGCAGAAAGGTGCCTTCCATGATTTCATCCGCTCCTCATGCACTTCCGTGAAGAAAGGAACTGGGGTGGAGCACGGCTGAGTGTCGCACTTGTTCTACAAGAACCAATCAACTAAGCAAGAGCGCTCAGGACAGGGTGGAGTAGTCCACTCGTCCACAGCCTGATGCTCTCTGCTGCCGGGGTAAGCATGGCTGCCATCTCAGCGTCTTGTCTCAGACTGACACACAGCACCCACACACACTCATCATCATCATCACGAGCCCCAAATGAGAAATCGAACCCGCACTGTGGCAGGTTCTTAAACTCACCCAGAAACTCTTACTGGAGAACACGTGCAGTTGGAGGAATGAGATATCCGTGGGTATTCATTCGGCAAAACTGCTCCCGCAAAATCTCCTTGCTCTCCTTCAGTGCACATCGTCTAGGCGGTAGAAGGGCCAGGATAAGAAACGGCTGAGGTGACTCATGGTCTTTATAAAAAAACAAAATGAACGCGAGCCATGAGTGCAACTTGCCGATGGCCATGTCCTCACAAGAAGAACATAAACCATACACAAAAGCTGCTTCAGTATGGGCATGGCCCAAACACTGAGCACAGCAATCGCGCCTGTCAGAGAGTGAGATGTACAAACTGCAACCAGAAGGACACGGATGGAAAGGCATGTTGTAAACGCACACAAATACATCTGTGAAGCTTTTTAAGAGAAAATTTGCTCTGAAAGATTGCTGTTGAAGCACCCAGGGGGTACTCGAAGTATACTTATCTGTGTATGGGCAAGCTTGTGCCACAGATCCAACAATGAGGAGATTAAGGTGAATTGACAGTGCTGGCATCGTCTAAAGAGACGCGGCAGCATGTCAAGCGTGGCCAGCTATGCAGATTTTGCTCGCCAATTGTCAACTGTCCTTTTCTCAATGATGTCAGAGGTGTCTGGACTCCCGAGTGTGACCCCTAGTGTCGGAACTTCAACACAACATCGAGGTAAGTGGCTGAAAGGGAACTGTTGGTGCTTTTCCACTGCATGGTACGGCTTGGAATGGTACAGGCTAAGGCTCGGTTTGGTTCCATGCAGTTTAGGACGCTTTTGAGTGGCGGGTTATAGACATGTCTGTTATAGTTGCGCGGCCTTTTTCAAAACTTTTTCATTCCATGTCGCCCCATCAAGCTTTCGCTGGATCTGCTCCTCTGCTATCAATGAGAGGAATGTCTCCTTCAGACTACGAAACCGGTATTTTTTTTGTTGTTTAAAAAATGTGCACTCATTCGAAAATGTTGTTCGTTCGCAAAAAGTTGCATTCGATCCTTGCTGGCTGTTCTGATTTAATCCAGCGGGTCAAGTGTCTTGTCGCAAGTTCAATGATGCAGGTAGTGGCGATTCTCTCTGGCAAATCAGTGATCAGCAGGGTTTACATGTAACATTTTGGTAATGGTACGGCTCACTTCGAACCTCAGCCGAGGTGGTTTTGAAAAAGGTACCAGGTACTGTACACAATGGAAAACCCCCCAAAAGTGAGCTTAGCCCTGATTTTCTGTTTTTATTTCTGTAAATGTTATGTAATGCATATTTTGGTGTGCTTGCAAATGCTTCATGTTTACGTGTAAAACCACGAGTATTTGTACATGTGAAGAAGACAGAGCAGATTGCTAAATTAGGGCTTTTTGGAAAGCTATCCTAAAAAGGAGAAAGTATTTCAGCTGTTTGCTGCGGTAGATTCCCTCACTCTGACTAACCCACATCCCCAAATGGTGTTTACACTGGAGTATTTTACTCCATTTATCTCTCTTTCTTTCCTTGTCTCCTCTCTTCCCCTCTGTCTATTTATGCCCAGTACACAGTCCCAGACCAAAATAAAACTGAGGAAGTGTCTCAGCAGAGTATGAGTATGCCAGCTAAAATTAAGATCTTACAAGACCTTGTTTTGTTTTTATACATCCACGCACACGTAAACAGGCTGTGGGTTAATGGACTAGGAGTTTATGGGTGTTAAATTAGGAAATGAGGAGTAATTGTAAAAATATTAATAGAACTTGTAGGTTCACTTTAAGTAAATGATTTTCCTGTTTTCCCTTTGGCTGTTTTCAGTGATGAGGCAGAGAAACCGAAACTGGCCGTCGTCGGCTCTCCCTACTGGATGGCTCCGGAGGTGCTCAGAGGAGAACGCTACAATGAAAAGGTTGAACACCATATGATTCATTACCCAGATACAGACCAGAGTCCTTTTCAATGACTGTTTCACCCACATTACTTATTAGATTACTGTCATTTTACAATTTCAAATGCAAAGTTGGTGCCATTATTCCCATTGAGTGAGAATATTGTTCTATTAAGTTGATTATTATGTATAGGGTTTTAGATAATGAAAACAGGTTTTATTTTTATTTTTTACAGGTGGATGTATTTGCCTATGGAATTATCCTCTGTGAGATTATTGGCCGGATACAGGCAGATCCTGACTTTCTTCCACGAACTGAGGTGAAAAACTGAATTGACCGTATCTTAAAAGAAAAAGTATGAAAAACTTTCATATTTCCCTGTACCATTATTCTAAAATTGCTGATAAAGCATTTTATTGGTTTATATCCGTTTGGTTCACCCTTCCACCTGATCTATGAATATTAGGCCTGTAACAATCTCATGTACTCAACTCAGTTTATGAATATGGGTCATAGTTTACTCCATGTGAGATTACAGCACTGCCAGTGAAGTCATGCTTTTAAATACAAATCATTGTTTAATTACTGTTTACAACCAAACACTAAACCTATCATTATCAGGATGATTTATTTCTACAGTACAGCTTGTACTCTTCACAGTAGTAACATACAGCTTTGTATCAGCTTTGTAGCATTTTTTTTTAAGTTAGGGTTGTTTGGTGATTGTGTTTCAGGACTTTGGTCTTGATGTGGAGGCCTTTCGGCAGATGGTTGGAGACTGTCCACCTCATTTCTTCAAAGTCACATTCATCTGCTGCAGTGTAAGACCTCTTATCTACTGTCATGAAAGATCACACATTAACATTCATCCTCTTCTATAAATCTCACATATGCTTACATGTGCAGTGTTTTTTTTTGTTGACCTAGGAGCCTTTCCTTAACAGGGCTTCTAATTCTGCCAAGATACAAATGTATTCTTCTAATCGATTATTAGTATGACTTCACAAAAATGCGGGCAAAAGTGTTTACATTTAAAACTTCTGTGTGTTTTTTCCCTTCCCAGATGATCCAGACAGGCGGCCCTCATTCACCGAGGTGGTAGCAGAGCTGGAGAAGTGGGTGAGTGATCGAGAGAAGAGTGACTGCATGGAGCCTGCTGGTACAGGGGAGTCAGCAAAAAAAAAAAAAAAAAAAAGATGAATGCGTATATAATGCAAATTCATATAAATAAATCTTTTCAGTACTAATTTTCAAATCATGGCATTTGTTCGTAATTTAAATCACATTTATGTTTGCTGTAAACAAGTTGTTTCTGGTCTTAAAGGAATAGTTCACCCCCAAAATGAAAATTCTGTCATAATTTACTCACCATTGGAGTATACAAAACCAAACCAAGTTTAAGCGTTTGGTTAATCTTCG
The DNA here is from genome assembly GCA_018155175.1 of Sinocyclocheilus anophthalmus. Taxonomy (NCBI): domain Eukaryota; kingdom Metazoa; phylum Chordata; class Actinopteri; order Cypriniformes; family Cyprinidae; genus Sinocyclocheilus; species Sinocyclocheilus anophthalmus. Next base: position 49,367 of record JADLZN010008685.1, on the reverse strand, counting down.
AAACACAAATTAAGATTTTTTTTTAAATATTTTTAATAGGTTTCTGTCCCTCCTAATTTAATCTTGTGAAGAGATGCTATTGCTTTTTATGATAAACCGATTTAATTTAGGCTTTTATTTATCAGTTGAGGGACCGAAACCTCACAGGTTTTATTCAAAATATCGTGATTTTTTTTTTGTGGAAGATTAACCAAAGGGTTTGGAAACGACATGAGGGTGAGTAAATTTTTATTTTTTTTTTACCATCCCTTTAAATATCTTTTAGTTTCTATTTTATTTTTAAAGTGAATATTCAAGGATAGTTTTCGCCTTGAAATGACAAAGAGCTTGCATGGCATTAAAAAAATTTTTTTTTTTTTTTTTGCTTTCTTAGTTCCAGACGGTCATCCTCAAACACAACACCTTTGAGTCGAAAACATTCTCTAAGCATTCCCGCTGACCCACGTCTCTGTCGCAGCAAGTCCGATGTGCTCCTCCCTCCGTCTCCTTTCCTGACTGGGACCACACCGATGCGTGTCAACCCCTTCTCCCAGCGCCAAGACCTTAACGGCGGCCGCATCAAACTCTTTGACACCCCCAGCAAGTCTGTAATTTCCCTCACCTTTGCTCTCCCTCCGCCCCCTGACCCCAGCAGCCCTGTCTCCTGTGACAAAGGCCCTCTCCATTTCCACAGACGCAGCCAATCACTGCCCTGCAAGCCAGAAGACATCCAGTCTCTACGTGGTACTGCTGACAATGAGAAATGTGAAAATAATCAAAGTGTTATGGACACAGATGTAAATCCAGTCAATGGAAATTTGTTGGACATGGGAAGGGACAGTGTGTTGGCTAAGAGCAACGAGAGTATTGCTGATCTCTCTAATATTATTGAGGTTTTTGATACACCCGGTGACGGCATTAGGCGTTCAGACCCCAAGCAGGACGACAAGGAGAAGAATCTTGAAATTAACAGTCAAGAAGCTGTAGCTGATGACTCTGGTCTTTCATTAGATCTGGAATTGATGTCTCTAAGCCGATTAGAGGAAAGCATTGAGGATCCCATGGACTGCACCAACTCTCCTGATACACTAGGTAGCGCTGTCGCTACTTCAATCAAAACTTTCTCCAATGGCTGGAGCTCCCCGGTCTCCGACGAGCCGCCCTCATTACCTCCTTTACTAGACATGGACAACAACAACGGCACCATCCCTATAAATCGATCTCTGGGATGGGGGCAAACAAAACCACATTTTCCATCCACATTTCCTGACTTACTCTACATAGTGATGCTCCTGGCCAAGGTCGGAGAACATGTATCCATGATAACCATACACATCTCCACAGAAGACCTTGATGTTCCTGGAGGCACAGAGCTGGTCCACTCGCACCATGAGGTCTTTGTAGCACCTGGTCAGACAAACCTGAACAAAACATTGTGCATTAATATGTGCTTGTTTTCAAACCAGTGAACGTGATCTTATGAGTACAACCAGAAACTTGGAAGAACAAAGGTTTGGCAATGACAGACAACTGACCAGAACATTGGCACTCTTATCCAAGGTCCCAAACCTCTCACACCCCCAATTTTGGGTCTGAGATAAGAATGGGGTGGCGTATTAATACCCATTTGACATACTGATGGCATGTGCCATGATGCGTTAACTGGGTGGCTCTTCAAGAACAGATAGTTCATCACTTTATCTGCTGACTTGAGTTTGTTTACCATTGATTTTGGTTGTTTACTGTCCTCGTCAGAACACCATCTGTAACCTCATAACTTAAAGTACACCTGAACTGAACTGATTATATAAGCAGGCCTTTTTTTAAAGGATGTTCAAAGGTTATGCAATCCGTGGCCAGAATATCAACAACACTTCTCAGAAATACTGTTGCAATGAAGTAGTGCCCTGAGGAGTAACACCTTCACTACTGTTCAAGTTCATCTGGGACCAGGGTGTATGGACAAACATTATGAAACATGTGGCCAGACATTGTCTTTTTACATGTTCTTCCTGTCAGCATTACGTGCCTCCAGGCAGCCAGACGACTCAAAAGAACACATCTTTATCAAGCAGTGACCCCTAGAGGATGCAAAGAAGAAACTAATCATGCCGCAAAGGAATATTAATAAGAGCAACCAGCAGCTACCATATGCCTCCGCTAAATAGCTGCTACTTGGCATTACATGACGTCAGTCCTGGCAAATCTTTAATTCAATTTAAGCTCTTGGCTTTAGTCCTCCGCTATCTTCAGTCCTTCAAACTGTACACCCCAGTCAGGCTACTGTGAACAGCACTCCACCCGCTCCCTACATGAAGGATTTCTGCTTGACCTTGTACAGAAGCTCAATGTTTGTTTTCTTTTGGTAGAATGGACTGCCAAAACAGCTGACTCCACATACATATTCAAGTTAAGCCTTGGAACACAAAAAGAGAATTTTTGAAGGAAAGCCACTATTTTCTAAATAATGAGAGTTAACATGTAAAATTACAAAAGCACTATAAAAGTGGTCAATATGACTATATTCCAGGTCTTCTGAATAAATATAATAGCTTCGTGTGAGGACTGAAATGTAAGTTTTATGGCACGTTTGATTTATTTTTAAAGGCTTGAGAGCTCTTGTGACCATTAAGAAAAGAATGATCTGTACAGGTTTGGAAAGACATAAGAGCGACTAAATTATGCTATATTCTTCTTCTTTTTCATCAGGCATTAAACAAATCATCTCGCCACTGATGTATCAAAGCCTTGCTGCAAAAATAAGAAACGAATATCATGCTTGGTAAAATGATAATAAGGAGATTAAGTCATAATTATGACATAAAAAGTCTAAATTACGACATTAGTCGTAATGTTTGAATTTGTTGATTCAAAAGTAAAAAGAGATAAAAGTAAAAAAACTTTGTGAAGTCACATTTAGAACAAAAAGTTACAATTGATTAAAAATTATTTGCTGTAATTACAAATTTTTGATATTGCTAATGAAATGTGTTTGGCGGTGTAAGGTACCCCCCCCCCCCCCAAAAAAAACTTATTTTCACATATTGTCTTTTGTTTCCCAATAGCCTGCTTTTTCTTAAACGCTGTCGATTTTTACAAAAGCTAATCGGTCTGAAAAGTGAGGTGTGCTGTGATTGGCCAGCTTTCCAGTGCGTTGTGATTGGCCAAATACATCAAGGGTGTGACGGAAATGTTACGCCCCTCACCATACTGTGATGATGCCCTGTCCAGCCGGAGCGACGAGACAAAAACATTAAAACCCATTATAAACGAGGCATTTGTTGCATCCAGTGGGGACATAATAACGGATTATAAGACTTACTCTGTCTTTTTACGCGTTGCGTTGCATCGGACCGTGTAAACATAAAACCATGTCTGCAGTTGTGATCAGAGAAACGACAAACAACAAAAGCTACTCTACACTGCCCAGAACTCGTGTTTGAATCATCAGTGGCAAATCCTTTAAATATAAAAAAAGTACTTACAGTCTGTGAGACAGAACAGCCGGCATTGTAGTCTACTATACCAGGATCAGGAAACAGTCATCCATAAAACGCGCTGGACACATCTGAATATTTGGGATAAACTGTTCTGGAACAGTTGTAAATACAACTTCACCATGAGTTCTAGTCGTGTCCTCTTTGGAAGGCAAACCAAAAGTGTTCACTTTCGCAACGAAAACCGTTGTCTCACGACATTGCGGCGGCCGGGGCAACAAATAAAAGTTACGCCTTTTTTTTTTGCGTGAACATTTGGGCGGTGTTAGGCAAATCGTCCAACACAGTGACGTAGACATGTGGGGCGTGTTAGAACGAGCCGTTTTAGGAGGGCGTGGAACAGTCTTAACTTTTATAAAGAATATCTCTTTGGGTTTGAGACTTTAGTCTTTGCAACTTAGGGATCTGCTCTATTCACAAACAGCTCGTACCCTCCAAAGGAGACAGGAAACTTGAAATTGCCTCAGAGGACCCTTTAATGTTCAACTTTGTCTCAAAAATTTCAACTTTTTATTCTAATTTATGACATAGTATGTCAAATTCACAACTTTTTTATTCATTATTATGACTTAGTATTTGTAGGACCTATTATGAGTATTTCATAATTTCAACTTATGTCATAATTATCAATTAAGTCATAATATGATTTACCAAAAAAAATATGTTTTTCTTTTGTGGCAGAAATGGGCTTCCAAAAATATAAATTGCTTATTTTTGGATTCACAGAAAATATATATATTTTACCTCAACACCTGCACAAGCAATTCCCAGTACTTGTTGCACAAAACATCCTAGTACTTGTTGTCTCAAATGATCCTTTCATGCATGTACAGTTCATCCAGACAATTAATTATTTCAGTGTATTGTTGGCTTCCTCCTGACTAAACTTGCATTGTTTATTAAGAAATCGCCTGAAAATAACACCACACATACACAAGAGAAGACTAAGACATTCACTCACAATGTTTCCTGTGCACTTCTCAAAGAAATATCAAGAGAAACAGATAAAAGAGAATAGATGATGTTAAACCCCCCCCCCCTCCTGAACTCTCACTAGCACTCCCAGAGGGAGGGTTCACACAGCTCCCAGACAGAGAAAAGATGAAAGACTGCCTGTCTCCGCTTTGAACAGGGAATGTATACTGACTTCATCTTCCACAGCCAACAACAGAGTCCTGATTTAAAGAAAATATGGCCTGGAATATATCATATGCTTGGAAAAGAGCACACGTTTGAAACAGACCAAACTAAGTCTCAGATAAAAGTCTGTGTCTAGATCTGACGCTGGCTGTTCATAGATGGGTTCACACTGAGGTTGAGGGAAAACAAGGCAAAAAATAAGTTATAAACACATTAAATGAAAATGATAAATTGTGTATAGAGACATCTAGTGGACATGAAAGACTAAAAGGTAAATGATCTATCACTGATACACAGATGAACAAACTGACGATCAAACTGACAGTTCCTGTCCATCAGACTTTCCACAGAAATATTACATTTCTTATGGGATTTCTGTACAATAATATTTGCATTGGTTTTGTAATATGCGCTATAAAGTGGCACAACAAATTTGGACCATGGTGTTTTGGAAATAAAGATTCTTATCTACTGTATTTACAATACTTACATGTCTCTAAAATATTCTTGTGTCCTTTTTTAGTTGACGAACAATCAGACGGTAGCTCACAACAAAAGATTGCCTGTTGGTCTTGTGTATGACTATGTCAAATCTACAGATTACCCCATAAAACTGCTCGTTCCAGGACTCACCGCATCAAACTGGAAGAAAAAGTCATCCGGCTTGCTCTCCACTGCATCGGTGTCTACCTTCACTTCCACCATTGGGTTGAGTAACTGAGCTCTCTCCAGAGAGGCCTGGGCCTGGTTCTGACCATCTGCATCCACAGGGATCAGGAACTGAGCACGTCTAGACTCCTCTGTCACCTGAAACCAAATAACACTTAGTTATGTACCTGTTAAGTTGCTGTTATCAGTGGTAAATTAAAGGAATAATTCACCTGAAAATCTATACAATCTTATGTCATTCCAAACCTGTAATGTCTTCAGTGGAACACATGTTAAAGGTCTAGGGTCTGACAGCCTCAGTCACCATTCAATTTCATTGCTTTTCCATCCAATTAAAAAGCATGCTGACTCGACTGTAATTCTACCATACACCTCCTTTGACGTTCCACAGAAAAAAAGTCAGGTTTGGAAGAACATGAAGGACATTAACAAATGATGAAACACTGAGGTGAACTACTTCTTTAAGTCAGTCTATATATGATACCTGCTCATGGTCCAGGAGAGTCAGTCCTTTGACCCCAGCCAAAATAAGGTTCTTTGCTACTTCTGCACCAAGACCCCGGAGACCAACAAGAAGTACCCGTGATCCCCTAAGTCTGAATATGTTAAATACATATGCATGTCGTTAATTATGTTACATTATATTTCTTATTATTTATGCACACCTAGTCTAAAAATGTATTCGTGGAGTGACTCTTATACACCATTTTTATTTCAGACAAAAAGCATGCATGTGAAAGATACTCAAATAACGCATTTGAAATCATACTTAAAAGGTTTATGTATTATTCTTAAACAATTAGCCAAAAATTCCTTAAATTAATAGGAGTACAGTTGTTCTTTGTGTACGAAACTGTTATCAACAAACCTCTTTTGAGCATCGAGACCCCAAAGGCGAATCTGTCGATCATATTGTGCAGCCTCCTCCTCGCTGATAATATTGTCTTCTTTTTCGATGGTATCAATCATTTCTAAATATTTCCGATTTTAATAATATCCTGTAACGAATTAACTGAGAGGTTAGTGTGTCTATTCTACGCTGTTTTTTTTCTACTGCCCATTCAATGGGAAAGAAATGCCGCTTTGTGGTTCTCGTTCAGGCGCGCAATGATGACGTATGAGTGGTGGGAAAGCGCCAGATTCAGAGCACGTTCCAATCTGGACACCGCTTTCTACCTCCAGCTACTCTAAACCTTTCAAATCCATCAACTCCTAGTCTATATATTTTTGAATTCTTATAATGTATATTTGTATAATTGAATGATTGTTTACTGTGTATATCTCACCCTTGTTTCTAATAACTAACTATATTATTTATAACTAACTAAAAAAATAGAAAAGAGTATGGTTGCTAACGTTATAAATCAATTATGACTTAGTTTATGTACCATAATTGGAAATGCTGCCGTTCTGTTATAATCCAATTACATATAAACTGAACATAAGAATTAAAAATTCAAATAATAAAGTGTCTTTATTTTTAAACATTGTCAACGAACCTCAAAGTCAGTATAATAAGATCATACTATCTTGATTTTCGTTTAAAACATAATTTAGCAGTGTAATCTGCAAAATAGTTTATCCATAGTCTTAACCATACAGGGGGGTATGTTTATTGAAATGTACACCACAGTTTACGTAATTAAATTATTGTTTACTTGGTACATGGTCAAAAAATACAATACTCATAGTCTATACAAAACTATTTCAGGAAGAGTGAATGTCACAGCGTAAATAACTAAATAATTCCTAAAGCAGAATTGCAGTGTTGCTGCTGTTTACGTCCATTTAAAATAGTGGTTCTCAAACAGGGGGCATGAGCAAACTTCCAAAGGGGTGGTCCCAGACTGACTTAAAATAGTTTATATTATATTTTATAATTTACATTAACTAATATTATTAATATGTTAAAACTTAAATGCTATATAAAAATGCAATCAGGAAACTGACTTTTTTTCTCATTGAAGATCATACAGAGCTCGAAACTTCTGGAATCCCAATATGAATTGTGGATAATTAATAACATGTATTATACACATACAGGGCCTTCGATTAAAAAAAATAGCGTATTTGTTCTTCGTGACCCGATCGGTCATTTCCGTGACAAGCGACGTCACGTCGCATAAGCCCGCCCCTTCTCCTCGGAGAAGAAGCGTCGCCATTTTAAGTGACTGAGTTTCATTTCACATCGCAACTGTAGGACGGAGAACCTCAGGAACGTTTTCAACCTGTTTCTCTTTTAAACTGTTAGTGGGGAATTGACTACTATGAACTGAATCTCTTCCTAAAGCCAATCAACAAGTAGATCAAAGTCAAGTAACGCATAAGACAGTTGATTTTTTGCACTGAATGTAGTACGTTAGAGGAAATGGCTGTGGAAAGCATGACTGTCCATCCAAACTCCCCAACAGCCAACCACGAACACAACAGTCTTCTCACTGACGAAAGGTCGAGTAATATCATATTTCTATCCAACTATTGATTTGTCCTTTGCTTTTTTTCCAAAAACAAAAAGCACGGGCATTTGCTTTTTTTTTCTTTCAAAGGGATTAAAGTCGCCTTTTCTGGGAACGTACAGAGGTAACGAAACGCCATCTTGAAACGTTACACAGCGCAATCGGGAAGGTCATAAACGAATCAGGAAAACATTCAGAATATGATCAAATTTACATTTTCAGTCACTTTTCGAAGCTTTTTAAGCGATCGAAGACCAAGGGGCCACCACTACGCCAAAACATTGCTCCAGCAACTCAATGTTTTCATCACAGAAACAACAGACGGACAAAAGAAAAACACGGTTTTGGTTATTAACACAAAATTAAAATTCGACTTAAGCGCACTGTATGTAATGTGGCGGATAAATGGTCAAATACATCCCCGGTAACGCATTAAGGAATTTGTATCTTTACCCACCGCGAGGCCTGGACAACGCTAAAGCTAGCAGTGCTAACAGTTAGCACGCGACTTACAATTGAAATACAACAATAACACGGCTAACGGAAGCTAATGAAAAGCGACGGACTAGCATGGTTTAAAACGTGTCCGCTTGATTAATCATCCTTTTATTTTATTTAATTTGTCATCGAATATTGTACGATTCAGTTTATCTTTACGGTATGGCATTATTTACACTAGGCGATGTTAATTTGTAACTGTTTAGCACTTGGCATGTATGTAAAGTTAAGTGCCACGAGCTACGCACTTAGATTTATTGGGGACATCATTAAAATATCTTAAATGTATATGCTTATTTCTTTAGGGTTTTGCATGTTTGCGTTTGTATTTTAAAGTTAATGTACACTCGCATACCGCTATATTTCCAAATAGTACGTTCTTGGAGTTTACGGTTAGTTTTCAAATATTTATGTTTTTCGTAAAGCTGTAATGAAATCACATTTTTAACGTCTCATTAATTTAGCTTGCGAAATTTCATTAACAGTACGAGATTTTGATGATACGAACTAATAATGGAAATTATTTATTCCCATTTCTTAAAGCTCTTTTGGCTTATTGCTGCTCCTCAAGTCCTCCACGTCAATTCATTTGTTGACAGTAGAAAAAAACTATTATCGCTTATTGATAATTTGTTACACGTTCCACAACAGGTTTCCCTGTATTTTCATATTCTAGTTTTGTTGTGAACTAGTTAGCTTTGTGTGCACATACATCCCTCATGAACCAGTACTTTCTCCAATGTCTCAAAAGCATTCAAGGTCTTACCAAAACATGAAGCAAAACACAAAGGTGCTTAACCATGCCACCATTGTCTGCAAATGCCCAAAATGCAACCTCTCACCTCCCTTGAAAGTCATTTATGCATAAATTAGTATTTCACAGTAAGTATTTTCAGTTCAATACCAGAAATTTAAAGGCCAACATTTTGTCTTTGCATGAAATGTGCCTTATTACTTGGATGCTTACAGTAAAAAAAAAAAAAGGTACATTTTTTGAACAAGAGGTAGTTGTCAATCTGTCTATCTGCCAACACAATCTATTCTTGTTAGCAGTTGTCAGTTTTCCCAAGGCGCATTATTATTTTAGCAAATAATACAAGTGTGACCTGGTTTGTGTCTGACCATGTTTATTTTCTATAACTTGCAGGAGTGAAAGATTATGCATGCAGTTGAAGTTGTTGTTAAAAACCTTTAGGTCTCTTCACCCTCTCTTAGATAACCGCTAAAGTTTGTAGATTTTTATTCACAATTCATGTGGTCGAGTCTTTTTGGCAAATAGAGACCAAGGGATTTGTAGTTAATGCAGTTATAATTCATGAATTGATTCCCTCTGTAGTACGTTTAGGACTGAACTAACTGTCCAGAGAAGCAGATGACATGAGTTTAACTTCATTAAATGAAAGATCAGATTTACACAGTCAGTTGAAACATAAGTTTGTATATTTATTGTAATTGTAAATAGGGTTGCAAAGGGGTGGAAAATATCCAGTAAATTTCCAGAAACTTTACAAAAATCCCTGGAATATTCCAAAAAATCCTGGAAAGTTTCCAAAATTTCTGGAATATTTCCGTAATTTACTGTAAATTGTCCACCTTTTTGCAACCCTAATTGTAAAACGTTTTGGAAGAATCTTGAAAAATATCCACATAAGTTGAAGATTTAAATTGAAGTAAAATGAGTTTTGTCTTCCAGTTAAGTTCATAGAAATGGGTGGATTAAGACCCTCATGCAGACTTTAGACTGTTTGTAACATGTCTAGGTGTATTCAATTGTCATCACTTGATTGCTTTTTTTGTACTAGTTAAAGAGACTGGGATACATAAGAATTATGCAGATGTTTCAGCTAATTTACCTTCTGTGGTAATAATTTGGCTTGTATTGTTTGAATTATTTCTCACCCACAGCTTTGCATTGCAGTTCATCTGGTAGCACATGTGCTCTTGTCAGAAGTTGCATTGCACATAACTGTTGTTTTTATAGGCCAAAGTTGAGGGGTTAGGTGATAATGTTTTGTCAGTGCTTCTTTGTCTTATGTGGCAACTCCTTATCGCTGGATAGGAGTTTAAAGGGCTGTCCTGCCTGAATGTAATGTTTATCCTGTATATACGCATTAGATCTTCTATAAACAAAGTGGCTTTGAGTTGTTCTCAGCAGGGCACAAATGAGCAGTGAACATTTGACACCCTTAGTATGATGACTGAAGCAACTAAATTAAACTGTTGCATCTGTAGATTGGCAGCCCTGTTTATAAAAGAGATCTGTCTCTTGCCCTTCATCTCTACCCTCACTGTCTATAGTTTGAAGATCAGTTTTAGACATCTGAATTTTCTTAGTTATCTACAATGTAATGACATGTGAATTGTTAATAGCCCAACCAGCGGAAATCGTCTTGTCAGAATTAAGAATGAAGGCCCACTTAAAAAGCAATTAATAGATTGAATGTTCTGTTCTGCACAGTTTATGACAACAGTATTCTTTTTAATTAGCATTATTCATAGGACTAGAAGCACATAGGTTCCCAATGGCAGATGAGTCGGTAAAAAAAAAAAAAAAAAGTAATTTCCTGTGTAATCCTGTTCTGAGTTGTGACATTCATTTTGTATTTTGTCAAACAGGCAAGAAGATGGGGAACTGGAAGAAGGCGAGCTGGAGGATGACGGTGGAGAGGCAGAGATGCCCAGTGGTGAGGGAGCTGATCCCCAGGATAAACCTCGCCGAAGCAAAGAGCACCATGCCAGTGAATCAGATGATGAAAAGTCTCATCGGCGGAAGAGAAAGAGAAAGAGGGAGAGAGAGCGTGAAAAAGAAAAAAGGAGGGCCAAGAAAAAGCGTAAATCTAAGCACAAGGTAAGTGTTTTTGTTAATATGTTTTTATAAAAGTCTCTTATGCTTATCAAGGCTGCTTTTATTTGATCAAAATTACAGTAAAACAGTTCATATTGTGAAATATTACTACAATAACACTTTCTATTTTAATATATTTTGAAATGTAATTTATTCCTGTGATGGTTAAGCTGAATTTAAGCAGCCATTCCTCCATTTTTCAGTGTCACATGATCCTTTAGAAATCATTCTAATATGATAATTTGCTGCTCAAGAAACATTTCTTATTATTATTAATGTCAAAAACAGTTGCTGATTAATGTTTATGTGGAAACTGATTCATTTTTTTCATCAGGATTTTTTGATTAATAAAATGTTCAAAAGAGTAGCGTTTATTTAAAAATAAAAAAGATTTTGTAACATCATAGATGTATTTACTGTCACATTTGATCAATTTAATGTGTCCTAGCTGAATAAAAGTATTATTTCTTTTGAAAAAATCCTACTGACCACAAACCTTTGAATGATTGTGTATATCATCTTCTCAAATATCTTTGTGTGTAATGCAGCGTCACGCATCCTCCAGCGATGACCACTCGGACTACAGTGATGAATCAGATTACAGTCCCAGTGAAAAGAGAAAATACAGGGAATACAGCCCTCAGTATCCTCCCACTGTGAGTAAAACATTATTTTTGTTCAGGTCTTGATTTATTTAAAGTAACACTCATAACACAACAACTTCCTTTACTGGCCAGCCAATCAGGGGCGCGTTTCCCAAAAGTATCGTTAGCTAACTATGGTCGTTAGTTAGTTCCATTGAACTCCATTGGTAACGACGGAATTTGTGATCATAGTTGCTTCTGGGAAACGCACCCCAGATTAGGTTTTAATCCCAGTCTGTATTTTGGTCACTATTTTTAGTCTCAAGGAGGTTACCCTCCTGCTCCCTCTGGTCATGGAGGTCCCATGCCGAAGAAAGGTGGCTATATGAAGATGGACAAGCAGGGTTATGGTGGCTATGATGACTACGAGGAGGAAACATATGAAGGCGAAGAGGAGGAGGACATGGGTGATGATGACTATGATGATTTCACCAAGGAACTGAACCAGTACCGCAAGGCCAAAGAGGTTGGAGGTGGTCCACGTGGCAGAGGTGAATGTTAATTTCATGGTCTTGGTTGAATGTTTTGATGCATATTAACAAAAGTGGTATACTTCATTTCTAATAATCATTAGGTAGGCTAGATGTTTGGAGTTTATCCTTTAGTTACAATGTCAAAAGTATGACGAGCATTGCATGTTCAGTGTCTGCATACTTCATTTTTTGACTCAAAGTGTGTGAATTCACACCAGTGTGTCAGCATTTGTGTGATTACATCTGGTGACCCTTATTACTGTCATACAGGTGGCAAAAACCGCATGAAGAACCACAGAGGTCGAGGCAGAGGAGCAATGAGGGGACGTGGTGGGAGAGGAGGAGGCAGAGGGAGAGGACGGGGCAAAATGGGAGGAGAGAATGATGATGGTGATGGCATGTACGATGAGATGGAGGTGGGTCATAATTCGCAAGTTATTAACTTCAAGTTATTATCAGGGACTTTTTTGATTTCTAAGTCTAGAAAAGGAAATGACCAAAATCTTAAGAAAACGCTATAGAAAGTTATGTAGGGGATTAAATTTGTTACAAAATTAGCATTTTACAATCTATAAAAGTTATTTTCTAAAAATCATGAATGACTGAAAAAGACATGATTCGTCAGATATCCCATCTATCCTACACCTGGGATTATCCTATCTGTCATTACTACTTGGCAAGTTGTACAAATTAAATCAGTAATTTTGTCTTTTACTTAACCTTAAAACATGTTTTTTTAATATAGTATGGAGATGATGACTTTGACAACATGGGAGGCGATGACTATGATGACTACTCAAAAGAGCTAAATCAGTACAGGAAATCAAAGGACAGAGGGCGGGGTGAGTTCTGCTTGAATAATAGATGTAAGAACACACCTAAATCTCAGTTCAGCATTGAGGGTAAAGTATTACTTGTTTGAGTGTTTGTAATTTCTAATCTTATTTTTGTTTTCTTCAGGTGGAAAAGGTGGGCGAGGTCGTGGGAGAGGCAAAGGAGGTCGAGGAATGATCCGGGGTAGAGGGAGAAATCGAGGGAGGGGCCGTGGAGGAGACCAAGGTCCCGATGAAGATAACATTGGAGATATGGACATGGGGGTAAGACAGTTCTACAGACTGTCCACTTGGTTCATAATTAATCAGCAAAACATAAATTAGCAACTGAATTATTTGTTCTCTGCTTTAGGATGGATCTGGAGGCCCGAGGAGGAATGATCAGGAGAAACACGGGCCGGACAAGAAGGGGAAAGCCATCTGTAAATACTATATTGAGGGCCGCTGTACATGGGTAAGCTAACTTTGGCAGATGTTACATATAAAATTGATTGTAACACAATCTAGATAATCACAATCTAGATGTCATTGTCTTTAAAAGCATTAAAATAACTTATTGTATGTTTAAATCAGTCATGTCTGACTAATAAGATGATGCAAAATCACATATGACTGCGGACAACATTAGTTATTTCTGTATTAAATGCTGTCAATGTATCATCAGGGTGACCACTGTAACTTCAGTCATGATATTGAGCTGCCAAAGAAGAAAGAACTCTGCAAGTTCTACATCACTGGCTTCTGTGCCCAACGAGCAGAAAACGTCATTTAACCTGCATGATATCATTGGTCATTTTACTTGCTTGTATTCATTCGCATTATTTTATATTAATATATATTTATTTATATATATTATATATATATTTATATAATATAATTATTTAATAATATATATATAGAAGGGTACATTTGATGGGACAGTCTGTACTAGTGATGAAATTTACTTGTGGAAATAACTCCTTGACTCCACTGCACGTGATTTCCCTTGCAAGCTGTTCCATACCACAGGGAACTGTGTGAATGGTGAGGAATGTATGTTCTCCCATGAGGCCCTAACAGAAGATACTCAAGAGCTGCTGGATAAGGTGACCTTCACAGATATTTTAAATTCAGATGTAGTTCTCTCATTGTTGTTTCTGTGCGCTTAGAGTAACCCTGCTCTTATTTTATTCATTGAAGATGCTGGCAGAGGATGCAGAAGCTGGTGCAGAAGATGAGAAAGAGGTTGAGGAACTTAAAAAACAAGGCATTAACCCTCTTCCAAAACCACCCCCTGGTGTTGGGCTTCTCCCAACTCCACCAAGACCTACTCCAGGGGATTCTTCTGCACCCGCAGACTTTGGAATACCTGGTGCCCCACATGGTAATATCCCTCCAAGTGGTCCAACAGCTCCAGGCCCTGGTGCTGGCCCTGTTCCTGGTCCTGGAGTTGGGCCATGCCCAGGCCCTCCTCCTCCTCCCTGCCCAGATGGAAGCACCTTCCAAGGGCCACCAAACCCCAACGGTGGTCCTCCGCCACCTATGGGTCCACCACCTGCTTGTGGAGGAAATGCTGGAAAGAAGATTCCATCCTTATTTGAGATTGTGGTCAAGCCCACAGGACAGCTTGCACAAAAACTGGGTGTCAGGTTAGCTATCTTTTACTTTATGTCAAGTCGTCTTAGGGCTGGACAATAATTTAATATCAATATGTATCGCGATATATATTTTTTCAATAATGGTGATATGATTTTTAAACACATTTTCGATATTTCAATATAGATACATTACCAGTTTCCCATACATTGATGTATTTGTGGCATTTGACCGTTGAATAAACATGAGCACTGCACGTTTCAAAATCATAACACAGCGCGGGTGTTTTATATGAATGTGTCTCTGAAGGGAACGGACTGTCGCAGAAAACTTTCGATGGCATTTTCAATGTGATCTGAGAATAGTAGCATTCCTGAGCGGAAGCTGCTAGTGATTACAGCCTACTGGGGAAACGTCGTGTTATCACTACTAAAATCGACCTCCTGCGGCAGGAATGAGTTGGCTTTTCATAGCGTATCCAGGGCCGCATTTCAGATTTGGTTTTTGTAGCGACTCGGAGCACTTTTCATACCTTTTTTTTCTGGCTGAAGCACATTTGTTTCAATCTATCAGAATAATCAGCCTACACTACTAGTCAAAAGTTTCTGAACAGTAAGATTTTAATGTTTTTTAAAGAATTCCCTTCTGCTCACCAAGCCTGCATTTATTTGATCGAAAGTACAGAAATTTTTTTAAAAATATTTTTACCATTTAAAATTGCTTTCTATTTGAATGGATTTTAAAAAAAAGTAAGGATTACTGGATCATACATAGCAAATTTTTTAGATCATTACTCCTAGTCTTCAGTGTCACATGATCCTTCAGAACATTTCTTATTGCGATTGTGATTATCATATTTAAAACCGCTTGAGTAAATTTATTTCCGGATTCTTTGATGAATAGAAAGATCCAAAGATCAGCATTCATATGAAATAATAAGCTTTTGTAACATTATACACTATTCTATTCGCTATCATTTTTATTATTTTTTTGGGAAATACATTATAGAAATTAATACTTTTATTTAGCTAGGATGTTTTAAATTGATCAAAAGTGGTGATAAATATATTTATGTTACAAAAGATTTCTATTTCAGGTAAATAGTGTTCATATCGATATCGGACTTATATTTTATCGACCGAAATTAAGAAATATATATATTTTGGCCATATCGTCCAGCCCTAAGTCATCTTGGTTTACATCTTGGTTTAGTCATCGGGGAAGTCGTGGCCTAATGGTTAGAGAGTCAGACTTGTAACCCAAAGATTGCGGGTTCGAGTCTCGTACCGGCAGGGATTGTAGGTGGGGGGAGTGAATGTACAGTGCGCTCTCTCCCACCTTCAATACCACGACTGAGGTGCCCTTGAGCAAGGCACCAAACCCCAACTGCTCCCCGGGCGCCGCGCAGATAAGTGGTTAACCGAGTGGTGTGTGTGTGTGTGTGTGTGTGCACTTGGATGGGTTAAATGCAGAGCACTAATTCCAAGTATGGGTCACCATACTTGGCCACATGTCACGTCACTTACTAGCCGAATACAGAATATACTGACACAAATGCACTCTTTACAGAGGACCCGGTCCTGGCAATGCTGCTGCAGGTCCTGCAGGACCTCAGGGACCTCCTGCAGGTCCCCCAGGTGCACCTCCGCCTCGGTTTCCTGTGGGTCCACCACCAGGACACATGGGTCTGGGCGGTCCTCCGATGGGCCCATCTAACATGAATCAAGGCCCTCCATCAATGGGCACAGGACTGCCAATGATGCAGAACTTTGGCCAGGGAGATGGACCACCAAACCCGGGTATGATGCCTCCAGGTGGTGGAACATCTGGTAACAACTTTTATGATAACTTCTACCAGCAACAGCAAGCCATGTCGATAGATGGAGGTGGAAGAGATGGTGAGTTCATTTTGTATTTTAATTTCAGTTCTTTTATCCAAATTAATTTTATCAGTACATGCATTGCCTGAGAGTCAGACTCATGTCCTTGCAGTGGTGTATAAAGTACCTGAAAGCCATACTCAAGTAAAAGTACAGATATCTTACCAGAAAATGACTTTGGTAGAAGTTGAAGTCACCCTTTAGAATATTACTTGAGTAAAAGGCTTAAAGTATGTGATATTTATTGTACTTAAGTACGTTTAAGATTTTAAAAATACTTTTCGTACTTAAGTATTGAAAGTAAAAGTACAAGTAAATGCAAAATGGAAAAGAAGCAAATAAATATAGCCTATATAAAAATGTTCATGCACAGCCTGAGTTGCAAGATTGTGTTCAGTTTCAACTCTTTCTTCCATTTTGCATTTTTGGGTAAGTATAAGAAGCACTTCATCCGGTACTTCGTGTCTTTCATTCCAACACAAGAAAACGTTTCTGGAATCTGCATCTGAAATAGCATTTAGATGTATTTACACAGTTTAATGTATCTCAGAGGGGACATGGATGCATTTAACCTGCAGTTACAGATTGATAAATAATGTTTTGTTTTTAACATAAAACGTTGAATACTGATATTTGAAATGATATAAAACATGAAAAAAATAGTAGAAATGTGACATTAAAACCGCCAGTAGGTGGCAGCAAGTGACTATTATTGAGTGAGTCATATCCTCTTTCACACAGAAATTCCGGAAAATACACGGGTAATGTGTCCCGGGATCGTTTGATTGTGGTTCATTCACACTGCCAGTGATTTTCCGGAATCTGTGTGTGCGTTCACACACATCCCGTAAAGACACGTGACATTACGATGTGACGTGTAATGTGACGCATTCTGTTTCATTTAAGCTGGCGAACGATCTCAGCTTCAGCGTGGATAGTGAGGAGCTAACTGATCTCTGCTTCATTACAATTTGCACATATTGTTTCGTCGCGAACATTGATCTGCCTTCAAAACACCCGGTAAAAGTCGCATGATAACGTGCATCATCACTACGACACACCCTTTACAGCACTGGTCCTGCCTTTTGTTCACACAGGGCTCATTCCGGGACTGAACCCGGCAATGTTACTAGGTCCCCAACCCGGTATAGATCCCGGAATCAATCCCGGGACGTGTTTGCGTTCACACAGAAGGCACTCCGGCAATTTTCCGGGACCAACCTGCAGTGTGAAAGGGGCTAAAGAGATTCAACCGATTCATTCAAACGATGATTTATTCAGGAACAAAGCATTTGACTGTGTTAATGACTGAATGACTGAATCATTTTTATCAGCAGATTCGTTCAAAAAGCTGATTCATTCAAAAAGTAAACACCATTGCTCAGAGACGCAAAAACAGTGCTGTGATCTTTGTTTGGAAATATTTTCGTTAGCAAAATTGAGCAAAAACAAGCAATATTATGTCTAATATTTAAGTAACCTATTGCTTTACTGAACTTGTATAAAATTATTATTAAATATGTTATAATTCTGATATCTGCAGAAAAACGGTACTCTTTGCGTGATATAGGCTAGATTAAGTTAACTATATTAAATTATATAAATATAAAAAGCATAAAGAAGCATTTTTGCCATCTACAATTTAGAATGCCTGGAATTGAGTTTTAATAGACTAATAAATCAACGTGTGGCCCACTAGGGTGGTGACGGTGAGGAAATTTTCCCAACGGTTAATCGACGTGTGACAACACCGGTAATACGTAGGGGCGGGGCGTTCCCTCTTTTCCTCGCTTTCCTTCGGTTTTAAATAGCTTGTAAAAGCAGTGTGCATTTTACTTTCACTTTTAAATAGCGGCAATTCGGAGTAAAACAATTGTTCGTTTAGTTTTTACTTTCATGTTTAGTAATTAGCGGCAGTTCGGTGTCAATTGCTTGAATGCAACAACAAAATACAAAGTCAAACTCATTTTAGCCTATATATAAAACATAGAATTTTATTAACAAAACAAATAAAAAATACACCACGCTATAGGGCAGGCTATGCCTAATATAAAATAACAAATAACTTAATTAAAGTTTAATAGGTATACAACTGGAAATAAGTAAACATGTATAATATATAAACAAATAAATAAGAAACTTAGAACGTTTATTAGCAAAACGAGTATGAAAGCTTGGAGGCACGGCATAGGCATACACCTTGATGTCAAATAAAAAAAATAAATTACACAGTTTAAATAAAGCAAAAATCAGCAAACAACGTGGAACCAGTTAAATAAGAAACGAATGTTTAAAAAAAAACTTCCAAAATCACCTTAAAACAGCAAAAGTCAACAGGCTTTTCAAAATCCAAAATATTGCCAAACAGGTGCTTTTGCATTTCATTTCGAAACTAAATCATCCACGATCGTCTAGTCTGTCTCACCTCACCTCACTCTTCTTGTCAGTCAGCTCGACTCACTCTCCTCACTGGATAAATGAAATCTGATCTGTGATGCGACTGTCATTCGGCATGCTGCATTGAGCAGCCGCGTTACTAAATTATTTTTATTTCTATAAAAATCAAAACGACGGTGGGGGTCGGTGACGACGGTGGGCAAGTGACGTAACCGGTATTGCGGCTTAACACCGTCAACACCGTCTATCGCGGCAAGCATAGTGCACACTGTGTGTGATTTGGTGATATAGCCTACTTGATCATGTCAGATCGCACCTCATTACAACAACACTTACCATATTATAGCAGATAATATGCTGTATATCGCACACCCCAGCCTCGACTTGAGTGGAAAATGAAATCACTCGCAGTTGTGCGCGCACTTGTTTGCACATGAGCAAGGGTGTTTTTTAGGAGTGGGACTTGCAAACGCCAGACCACTGATTCGTCAAACCTGCTTTCCTGCAGTCCGTGTTCTTCTGACTATTTTGTAGTAAGTAACAAAAATGCTTCGGGGAAATGTATCGGAGTAAAAGTATACATTTTATTTAGGAAATGTAGTGGAGTAAAAGTAAAAGTTGACTGAAATATAAAAACTCAAGTAAAGTACAGATACTCCCAAAAAATACTTAAGTACTGTAATGAAGTATTATTACTTCGTTACATTACACCACTGCTTGTTGTTGCTCGCACCATGCTGTACCATTTGAGCTGATGTGAGCTGCTTTATTGTCCTAATCTGTTCTACTTCTGAAACAAGAGATTAGTATTCAGCCCCATTCTTCGCCTCCCGGTACAGGTGACAACTTTCAAGGTGTGGGTGGTGGAAACTTCAATGATCAGTCACCTGGGAACCAGAACTCTGGAAGCATAGAGGGTGCAGCTAATGTAGGCCCATCTAATCAGCCTGGTATAGCAGTGCCAGATTTCCTGCCCCCAGCTCAGCGTGTGCTGTTTATGAGACTCCAGCATAAACAACAGGAGGATGAGGAGAGAGCCAGGAGGCTGGCTGAAGGAGGAGGAACTGAGAGGGAGAATGAAGGTACTAATGAAAATCATTGCCTTGGCTTGCAGCATTTAATACAATATCATATGACATATATTTTCTGCAGAATCAACACACATAGCTTTTATACAAGAATGTTCACTCTTTACCAAAGTACTTTTCAAGGAAGCTGGCTTTTTTAGATTGACATTTTTGTCATTCAAATAGCTGAGGTTTTCAAAGCGCTAACTTCAAATGTATATGTTGCCAAGGCTATTTCTGTGAAGGAAACATCTCAAGGGCTCTGCTCAAAGCTTGACCCTGCCCAGGACCTCATAATACTGTAAACATCCGCTGGCCTGGGGTTGTGCAATCTTGCTACAAAAAAAATCTTGTCCCTCCACTAGATGGTGCTTTCTTGCACTGAGTGAAACTTACAGAGGCTGATGTTTTTAGATTAGACTGCCAGTTAAATGAAAGTCCCATTGATCTCTGAATCTCTGCACTTCCATTTACTTACAGGAGATTCAGCAAACTGGTATTCCAGTGAAGATGAGGATGGTGGTGGCAGTGTCACTTCCATTCTTAAAACCTTGCGGCAACAAACACAGACCCAAGGCCCTGCCAAGCCGGATGGAGCTCCCAGTGACCCTCGTCTACAAAAGTCTCAGCCTGCACAGGCACCCAGCCGACCAGCAGACCCCCGGCTAGCACGAGACCCACGACTATCCCGCAACACAGACTCCTCTCAGGCACCCGAAGCCAGTGCTTCATCCTCTCTATCTCCTACCCCTTCAGACCCCCGTCGTGCCCGGCATGCAGCCGCCCATACTCCTAAACCCGAGCCCCCACTTGTGTACAAACCCCCGCCATTGACCGCGCCAGCCAGTAATGAAGAAGAGGAAGGTGAGAGGATACTGAGGGACAAGCCCGTGCCCATCCCCCTTGATCCTTTAATGGGCATGGCTTTGCGTGATCCCCGCTCCCAACTACAGCAGTTCAGCCACATTAAAAAGGATGTGGTACTGAACAAGCCTTCATTTTCTAAGGCAGTGCTGTGGAGTCCTGAAGACCTAATCCCTATTGCCATTCCTAAACAAGACTTGCTCCCACTGCCCCCTGGCATCCCTCCAGTTACCGCCATGGATCCTCGTTTGTCCCGTACACAGCCCCAGCACCAATCCGTTTCTCTCCCTCCTACTGCTCCTCCTGCTGAGCAGTCAAATCAGTCCTCCTCTTCCCTACCAGACTTTGAACTACTCTCCCGCATCCTCAAAACTGTCAATGCCTCTTCATCCAGTCCTTCTCAAGGCGCTTCTACAGGAATCTCATCACCTCCGTCCGTCTCTGCCGAGAAGCCCATTGACCCACGCATGGCACGAAAAGCCCCTGCCGATCCCCGACTCCAGCCACAAAAATCTGCCCTAAAGTCCACTTTGGAGGCATCTGCTCCTCAAGGATCTCCCCCAGCTGCCTCCTTATCTCCACCTTCCTCCAGCCCCACCATCGCACCCTACGACCCTCGGCTGCTATCAGCAGGAGGGTCAGTTCGAGGTGTGGGAGCTGGTGGCTTAAGTAGCGGCGGCAGCAACAGTAGCATGCTGAGCGGCATCAGTCTGTACGACCCCCGGACTCAGGGCTCAGACAAAGCCGAGGGTTCAGGGGCCTCTAGAAACACTAGTCCTCCCCCTGAGCCCAAGTCAAGCGAAAGTACAGCAGCTTCATCTAAACCCAAGCCTAAAGAGCCCCTGTTTGTGCGCAAGTCTGCGCTGGATCAGCCGGAACCAGAGAAAAGCTCGACGGAGCAGTCTACGGATCGCTACAACAGCTACAACCGCCCTCGACCCAAACCTTCACCTTCGCCCAATGCAGGGACTGCTGCAGGGACTGTTGCAGGGGCCCCTGCCACAGGCGGTCCATCCGCAACTGGTCAGGGCCCTGCTGGTTCTGCAGAGCAGCCCGCAGGAGTTCACAACCTTCCTGTTTCCACACTGTTCACCATGGTAAAGCAGGTCAACAAACCGAGCGGTACTGGCAGCCCTTTTGGCGGCAATAGCCCCACACAACCTGACGTGGCTGAACAGGACAATGCCTCTCTAAAAGATGTTTTCAAAGGCTTTGATCCCACAGCGTCACCGTTTTGCCAGTGAACTCTTCTAAGCTGCTTTAGGACTTTTAGGTGTGCGGCTTCACAGATACCCGATATATAAAGATATTCACTCTTGCCAGGTTACACACCACTGTATTCACATATAGATTTCTATTGGATGGTTGGGATTGGGAGGGATTATATCTGTACTAGTGAGAGAAAGATAAAAAGTAAATGTCTATTTTAAAACCAAATGAGAAACGTTTAAATAAAATGTTCATTTTAAGGACCTCTATGGGTGTGTACATCAGGAAACACTGAATTACATTAATTTTGGCATTACGAAACAAACACTTTCATCAGCCTATACTAAACAGGTTCATTGGATTATGACCCATTACCCTCACCATATCATTCTGCTCGAGTTTGCCGGCTGACTTTTTTGTTCCACCTGGCTTCAGGGAGACTTTATTTACTGCCACTCCCTTTGCCTCCTGCGGTGGAGCTAAACTAGTTCACGTTGTTTACCGGCACTTTTCATTTGCTTCCCACCAGTTATTTAGATATTTTTAAGAAGTTTTAGCTCTTGTTTCCTTTCTGCTTAGACTAGTTAGCTCATTTTTCATGTCTGTATGGATGCCCCTTATATTCCTATTGCTTCAAATTCGTGTTTAGTCTGTTGATGCCACTCCACAGATGAGACCTACCGTTGTATGTGTTTGTGTCACATGTGAAATCATTTTAATTTATTTTTTATACTTAAGCAGTCTGCTCTTTTTTTTTTTTTTCTTTGTAACGTGGCTGTCATATTGAACAATTTTATGAATGTGTATATCTATAATATATATACATGTGTATAGTACATATTCTTCCCTTCTGGTTTGTAAATTAACTTGAATTGTGCAACAGCTAATGTTGATGGAATATATATCATGTCATTCTTTTGTTTTCTCACAGCTCTGTCACGCTTTCCCTGAAACGGGTGGTATGTCTCAGTGACTGCTCTGAAGTATCTTGGGGTTTTTTTGTTTGTTTTTGGGTTGCCTCTCTGCAAAATGACTGCTTTGTAAATTGAAAAGTGTCCATATTTGACAAAAGGTAACATTTTGTAACCATTCATTGTAGGTGAAGTTGTGAAGTATTTAATAAAGGCAATACCAGATTGAAAACGAGCAAGACCTCAAACAATGAGTGAATTAGTGGTGTTGGCTGATTGATTGATTGATGGATGATTGGTTGGTTGATGATTCTTTCGTCCATCTGTGTGAGCATGATATGAGTCATTTCCTCTAGATTCCAGGTTTACGACATTCCTTACTCTTTACTGTTGGTATGGTTTTACAAAGGCATGGCAAGAAGGATGATTGCGTCATTGGTGTTTCAAACCTGAATTCATTTATTTCTTCTGAAGAACAAAAAAGAACAAAGTTGGTAACCAAACCGTTTTGGTGACCGTTGACTTCCATTGAATGGAGAAAAGAGAAAAAACATTTCTCAAAATACCTTATTTGTATTTCCACAGAATTAAGTCATACATGTTTTGGAAGGGCATAAGGAAGATACTGAATTAATTTTCATTTTTTTGGGTGAACTATTCCTTTAAAGTGCAATGTGGGTTACCTCTTTGGCACTTCACTCATCCCCAATGTTAACTGAGGAGAAATCTCAGTTAAGTTAAAATTGTGTCCATTTATCACAGGGCTCAACAGTGTCATTTGCTGTTAGGCTGAACCTCCCTAAAATGAGAAACCACAGAAAAAGATCCTATTTGACTTTGTTTTACATTTATTCTGCTGTAAACCCATTTCTATACAGAGTACCGCCACACCCTGCTGTTTTTATAACTGTAGCAAGAGTGTTGATTTTCTTTGGCAGGGGAAACTGGCCTTGATTAAAGGAGGCTAAATTTGCGTAATGTTCTTATAAAGTAGCTTATTTTAGCCCAGATTCTTTGTTTTAAACTGTATGCAAAGCTTTCTCAGAACAAAACTACAGATGCCTGTCACGGATACCTACCGTCAACACTAATTGAAAATAGAATAGTTTAAACTTCATAAGAATGATGCATTGGCATATATTTTGTCACTAAACCTTTTCAACTAAATTTTAAGGCTTGAGTAATTGCAGTTTTAATTTCTTATATAAAAATGTATTTTTAGGTACTTTATAGGCCATTCAATAAAATAATAAAGTGGCATTTAATATACAGCTAATACAAACTTATACAATTATTTTTGTGTATTTATGTGGAAAAAATGTCAGAGACTACTACCAATAAAAACATTTTATTGTCAGCCTATTTTTAGTTTAACTTTAACTGGAAGCCCTGCTCTCAATCTAGAACTGTTTAGGAGATTAAGTTGAGCTAAACGTCGTGCCAAATTTCTACAGCCATCATGTTTGTGATTCCCATGTGGACACAACTACAACCTTCTCTTTGGTCCCTCCACCCTATTTCCTGCCCTCTTTGAGGAATTCCACCCAGTACTCATTTTTCCTGGGAAGACAGATCTGAGCCAGGCACTGGAGCGGGAACGAGATGTCTGCTTAAGAGACCTCAAAAACAAAACTGGCTTCCTTTGGAAAAAACAGACAGGGAAATTTATCGAATCAACGAGTGGAGCCTTCCTTTTCACTCAAAACACTTTCTTCCTATTCCACTGGTGTGGATAAAGGGGAAATAACATATTACAATAGATTATGTAAAATATGTATGTGGTTTGTGACAAAAATAGCCTGGAATATTCAAAGTCCTTTGCTTTAAAGTTTGAAATAAAAAAACTCCAAAATTTGAATGGGTGGGCAAAATGTTTGCAAATAATCATAATAAAATTGCACTGCTTTTTAAAAAGGAATAATTGACTATTATTATGGCCAGCATTTTTTGCCAATAATTTTGTTATAATTATTTATTTTCATAAAGTTACACTCTCTAGCATAAAATCAATTCAAACGTAGTATATTGAGTTCCCACAGCAGCGCCTCGGCCCTCTGGGAACTATCTGCACTAAATGGGCCATACGGTCTGTTTATTTCTTTTCCTGCTGAGCTGTGCCTTTTCCCAAGTCTGCTCTCATTAAATTGCTGTAGTAAATCACACTGATTTTGTGACATGTCAATGAAACTGAAGTAAGCTATTTCAGACTGGGCTAAAGATATATATATAAATATTTTATTCGTCACTCTTTGTTCTATTTCAGTCCTTTGTGTTGTTTTCTTATCTTATTGTAATCCCTGCCCACACTGGCAGCAATGTGTCCTTGTGAGGAGCAGACTAAATAGACCATGAATGGTAACGTAGTGTGACTAAACTAGTGTAAAACCGTTTAAATGCTGTCCATTTATGTTTATGGCATGTAGGCTTTAACAACATCATTCCAACTTTTGACTTTAATCTGTCTGGACAGTGATTAATAGACTTTATTATGCTCCATGATCTACACAATGTTATGTTATTTATTCTATAGATAGACGAGGTCTAAAAAGTCCAATAAGAATGTCCAAAATATGCCACACATCAGTAAAAGTCAGAATTGTCAGAGTCCAGTGTGATTTCATGGTGGAATTACAGCTCTTTTTCCATCTCAGCTTAGTGTGTCATCCTCCCAGAATGCCTTCTGACAGGCCTGTGCTCTGAACACTGTGAAAACACTCTAATGCACTAATGCAAACCACATGTCATATCCCAGAATTCCCGCTAGTAAGGTCACTTAGATAGTCAATTGTCCTGCAAAATTGATCTCTGGTTCAGCATTCCCCATTTACTGCCCATTCATACAATATACATAGTAACATCTTTGATGGATTGACGACTTGAGAAGGCTTCTCAGAAGGGGGTGCTGGTTGACCCGAGGGGTCATTCTGGCCCTTTGCGTCAGAGCTGACCAGCAACTGAACCCTCTAATGCTAAACCACTGATTAATTCAACCAGAACAGACATTAGATCTTCCAAGAAATGATATGTGGAGGAGGATGGTCTTAATCCTCACATGGTTTCTGCAGTAATCTGTGAATTGGGTGTTGTAACGAATGTATGTGACCTTATTGAAGTTGCACAAAATGACACAAGTTTTATGCCATTATAGTTTTGTCTGTCAGCAGAGTAAGGGGAATTTCTAGGTCACTGAATCATAGTCTAAGGATCTTTTTCACACAGATAATGAGACATTATGGAATAGTATTCAGTCAGCTGGGTCATCATTATGATACATCAAGTGAAATCATGTTGAAATTTACAGGAAAAGCTCAAAAGCTTAATCCAAAACACTGAATACTGAACCTAAAAAATGGGTTAGACTCGGTGTGTTGAGTGTGTGTTAAAGTTATAAATGTCAGGTCTGTGAATGTTGGAAGTCTGATAATAATTCCAGAGGTAGTCGTTGATTTTAACATTAACTAGAGCTTAAACCCACAGAGCCATAAAACAGAGACCTGTTTTAAAGGATGGTTGGAAAGGGCCTTGTATGCATATTTGTAGTCTGAGATCAACTTGGCTTATAGTCTTATAGTGAGTATGTCAAACAAATGTTTCTAATTTGGAGAAAATTAATTTAATAAAAGTAGGTTCTCTTTGCTGTTTTCAACATCTTTATAGGTGCTTGCGTCTGCATTTTTATCTTCAAGTGTACTGATGATCTGGCTGTCCGTCACAAGAGACTTGCCACATCACATTCATTTCTTTGGAAAGATGATACACAATTATGATACACCATTTTTAATCTTTCAAAACATTAAATAATACATTTAACTTAAAACTAATTATAACCACAATGTACAAATTTTGCAAAACATTTTAACTTGCAATAATAAGTCTTTGACAAATATTTAATGCTTACAATATGTACGTCTTATATGTTAGACTACTTATTATTGAAAATGATTAGTGGTATTTACCAGTAAATGCATATTACATCATTGTTTCTGTGCGTATGCAGCATAATTTGCTTTGTTTTTAGACTATTATTAAGACAGACCTTCAACAGGGTAGGGCTTGTCTATACCATGAGTCAATGCAGCATCAGCATGGGAAAAGACATTGTCAAGCACTTGCTATGCTGAGTGGCCTGAAGGTAGAGGAATAGTTTACTACTAAATGAAAATCCTGTCATCATTTAGTCATTGTCATGTCATTCCAAATCTATCCAACTTTGGTTTTTCCATAGTACACCAAAGGAGATCTCTACCAGAATGTTTGAGCTGCTTTCTTCCATATAATGGATATGGATGGGGACTGGGCTGTCAAGCTTCAAAAAGGACAACAAAACACTATCATAAAAATGGTGTACTGCATGTAGGCTACACTGTATTCAAAGTCCTTTGTGTAAGGAACAGATTGAAACAAGTTGTTGACTAAAACTTGGTCACTCACCACAGGCTACTTTCATTCATGAAAAGAGTGACTTTTAAATATGTTTGTGTGTGTGTGTGTGTGGTGTGGGGTGGGTGTGTGTGTGTAGTGTTAACAGATGACAAAAAGCCATAAGAGTTTTCAAAGATATGAAGATGAGTACATGATTGGAAGTGTTTTTTTAATACACAATTTTTTTGAATGAACTGTCCCTTTAATTACAAGGAAATAACTGAGGGAGGAAGCGAGCACAAACGCCATCTGTCTATATAAGTGCGCACTTTAAACTTAAAACAGATAGACGCCGTCCAGTGTGTGTGTGTGTGTGTGTGTGTGTGTGTGCGCGCGGAAACTCACTTTAGGCGTCCTCATGCCCTCCTCCTGCCACAGATTTCCTCTTCACGAGCTCGTCCCTGCCCTTCTGCAGCTTAAGTGTTTTAGCGAAACCACTAACTAACCGAGAACATCTTATCCAATAACCCCCTGGAATACCCATACCCGCAACGAGAGATTTCAACGCATATATCATAGGTCAGTACAGATACTTTCGCTAGTAGTTTTGAATATTAGACTTACATCGCATTTACTAATCCATCAGTTCTGAGATTTATTGTATTGATGATCCAGTAGTGATTAGGCTACTTTTGAATGCAATACATGTACGATAGAAAAATTACACATTGAAAACTTTGTCTGCTTGAATTTTCATTCCACTTTTGACAACTTTAATTCCTTTCTGTGACCGGAAACTGCACTCCGAACTCTTAAAACTAGTATCTACATCACAGACATTATTGTTAAGTTAATGGATGTACAAAAATACTTATTAACATAATGATATTACCATTGTTTTTACGAGTTGCTTAGGAATATATGTATATTATATATATATATATACACTGTATTGTCATATGCTTTTTTTCATGCCAACAGGTTTTGTGCAGTGAAAGCCCTATTATATACTTAATCAAGGTTTAGTCTCCACATTGTTCCAATCATTTGGTAATACAAAAACCTATGCAATGTTCAATAAAACATTCTAAAAGCAATACTAACTGATATAAAAAAAAAGCCTCTCACTTTCCTAACACCATGGTGGTGTAACTAGATTAACCATTTAATTTACACCATTGCGTAATAGAGTGTGTTAGTGCTAACAGTCCAGTGAGATTCTGAGGTCATTGAGCAGATATCATAATAGACATGTATCACCCTTTTTCTCCCTCCTTTACAAACACGCTTTTAACATCAACATATATTGCTGTCACACTGTTTCATAAATTGCGTCACGCTGTGAGTCAAATGTAAAAACTATGGCTCTCATAGGAACAAGAACAAATGATGCTTGTTTTAAAGCATGCTGTGCCAGTGACAGCATAATTAACTTATCTGTTTACTGGGTGAAGTAAAAAATAACCATCTATCTATCTATCTATCTATCTATCTATCATCTACATATCTATCTTCTTCTTCTTCTATCTATCATCTATCCATCCGTCCATCCGTATGTCTGTCTATCTAATCTTCTTCTAAGTCTAAAGTAGGTTTCACGGTTGCTGCTGCTGTAATCGGGAAATCGATCTCATTATTCAAAAGCGATAAATGTTTATATGTTTCAGGGACACTTGATGTAAATAATGTATCTTTGCTGCATGTTATTCTGTTGTGTTCAGCGGAAGGTTTCCAAATGTTGTGCAATCTTCACACTACATTAAAATGTTGAATACAATAACATACGTCAGTGTGGATGTAATTTAATGGCTAGAGTTCAAAGGAGAACAGAAGTGGGGATTTGTAGTCTCGTTCTCTACTGCCAATAATGTTCTGGGGCAGTTTCATAATATTCTCATAAAGGCATGCACGCAAATAACATCCTAGCTATTATATCTTTTGAAAATCCAACAAATTCCTGCAACGTTGTGGAAAGATTGACATTTCTGAGGGTTTGTAATTTATAGGTAAGTAGCTGCAAAGACTAGAGAAAAAAAAAATCTTAATCTGCGCTCTGGGGAGAAGAAAAACAGAGTTGCTTTCTTTGTCGTTGAAATTGCACAGTAAATATATGTGCTTTTCTTTGAGTTTTTTTTCTACAACCCCACTCGAGTTTCACAGGTTGTAAATCTTTCTTCTCTTTGTTTGTTCCTCAGATCTACAGTTGTGATGATACATTCCAGGAGCTTCTGAAGAGTTTCAGACATAAAGGAAGTCGCTTCCAGCTGCCTTCGGGGAAATTTAGAAGTGAAATAAAGGAGACAAACCAACCCAAACGTATGAAAGAGTTAATATCAGACTGAGGACTAGGTTCCTCTCCATTTCTGCGACAAACATCATCACACATTTGACACAAAATACTGGGAAACAGAATGCCAGCCAAGACACCCATGTACTTAAAGACATCCACACCAAAGCGAGGCAAGAAGCAGAAAATACGGGACGTTCTTTCAGGAGACATGATAAGCCCACCGCTGGGTGATGTGCGTCACAGTGCCCATGTTGGGCCTGAGGGAGAAGGGGACATGTTTGGCGATGTGGGATTCTTGCAAGGCAAACTCAATATGCTTCCAACCCTCAATCAAATGCCCGGCTCTCGTTCTCACAGCATTGACAAAAGAATGGATGAGATCTTCGATGTGAACAGCAAGAGTCACACTTACCATCGCAGTCATAATTCACATCACAATTCTTTCCTCAAAACCACCATCTCCATGCCGGTGTTCATTGCTCCTGTGGAACCTCCTCCTAAACCCCCACGTCTGCATTTAGACGAGCAGCCGTCCCCTGTTCATAAGCAGCAGAATCACCATCACAGTCCGACACAGCAGCGCTCCATGTCTGTGTGTGAGGAAGGGATTGGGAAGCGCAGGGATCCCTGTCGTGACCTCACTCTCTCTGCCTCCATCGCAGTCCTGCCGCACCTGGTGCCATCAACGGGCTCCTTATCCGAGGCTTCCTCGGATGACTCCATGTTGGAAGGCTGCGGTCCGCTGGAGCCAAAACGAGGCTTGAGTCTGGACTCTGATGCAGGGCTTAGTAATGAGGACCTGCAGAGCGAACACTGTGAATCTCCGGCTATCTCACCCAGCATGTCACGCTCGGAGTCTCTTATGGGTTTGGACCTGGACCTGGGACCATCCATTTTGGAGGATGTTCTTAGGATCATGGACCGTTATAAGAGTGTGGAAGAGAGACATGAGATATAAGGGGACTCTTTTAGATACTGTAATATAGGCGTTAGCTCACCCATGGCATCTTATTATGCCTGTTTCAGAGGACAATGAAAGAATTGGGATGAGCAATAGCTGGCTGGGCCACAGATGCTGCAGAGTTATGGCATATTTTTAGGCAATAATCTTTACAGCTTTGACTCTGAAAAATACAATCCATCAATCTATTCATTTCCATAAGGTGATCCAGTCATAGCACAACATTGTTAATTTATAACATAACAAGAGCAGTGTTTTGCTGGGTTTTGGTCATTTTAGGCTAACTGGAGGTGTAAAATATTTAAGCATTTTAATATTTGTTATTACTTATTAAGCTATGCTTTGCAGGGAAAGGAATTGGGATTTTGGCTATGTAATAAATTTTCCTGGAAAAAGTCAAACATTTTGCATAAAGTTCAGAAAGTATCATTTTTAGTCAATGTAGGTGACTATTATCAAGTAATGACCCAAAATGGAGTTTTGATTTACTTCCACTGGAGTAAACATATTATGCAGATATGTAAAACATTAGATCTAGGTGATCTAAGATAATTATTTTCCCTGCCTAATATGAGTACAAAGGAAATCACTTTGTAAAGGTTTATCTTTGATGGGGTGTTATAATACAGTATTTTATTGCATTGTGATATATGAAATAAAATGATCATGTAAATAAAAAAAGATATGCCTCTACTACTGTTTTAATAATAAAATACTTTTCTTTCTTTCTTTTTTTCTTTCTTGTATTAAAATGGAATGTTTGGGATGGAATAAGTATTTAACAAAAAATGTCTACATCTATCAATTTTGTAAAAAGTATTTCCTAAAATTAAATGTATTATATTATTATTATTATTATTACAATTGATTTATTATTGCTTTACAATAGCTGATGGTAGGAAAGGACAACCAGTCGGGCAGAATGGCAGAATTGTTTTTTTAGTGAAAGCTTAGTCCGGACTTCTTTTCGATTATTTAGGTCTAACCCCGAAGATGCTAAATGTACTTCCGCTGAAAAGGTGAATTGACATGCGTATCATCCAATAAGATAACAGACTGGGGAGGGTTTTCAAGCGAACAACCAATCACAGAGCCAAAATACCTTACGCGTTTTAACTGCGACAGCTTTTCGTGCTACTAAAAACGCCTGTAAAATCTCTAAAAACTCGATAGAAGTCTGTTGTGTAAAATACATATGACAGTTACAATTACTGCTATATAAATGTGTGAAATTATAGAAAACTGACCTCCAGAAACACCCCAGTGCTGCAAATTACTGCTAGCCAACATGAAGTGAGTACAAATGTGCAGACTGGCTATTCTCCAAACCGCTGTTTTATTAAAAAGAGGTTTTCTGCTCTAATGCCTCTTTCATCCATTTAGGCTGAATATCGAGGGGTTATTAGTCTACTTTCCGTATGACTACATTTATCCTGAACAATACTCGTACATGCTTGAGCTGAAGAGGACGCTGGACGCAAAGGTGTGTTATAATCCATTTATTAAGCCAACATTAATTAAGGGTAGTTAACATGACTTTTCACGCCGTGCCAAAAGTAGCATGTGATGTAATGTGCAACACGTAATCTAAAACGGGGTTAAACTGCATTTTCAGTTACTTTATACAGTACAGCACTCTTATTTATTTAGAATTAAACCATTGGCAATTAGAATATTGAATGGAATTGAGTGTAAGCATCTCATGTGAAAATTAGTGCTTGTGTTTTTTTAATGTTGAATAGCTTTTGTTGGTGTCTTAATTATGTATAATACATTACTATCTCTCTATCTATCTATCTACCTATCTATCTATCTATCTATCTATCTGTTTCCCCACTTTTATTATCTTGCAAAGGGTCATGGAGTTCTCGAGATGCCTTCAGGAACAGGAAAATCAATTTCTCTTCTTTCCCTCATTGTTGCTTACCAGAAGGTGAGGGATTTCTGAATGACTGTGTTATATAACTTGAAACTTCATTATAATGAGAGTCTGATAACTGCATATAATTTGATTAATATTTTAATCACTAGCAGGATCACCCTTTAGAAGTCACCAAGCTTGTCTACCCTTCTCGCACAGTGCCTGAGATAGAGAAGGTATTCAACATTACATACATGTTTATAACCCATTGCATACTTAGTTCATGACTTATTTTTACATTTCTTTTCAAATATGCGTTTCATCGTTTAATTATCTATTTATTTTCTGTAACCTCTCTGTTCTCCTGTCAGGTTGTGGAGGAGCTAAGGAAACTAATGGATTATTATGCAAAGCAAACAGGAGTGAAAAATGACTTCCTTGCACTGGCACTTTCTTCACGGAAAAACCTGTGCATTCATCCTGAGGTAGAAGTGTGGTTTCAGTAAATCTTTTTGTGCAGGTGAACTCATTAAGCAAAAGTGAATGTGTGATTACAGGTGAGCTCTCTGCGTTTTGGAAAAGAAGTAGATGGAAAGTGTCACAGCCTGACAGCATCATATATTCGTGCGCAGCATCCCAGTAACCCAAGTCAACCTGTCTGCCAGTTCTATGAGGTGTGAAGCATTTCTCAAGCATTTGCTGTAGCATTTGGCCTTTTTTTCTAATCCTGGTACAATTTGTGTAAGGCCTGAATCCCTGTATGTATTTTATTGTATTCTGGAATATGAAATAATCATGTTTATTAGAAGAAATATTTTTACATTTTTAAAATATTTATGTTTTTAAACTGATAAACATATTGTTAGTTAATGTATATAAAATATATCATGTAAAAAAAAAAAAATATAGATATATATATATATATATATTAAAACTATATAAACTATGTAAAGTGATGAAACATTTAAAGTAAATATTTAACTGACATTAAAATAGTGCTGTCAAATGATTAATTGTGATTAATCACATCCAAAAATAAAAGTTTTTGTTTACATAATATATGTATGCGTATGGTGTATATTTATTATGTATATATAAATACACACACATGCATGGATATATTTCAGAAAAATCCCCTATGTTTGTGTAATATTAATATATTTATAATATAAATTCCTATGAAGATTAATATAGACATGTAAATACATGTTAAATATTTCAAAATGTATACTGTATGTGTGTGTATTTATATACATAATAAATATACACAGAACACACACATATATTATTCAAACAAAAACTTTTATTTTGTATGCAATTAATCACGATTAATCATTTGACAGCACTAATTAAAATAATCATTTGCCTGTATGCAGCAATTTGATGCAGTAGGCAGACAGGTGCCCATTCCCCCTGGTATATATAACTTGGATGATCTGAAGGACTTTGGGCGTAGAAAAGGCTGGTGTCCGTACTTCCTGGCATGTTACGCAGTGAGTACTTGCTAGATTTAATATGGTGGATGTTTGCTGCAATTGATTGACGATTGTATACAATTGATTGTTGTTGCTCTCATACATTTCTTCTTTTAGATTCTTCACGCAAACATTGTAGTGTACAGCTACCATTACTTACTTGATCCAAAAATTGCAGACCTGGTCTCGAAAGAGCTCACAAACAAATCTGTAGTTGTGTTCGACGAGGCTCACAACATCGGTGAGTAGAAATTTGCAGTACTTGTTATGATCACCCATATCATGTGGACAGATCTGGGATATTTAAGCTGATATTGTTCCCGCTAGATAATGTGTGTATTGATTCCATGAGCGTCAACATTACCAGGAGGACTCTCGATCGCTGTCAGACTAATGTGGAAACCCTGCAAAACACCATTAGCAGGTGTGACAAAATACTGGAAGAATGAATTCATTAGTATTTTATTTATTACTACATGAGTAATGCCTTTCATTTCCTGCCGTCTGTTTGTGTTCTTTTAAAGAATTAAGGAAACAGATGCTGCCAAACTCAGAGAAGAATACAGGAGATTAGTTGAAGGTCTTAAAGAAGCAAATGTTGCCAGAGAAACTGACATGTATCTGTCCAACCCAGTTCTGCCAGATGAAATCCTTCAAGGTCAGATTTATTATCTACAACAACCCCTAAAATATTTGAGTCACACAAAAATATCTGTCTTTGCATTAGATAAACCAAGTGGCATCTGCAAACAAATGGCATATTTCACAAAACTTTTAACTGAGCATTTTGGTGATGGCTTTCAACCAACTGGTCCCAAGGTAATTTTTAGCTGATGAATGAAGTCATCCTCCCTGTTTGACATCCAGAAATGTCCAGATACTTTTAGTGTTGATCTGAACAATAAAAATACAATGTCTGTTCTATAATATGAAACCTAACAGACTTCTTTTGTGATAATTTTGCTTTAAATAGCTAAATTTCTTTAAATACCACTTGTTTTAAAATTTTGCTTCATTAAGTGTGCCTTAAGTATCCAAATATATTTGGCATATGTGACTCTAACTACAGAGGCTGTACCTGGCAGCATTCGCACTGCAGAGCACTTCGTGGGCTTTATAAAGCGCTTCCTGGAGTACCTGAAGGCACGTTTGCGAATCCATAATGTGGTGCAAGAGAGTGCCCCTCAGTTCCTTAAAGACATCTATAAGAAGGTCTGCATTGACCGCAAACCCCTGAGGTGAGTAAAAGAATCAAGTCTGTTTCTTCTGCCGTTCCATACTGGAAGTACTGATGGTCATTATTAAAGGGGGCATAACACACACAGTTTCACCCAATCTCATGTTAATCTTCGGTACCTATAGAGTAGTACTGCATCCTTCATATCTCCAAAAAGTCTTTAGTTTGATCATATTTATAAAAGAAAGATACAGCTTTACGATTCTCTCTGGAAAAAGCTGAGCTCCTGCAGGCGCGCCGTGGGCGGAGCTAAAGTGTGACAAGCACTTGGGCACGGGTGCCAACAAAACAGACATTTGATGCCGTTTCACTTACCGTCTGCAGTTCTGAATCATGACCGGGATCTTTTATAGCTGGGACCGCTCCATCTTTCAGTATCAAACGATGTGCAAATCCAGCGTCGAACTGGGCCTTGTTTATAAAACGTTCATCAACAAACACACTTGTGAAACTCCGTTGCTGCTCCGGAAAAACAAACTGTATCCACTGTTTACAATAATGCTGGGTTCTTTAGGAAGCTGAACAAAGTTATCTTTCCCTTACAACCAAAAACACACTTCTTTGGATTGGAGACATTGCTGGTGCTGTGTGGCAGCGCTGGTGGATGAAGCGTGATCTCACTCTTGCTCTGGTCGATGCGTGCGCGGATGCGTTCTTCCGGGAGAAATGCCCATATAAGGAGTTCCACCCTCGTTTACGTCATTAAGAGCCACTATCGAAAAAAAACTCTCCGAAACTTGTACGAACCCGGAAGTACGATTTTTGGCACAGAAATACTCTGTCATACGTCCAAAAAGTTTTTTGAAACTTTTTCCATGCTTACCATGAGAATCCAACTCTTCAACAGTGTAAATAACTCAGAATGCATGAAATAGCATTAGACCCCCCCCCCCCTTTAAGTAATGATCAGCATATTCACCCCAGCCTAAATTAATATTTAATCCACTTCCAGATTTTGTGCAGAGCGGCTGCGCTCACTCCTGAGGATGCTGGAGATCGCAGACATTGCTGACTTTTCAGCCATTACCTTGATCTCACACTTTGTCACACTTGTCAGCACTTATAGCAAAGGTAACAAAGCATCATCCTGCCTTCCTTCCATTATAAAGCTGTGGTCACATAAAATTTAATTCTGTGAATTTGCGCTGGAGAAATCCAGCAATTTCAAAGGAAATCTATATGATTAGGGTTTGTGCATGTGAGCAAACAGTTTCCCTGTGCAGATTTTGCAATGTACGGAAGTTCTAAGCGGCCATGCATTATTATTTTTTTTCCTTCTTGTTTTCTCGTTATAACGACTTATTTTTCTCGTTATATTGACATTAACGAGAGTTGTTTTCTCGTTATAAACGACTTATTTTCTCGTTATATCGAAATAACGAGAGTTGTTTTCCCCCCTCTTCCCTCGTTATAACGACTTATTTTTCTCGTTATATCGACATAACGAGAGTTGTTTTCTCGTTATAACGACTTATTTTCTCGTTATATCGACATAATGAGAGTTGTTTTCTCGTTATAACGACTTAATTTTCTCGTTATATCGACATAATGAGAGTTGTTTTCTCGTTATAACGACTTATTTTTCTCGTTATATCGACATAATGAGAGTTGTTTTCTCGTTATAACGACTTATTTTCTCGTTATGTCGATATAACGAGAGTTGTTTTCTCGTTATATTACTTATTTTCTCGTTATATCGACATATCGAGAGTTGTTTTCTCGTTATAACGATTTATTTTCTCGTTATATCGACATAACTAGAGTTGTTTTCTCGTTATAACGACTTATTTTCTCGTTATATCGACATAATGAGAGTTGTTTTCTCGTTATAACGACTTATTTTTCTCGTTATATCGACATAATGAGAGTTGTTTTCTCGTTATAACGACTTATTTTCTCGTTATATCAACATAACGAAAGTTGTTTTCTCGTTAAAACGACTTATTTCCCCCTCGTTATCTCGACATAATGAGAGTTGTTTTCTCGTTATAATGACTTATTTTCTCGTGATCTCGACATAAAAAAGTTGTTTTCTAAGTTACAAAACTGCGCCAACAGGTGGCACTTCTGAATATAACTGATGGGGTGTTGTATGCTGTATGTCCACTTTACTGTACTGCGTTTGGGATAAAATATGAACGACCTCGTGATCGCTATAATTTGTACAGTTTTGTTCATTAGGCTACTGACGTTTAATTAATTCATAAATGTTAAATGCTTGAATCAATATGACTATTTTGTGTATTAAGTTCTTGCTAGATGCATGATTTTCACCAACGCGTTCTGTGTCATAAAATAATAACTGCTTATTAAACCAAGGTTGACGTCACTGTATTCTCTTTGCACCTATATCTTTATTTGTGCTTCTTTGAGGTACATTATTGTTAGTTAATAAGTGGGGGTGTTCTGTTTATCTACAGTAGGACAGGCTTCAAAACGACGTAGGCTATTTGTAATGTTCCTCTTTTCCTTATGATTAATCTTTATTGTTAATCATTAAATGTATATTGATAAAAAATTTGATTTATATGTAAAGTGTATAGGCTAATTTAATTCAGTGATGTTCTACAGTGTTGTAATCTTTTGTGTTTTCTACATTTCTTTGTGGAAACCACACAAACACACACACACACACACACACACACACATACACACAAACACACACACATACACATAGCTACACATGGATGCTCTTTTCAAACAGAAGTTTGTAACGCACATGATATCAGTCACAGTATTTAATGACTACTAAAAATTACAAATTATATATAATTTTCTCTCAAATAAAAGGAAATTGAAAGTGAGTTGAATCCAAGCAGCTCTGAAAGATTTTAGAATAGTTCTGCATCCTGAAGGCGCTCCGCCTGTGTTTGCGGTGTTGCTTTGACCATTTAAACATGCTAATTACACAAACAAATTGTTTAGCGTACTGTCTCTGGAAATATCAACTGTGATTGATCAGCCTTTATTTTTGTATTGTAGACGCTATTACTAGGCGAAGCTAAATTTGCTGAAATATCCACGACCTAGGCTATAGTAAGAGCGCATGGTTTATCTGTCCAGAGATTGAGTTCGTTACTATAACAACAGTAAATCAAACAATCATTGTAAAAAAAAAAAAGTTGGTCGATATAACGAGAAAAAAGTCGTTATAACGAGAAAACAACTCTCGTTATGTCGATATAACGAGAAAATTAAGTCGTTATAATGAGAAAACAACTCTCGTTATGTCGATATAACGAGAAAATAAGTCGTTATAACGAGAAAACAAGAAGAAAAAAAAAATAATGCATGGCCGCTTAGAACTTCCGTACAATGTGTTCAAGTCTTGGATTTGTTTTATTTTTTTGACCCGTGAAATCACCATGTGACCACACCTTAGCACTGCTAATATCTCAGACTCCCCTCAATCTACTTATGATTTCCTGCAAAAGCGAGTTCTTATGTGTAATTGTTCTCTTTTAGGCTTTACCATCATCATTGAGCCCTTTGAAGATAGAACGCCAACAATAGCAAATCCTGTTCTTCACTTCAGGTGCATTAATTCTGCTCTAATACAGTTTCTCACGCATTTTCTATTATCTTTTTAATTTAATTTATTAGTTTTGTCACTAATTTTGGATTCTTTCTATGCAGTTGCATGGACCCCTCTATCGCCATAAAGCCAGTGTTTGGGCGCTTTTAATCAGTCATTATCACATCAGGGGTAAAATGTGCTCCTCAATCCATATGCCCCATCTTTCCATGAATACTAGATTACATACACACTGCTCACTAATCTCTTCATTGTAATCCCACTGTAACACTCATGCCATCTGTGTAAGACAAACTCCACTTTCACCTTAAAGCGTGCAGGCCGCATTTAAAATGGGTTTGCTTTAGCTTGCTAATTTTAGTTTAATGGGGAACCTTTTATACAACATCTGTAGCCTTTACTTCTACTGTTATTGCAAAACACAAATGTTATTTACAATATCTTCTGCAGTTGTTTGTAATAGAAGCTTCACTATTTTGAGTTAGCAAATATTTGATTTAGATCATTTTTGATTCTGTCTCTAAACAGACACTCTCTCCACTGGACATCTACCCACGCATCCTTGATTTCCACCCAGTCACTACAGCATCCTTCACCATGACACTGGCACGAACCTGTCTGTGCCCTCTTGTGAGTTACGACTCACAATGCCACCGTTGTAGTTTACTATTTGAAGAAAGCATTTATGCAAATATTTACATATTTAATAGAGAGTTTCGAATGAAGATATACTGGGCTGGCATCTTTTAAAAACACATTAAATCAGTGATTTTCTGCTGACAAAGCTGCTCAAGGGAAACTGAGTATTTCATTATGTGATTCCAGAAGTATATATATATATATATATACAGTGGGGAAAAAAAGTATTTAGTCAGCCACCAATTGTGCAAGTTCTCCCACTTAAAAAGTTGAGAGAGGCCTGTAATTTTCATCATAGTTATACCTCAACTATGAGAGACAAAATTAAAAAAAAAAATCCAGAAAATCACATTGTAGGATTTTTAAAGAATTTATTTGCAAATTATGGTGGAAAATAAGTATTTGGTCAATAACAAAATTTCATCTCAATATTTGTTATATACCCTTTGTTGGCAATGACCGAGGTCAAACGTTTTCTGTAAGTCTTCACAAGGTTTTCACACTGTTGTTGGTATTTTGGCCCATTCCTCCATGCATATCTCCTCTAGAGCAGTAATGTTTTGAGGCTGCCGCTGGGCAACACGGATTTTCAACTCCCTCCAAAGATTTTCTATGAGGTTGAGATCTTGAGACTGCTAGGCCACTCCAGGACCTTGAAATGCTTCTTATACGAAGCCACTCCTTCGTGGCCCGGGCGGTGTGTTTGGGATCATTGTCATGCTGAAAGACCCAGCCACGTTTCATCTTCAATGCTCTTGCTGATGGAAGGAGGTTTTCACTGAAAATCTCACGATACATGGCCTCATTCATTTTTTCGTTTACACGGATCAGTCGTCCTGGTTTTTGCAGAAAAACAGCCCCAAAGCATGATTTCCACCCCCATGCTTCACAGTAGGTAATGTGTTCTTTGGATGCAACTCAGCATTCTTGCTCCTCCAAACACGACAAGTTGAGTTAACCAAAAAGTTCTATTTTGGTTTCATATGACCATATGACATTCTCCCAATCCTCTTCTGGATCATCCAAATGTTCTCTAGCAAACTTCAGACGGGCCTGGACATTTACTGGCTTAAGCAGGGGGACACGTCTTGCACTGCAGGATTTGAGTCCCTGGCGCGCAGTGTGTTTCTGATGGGAGCCTTTGTTACTTTGGTCCCAGCTCTCTGCAGGTCATTCACTAGGGTCCCCCCGTGTGGTTCTGGGATTTTTTGCTCACAGTTCTTGTGATCATTTTTGACCCCACGGGGTGAGATCTTGCGTGAGCCCCAGATCGAGGGAGATTATCAGTGGTCTTGTATGTCTTTTATTTTCTAATAATTGCTCCCACAGTTTATTTCTTCACACCCAAGCGGCTTACCTATTGCAGATTCAGTCTTCCCAGCCTGGTGCAGGTCTACAATTTAGTTTCTGTTGTCCTTTGACAGCTCTTTGGTCTTGGCCATGGTGGAGTTTGGAGTGTGACTGTTTTGAGGTTGTGGACAGGTGTCTTTTATACTGATAACGAGTTCAACAGATGCCATTAATACAGGTAACGAGTGGAGACAGAGGAGCCTCTTAAAGAAGAATTTACAGGTCTGTGAGAGCCAGAAATCTTTCTTGTTTGTAGGTGACCAAATACTTATTTTACCGAGAATTTACCAATTAATTCTTTAAAAAACCTACAATGTGATTTTCTGGATTTTTTTTTTCTCATTTGGTCTCTCATAGTTGATGTATACCTATGATGAAAATTACAGGCCTCTCTCATCTTTTTTTAGTGGGAGAACTTGCACAATTGGTGGGTGACTAAATACTTTTTTGCCCCACTGTATCTATAATTATATAGCCTACACATAATATCCATACATATATATGTGTTTGTATTTTTAACCATTTTAAACCATTATATTTTTCCAACTTTCAGATTGTTGGCAGAGGGAATGATCAAGTAGCGATGACCTCCAAGTTTGAGACCAGAGAAGATTTTGGCAAGTTGTTTTGTTTTTGTTTGCATTATTTAAAATACATCCCATAGCTGTGATCCGGAATTATGGAAACCTGCTGCTGGAAATGTCTGCCATCGTTCCTGATGGGATCGTTGCATTCTTCACGAGTTACATATACATGGAGAACATTGTGGCTTCATGGTATGAACAGGTATGAAGAGACAACGTGATTCCTTCTCAAATCACTGAAAGTGCTGTTATGATAATCATAACTAATTCTCAACTTATTCTCTTGCTGGATTTGTAGGGCATCCTTGAGAACATCCAAAGAAACAAGCTAATTTTCATAGAAACCCAGGATGCAGCTGAGACCAGCATGGCCCTGGAGAAGTATCAAGAGGTCAATAAACATTGGGGTTTTAATGCTCCCTAATCCAATTTTCTGTAATCGTGTTGAGTGATGTTGACTTTATTTTAGGTTCCCTGTGTTAATGTAATCACTTTTGTTGTCTTTTGCTTTCAGGCCTGTGAGAACGGCAGAGCAATTCTGCTCTCAGTGGCAAGAGGGAAAGTGTCAGAGGGGATTGACTTTGGTGGATACTCCTTCTTTCAATTTTGAGCTTTCTTTATACAGGGTTTCTGCTGGTCTTAAGACTTAATTCACCCTGCCATAAATTAAGGCCTTAGAAAAGTTTTAAATTGGAGCAGAATGTCTTACATTCATAAAATCTTGGCATTAA
Organism: Sinocyclocheilus anophthalmus; assembly: GCA_018155175.1. NCBI lineage: Eukaryota > Metazoa > Chordata > Actinopteri > Cypriniformes > Cyprinidae > Sinocyclocheilus > Sinocyclocheilus anophthalmus. Next base: position 7,405 of record JADLZN010008685.1, on the reverse strand, counting down.
ATGTGCTTGTAAAAAAAAAAGAAGAATATCTTCCTCTGTATTTTTGTTCTTTTTTCCCAGTACAAATATTTAAAGGTCCCATGACATGCTGCTTTTTGGCTGCTTTTATATAGGCCTAAGTGGTCCCTAGTACTCTATCTGAAGTCTCTTTCCCGAAATTCAGCCTTGGTGCAGAATTTCAGCCACTACGAGCCAGTCCCACAATGAGCTTTCCTTAGGATGTGCCATTTCTGTGTCTGTAGCTTTAAATACTAATGATGAGGAGAGAGGCGGGGCAACTGCCATGCTTCGCTCGTTTGCAAGCCATGATGTCTCTCGAGGAAAAAAAAATATTGCGCTCGCCTCGCACAGTAGTAGCTCATTTTCTCATGGGCGGGCCAAACTATCTGGGCGGGCAAAGAAGAGAAAGGGGAGGTAACCTTTCCCCGTATGACTACATAAAGGGAAGATTCCAGATTGGGCTATCTGAGCTTTCATTTTCTCAAAGGCTACGCAGGACACCCAGGGCTCGGTTTATACCTATCGCCATTTCTAGCCACTGGGGGACTGTAGGCAGGCTAGGGGAGCTCCTATTAATGTTAAAAAACCTCATAAAGTGAAATTTTCATGCCATGGGACCTTTAAACATTCTTAAATCAAGATAATTTTACTTGAGGTACCAAATGAGAAGGAAGTTTATCTTTCTGATGTTATTGGCAGATATTTTTGTCTTGTTTTAAACAAATTTTGTGTGCCCTTCCATTACAAATGCCCTTCCAAAATTTTCTTTACTTAGTCTTACCAAGTCTTAAAATTACTTTCATAAAACATGCAGAAAACTTGTTGTAATTAGCAAATTCTTTAAAACAATTAAGTGTAAACATTTGTTCACCAGTTCATCATTTTGGCCGTGCCGTTATCATGTTTGGAGTGCCATACGTTTACACCCAGAGCCGAATCCTCAAGGTTTGTAGAGCTTTTTCTCCCAGATCTCGAATACATTTCTAATTGATAAGATTTCCAATACATTCTGTAATGAAAAGAAATACCCTGACCTGTTTGCTTGAATTAGGGACGGTTGGAATACCTCAGAGATCAGTTTCAAATCCGGGAAAATGACTTTCTGACGTTTGATGCGATGCGCCATGCGGCTCAGTGTGTGGGCAGAGCCATCCGAGGCAAAACAGACTACGACCTGATGATCTTTGCAGATAAGGTAAGTAAACTGATGAGAAGGTAGCATGATTTTTTTTTTCTAAGTTGTTTAATTCTTGTGTTTCCCTCAGCGTTACGCACGAGCAGATAAGCGAGGAAAGCTGCCCCGCTGGATTCAGGAACACCTTACAGATGGAAGCCTAAATCTGACCATTGATGAGACTGTGCAGTTAGCCAAGTACTTTCTATGACAGATGGCCCAGCCCTTCAGACAGGTAACCACAATAACCTTCCTCAGCCTGTTCAATGATCTAAACCTCTCACGCTTAATGTGTTCATTCAATAAGTTGTTCAATTTTTTATCAATTTAAACCAGTTTAAATCATACATATATACACAAAAAGCAAAAGCACAATGATACGTTTACAGCAGGGGTGGGGAACGTTGATCCTGGAGGGCCACTCTCCTGCAGAGTTTAGTTCCAACCCTGAAAAACCCTAGAAAAAAAAAAACCTAAATGCATCCCGAAGACCTTGAATAGCTGGTTCAGGTGTGTTTAATTGGGGTGGAGCTAAACTCTGCAGGACACCGGCCCTCCATGTCCAGATCACTGTCCCCACCCCTGGTTTACAGGGATGAGGTTGTGAGGTACATGTTTTTATTTATGTTGTATTAAGAGTCTTTTTGTCATGTTTGTGTGGCAGGAGGATCAGTTGGGTCTGTCCCTGCTGACCCTGGAACAACTGCAGTCTGAGGACATGCTTCAGAAAATTGCTCAGATCGCTCAACAAGCCTGAGGTCTCTGGTCTGGGAGATGTGTATATATATGTATTCTTTAATATGGTGTTTTCTACAACAAGAAGCATTAATAAATGCTGTTCTTTATCCAGTGTTGTTCTTTACTGTTTGAAGAGAAACATGCTGTCTCAAAACCAGCTGCAGAGGGCACACAAGCACACTGAATTAAGGGGAAGCTACTGGAGGTCACCAGGAGTTGCATACCAGCTATTGATTGGGCCGTATCAGCTGTCAACCACCTAATTATCTGAAAACACCTTTTACACATATTGATTTTAACAGAGGTAGAACAATTTTATTTGGTTCATCAGCAACGTTCAGTATATAAATATACTCCCTATGCTCACGGAATCTGTAACATGATTCAACAATATAGAATGTACAGCTGTTTAGATTATATAACAGCTCATTTGATGTCTAACCTCTCAGTAACTACATCCACTAGCAAGATTCAAGTTATATACTATATATTAGCCCTGTACCCTGAAATTCTGCACATGTAAAATCCTTCCTATTGTGTTGAGAAGTGCTTAAACTAAAGCAACAGCACAGCATGCATAAATATAAAGTACATGTGCTTGAAATTGAAAAATCAAAAGTCCCTTATATTATAGGCACAAGTATGTACCACAATTGGTTGATATTAACTCAGAAACATACAAATTAGTATGCACAACAGCATGTCTTACAATCATCTTGGAATGTAACATCATGGATTACCATTAGGAATTTTTGTGTTAAAGGCACAATATGTAAGATTTTATTAAAATATCCAAAAACCACTAAAACAGTTATATATTTTGCTGACTTGTGTACTTACAAATTACCCAAATGTTTCGAAGAATGTTTAAAATCCAGAGAAATAAGCAATTTTAACTAGTGACACGGACCTTGTCTATAGTGTCATTGTGTTGCCTGCTAATGACGTCATACACCCTCAATTTCCAGTTTAGTTTTTTGTTGAAAACATGGAAACACCAAAGATGCTTTTAAAATGTTTTGCGTTTTAATAGACCGGTGACAACTGCACAGAGTAGCATAATAACATAACTTTCAAACGTCTCTAGTATGATAAAACAGCGCTGCTTTTTCCCCCACATACACACGACCGGAAGCAGTGGAAGCGCTCGACTGTGGCATAATTAAAGCTCCGCTGCTTTCGAGCCATGTGTTTCGCTCGTTCAGCGGCCTCGTTTCACTGCGACGGCTTTCAGCCTCACCCTGCTTAATTCTACTACGTTAATAAATCATTAGATCATCCACGAACATGATTTATGCCCGAGTCCCGTCAGATTGCATCGGCTGTGGGGATGACGACAACTCCCATGATTCCACACTCCGTCACAGCGTCATCAAACTACGCCTTTGTCAATTTGTTTATTTTGAATACACGCCCTCTAGCGGGCGAAATTACATATTGTGCCTCAAGCATTTAGAAGCCATTGAAGATTTAAAGTTGCTAGTTCACCCCAAAATGTAAATTCTGTCATTAATTACGCACCCTCATGTTGTTCCAAAACTGTAAGACCTTCATTCATCTTCGCACTGCACATTTAGGATATTTTTTATGAAATCCGAGAGCTTTCTGACCCTGCAAAGAATTGTTGAATAAAGTAGTTTTTGTTTTCTCTGTGCACGAAAAGTATTCTCAAAGCTTCATAACATTATGGTTGAACAACTGTTTCCCATGGACTTGTAACAATGTTCTTTACTACCTTGCCTGCCTGGCTGTCTAAGCCGTCTGGGAAAGCTCTCGGATTTGATCAAAATATCTAGTTGTGTTCTGAAGATGAACGAGAGGTCTTTCGGGGGTGCGTAAATTATGACAGAATTTTCATTTTTCGGTGAACTATCCCTTAAGGTGGCAAATTTTCAAGTTGCATACGATAGATTCTATTGCCTGGTAGTGTGAGGACATGGAATGTATGTCACATATTGCTACAATATTCTAAGTAAACAGTGGTAAGGTGCAGTTACATTAGTAAAATTATACAGGCAAAAAAATGTCCATTGTCAATAATGTAGCAATGAATTAGGCTTACAAAATAGAGACTCTCACAACAAAGGCTTTCTGTTGGTCAATATAGCAAATTTGTGCGACCAACCTGAACATGAGTGAAACCCAAGTACACAAAAGTCCTGAGTGCATGGATTCCTATTGAAATGACTGGATTTCACCTGCAAAATTATGCTGAACAACAGTAAATGTGACCACACTTTAGGTTAAAAAAAACTGCACCCTGCCTAAGACTGTGGTAATGGTCCTATCTTTGAAATGCAATAAATTATAAATTTCTGTGACATTTTATATTGCAACAGGCTTTTAAAAATGAGTAGACTGAACTGATTTTACAGTGTAAAAAATATTTTTGTAAAGCCAAAGTGTGCTCTCCTTTTCCAGATGCACTTTGACAGACTGCTGTGAAGTGTGTGCATTCATCGTCATATACTATTCCTCATATTATTGTCAAATATGACCTTTGCAGTCATTACAGACCAGCCAGATGTGAGGCTGACATCTCTGCATCAGTCCTGATGTCACATGGCATGTCTGAAAGTTAGCTGTCACCGCTCAGAGATGCACGGCGTGCTAAACTCTGCGTGCTTGAACTCAGACCCCGTGCATCTGTCAGCCTATTGGGCTTCTGAAAAGACAAAATAGACTTTCATTATCCGATAACCATTCTCAATCACCATCCTTTAACTAATTCCTGATTACTGTAAAAGTATGCATCACCCTTCAAAAAATTGGGTCCACTGAGAAGAAAATACTTTTATTCAGCAATTATACATTAAATTGATTCATATAAAGTTCAAAAGAACAGCATTTATTTGATATAGTAATCTTTTGTAATATTATAAATGTTCTGAAAAAAATGATCAGTTTCCACCATAAATTTAGGCGCACGAACTGCTTCACAATGATAATAATACGAAAATGTATTAAGGCACCAAATCAGCCATTTAGACCGATATCGGACGGCTCATATATCAAATAGAAACATTATAAATCATATTATTTCACAATATAACATTTTACTGTATCAAATTAAATGATCAAATACTTGCTCAAATAAATGCAGTCTTAGTGAATATAAGATACTTGAGCAAATTTGAAAGCAAAGACTCAACGCTTACCATATCAGGCTCTTGACTTTCTTTGAGACCCACATTAAGCACATTTAGAGAATTGGCTCTCTTCATCCTGTTTAAAAATAAATGAGTAGTTAAAAATACTGCTCTCTTCTACATCAAAAGTGATGAGAGCTGAACAATAAGCAGAATTTCATTACCCAGCAGCTTGAGGGGCTGTGTCCTGTGTTCCAACTCCTTTCAGTTTCCGAACAAGCTTCTCACTGCTTCGTCTTATAGATTCCCGGAGCTTGGTGAACGATCCACTGCGCTTCAGACTTCCCAGACCATCCTACACACACACACACACACACACAAAAAGTACATTAAAAGGCTATTTCTCCTAATAGAACATGCATATTTGGATTGAAAACATACCTGTCTAGAGCTTCCCTCCTCTGTATGTATCCAAACCGGCCGGCCGTCCCCTATGTGAAAATATTAATTTACTATTGGTCAAGTATGCTTAGCAGGTCAAACTACGGTGTCTAAAACTTCCTCTGAAGGCAGAAGTAAAACTGATTTTACCCTCCACTGAGCCAAACTCCTTCTCATGAGCACGAGTCAGAATCTCTTTATAAAGAGCCTCAGCTTGCCTGTATTTCCCCTGCTTGAGATAACAGGAGGCCTGAAGGGCAAATGAATGGTATATTATATATCATCCATAATATACTACTGCTACCATTATTAAAAAAAACACAAGCATTTGACAAGATACTCATTTCCTATCCTGACTAAACAGCCTGATAAGAAACATCACAATATCCACAATAATCCACACCACTTAGCTCCAATCCATCGATTAACATCCTACGATTCGAAAAGCTGCATGTTTTTAATAAACAAACAAATCTATTCTAGTCTAAATCAGTATAAATATACCTACTGTGTGTAATATGAACAAATGCAAAATAATGATATGTAAGTAAAATGTCAAAACTGCATTCTCCTAGATGTTTCTCGATTTATAATTCTTGTCTGTGTGTTCCCAGCTTTATGTTTTGACAGCCCTGTTAGTGGTCTTGCTTTACTTGGATGGATGGTAGCAGGAGCTTGAGAGAGTTTGAGTCAGTGGTAATGAGTATGTTTTCATCACAGGCTGTGACTGGCTTTAAAACGCTCCTCGCAAGCCATCTGGACGTGTCAGGAGCGGCAGCGTGCTTGAGAGGAGGAGCTGGGAAATCATGTTCATCAAGTGTGTCCACAATCCATCTGGATGACATGAATGTGAGAGCATTGATAAAGCACGCTAAAGTTCAAAAATTAGGGATTATTTAATGTTTTAAAATAGTCTCGTCCATCCTCATCAAGGTAGAATTTATTTGATCCTAATCGTATTTTAAACCGTAATATTGTGAAATATTATTACAATTTAAATAAGAGTTCTTCTGCTGTTCATATATTTTTAAATGTACTTTATTCCTGTGATTCAAATCTGAATTTTCAGCATCATTAACTCCAGTCTTCAGTGCCACATGATCCTTCAGAAATCATCTTAATATGCTGATTTACTGCTTAGAAACATTCTTATTAAATTGTGCTGCTTAATATTTTTGTAGAAAATGTGGTACAAGGTTTCTTTGATTAATAGAAAGTTCAACATTTATTAGAATATCATTATTGACTTACTGTCACTTTTGATTAATCATTTTCAATTGAATGTTTATTAAGTATTTCTTTCCCCAAAAAAATATTACCAATCCCAGACAGTTGAATAGTATAGTGTATATTGTGACCAGTATAGGATAAAACATAATCAACAACTCAACTGTGATTAAGACGCAAAGGGCCTTCACTTTTCAAAACTTAAATGATTAGCAAAACTTTTTAAAGGGTCTTTGAATGAATAACTTTCTTACTACCTGCAAAAAGAATTCTGTGAATATATGTCTTAATGGTAAACTATTGAGATTGCATGGCAAAATAATGTTTTTTTTTTTCTATTTGATCCTTATTTATTTTTTGCATGCTTTAGGAAGAAGTGTGTATCTTTCTGGTGTGGTGTTCTTGTGCATGTATTCTTCAAGATCAGTGTAAGTGTGTACGTAATATTTCTCTTGAATATTTTTTGCATATGAAGCATATCCTAATTTGTGCATTGTCCCTCCAATGTGTCTAACTGGAAAGGTGATGAAAGAGAATTTCTCTAAGGTGCCAGATGGTGAACTGCGTTGAACATGCCGTCTCAGATGTGCAGCTCGTACCTGTTATTCCTCAGGGTGAGATGCACAATTCCTCTTGCTGTCTTATTTTCCCACCTGCATCTCTGACTGTTGGCTGCTCAAAGGTGCCGTTTTTGCAATATATTTGCTATTGTGACCATCAAAACCACTTACTGTAC
>JADLZN010008684.1:0-87664 GCA_018155175.1 Sinocyclocheilus anophthalmus | reverse complement strand
GGAATTCAGGTTGTACCATTTTCCTCACAATGTACACAAAACCTAACCACACTCACAGTCACCTTCAAAACACCTTTCCTTACACCAAATCCAGTGACTCTTTCTTTTGTGACTTCCAGTGACTCTCTCTCTTTCTCCGTTTAGCTTCATAATCACTCTGAATCATCCTTCCCTCAATCTACAGTGGCATTTATGATTAAGACATGTTAACGTAGGGCAAAAAAAAAGTTTCCTTGTCTTAAATCATTTATAGTGCCGTTTCTGGTCAACCTACACACTTTCTAAGAGTCACCGTTTTTTTCCCCAACATTCTTTTGTTTACCAGAGATAGCGACACAAATATGAAATTAACGTAGGCCTATACACTGCCACCTGGTGTCGGATATGATTAAAATAACACCCACTATCCTTCTTACTAAACAATTTCCTGCCCTGTAAGATTTAATTTCATGACTTTGATGAAAAAGGGCCAGTAGAGAGAACTGACAATGGTAAACATACATAGAGGAGGCCTGAGGAGTGTTGTAACACGGGGTGAGTCTTAACACCATAAATTAACTGTGGTGAATAAAATAAAATTCTCTCACCCAGTTGAGATTGTTGATCATTTTAAATACCTTGGCACAAATATAGATCGTAAACTGAGTTTTAGGGATAGCACTAATTATATCTTTTAAAAAATGCATCCAACGTGTGACCGTTCTGGACGTCCACTCTGCGTTGTGTTGATAGTTTAATGAGACCGGTCAACAGAGTCTTCAGACCCATTACCGCGGGAAGTAGGGGTGCTGAGAGTGCTGCAGCACCCCCTGGAGTGTCGCCCACAAAAAAATGGGGGTGCTGGGGGTAAAATAAATGATATTTGATGAACAACTAGGAATTGAAAAAAAATTAATAAAATTCATTTTATTAATTTGTATATTCATTAAAATTAATTGAAAAAAGTATCCTAAGCCTACAATGACAAGAAGCAACTGTTAAACATTAGTCAAGTTGAATCAAATTGACTGTGGAAGTTGTTTCAACTTATTAAACTTCTTAAACTGACTTAAAAAAAGCATTTGTTGCCATGATTTTTTGATTATATCAGTGCCGTCGTCGAGTCTAGGTATGCAGTACATTTGGGCCAGAGGGCAGATGGGGGCCCGCCGGCGAGGGAAGCTTTAATGAAATGAGGAAATGAATTCCCGCAATTTCCGGCTGAATTGCCCCTGGTCCGACAGCTTTACAGCTGATAGATTCTCAGCCAATCCGACTGGAGCCGGGTCTTCTCTCCAAATCTAAATATTCAGCCAATCAGCATGTATGGACATAAACAAAAATAGTGGTTGAGGATTGGTCTTGCGAGAAAGCGTTAGAAAAAAACCTAGACATTAACATTGTTACTGCAAGATCCATATATGAACTAAAAACTGAACACCTTTAAAGCCAATTTATCTTGGTTAATGTTAATTTCTACATATGCTAATACATTTTAACATTTCACATTTTTATAAATTAGCATTAGTTAATGCAGGGGGTCTGTGACCCTGGGGAATCTGCGGCGGTCCTTGCTGCAGGAGCTCCACCAATTATTGTTTGAGCTCAACCAAACCTAAAGCTCAAGTAAATATTGTCTCTCAATATGTAATGTGCAAATATAAAATCATGTAAATAAAGAATGATAACTTTAATGACCAAGTATATCAATTAATTTGGTACAACAGTTATTATATGGACATGTTATTATAGGCCGGGATTAAAATGAAACATTTTTATCAGAGGTCATGGAAGCTCAAAAAATTCCACTGAAATTTTATATTAAATGGAATATAAATAAATAATAAAATGCTAAATAATCATAGAAATGACTTGGGAATTTCAACAGTGAATAAAAAAGCTAGACATGCTATATTTAACTTTTTATTAATATTGTCAGCATTTTTAAATTGAATGGCATCTAATTATACACTAAGCAGACATTGGTCTTTTTATAGAGTGCAGTTTTTATAACATGATTTTTATTTATTTATATGTTCAGTAGACAAGAGCCTGGATCAGTCGTGGAAATTCATTGGTGAAATGTTGTGACTTGATGACTGAATCTGAAGACGACTGAAGACCCTTGTGTTAATTTATCATTAACAAACATGAATTAACATCGAATGTTGTTAATTTTAAGTAAATTATAATATTTAATTTCCAAATTTACATTGGACATCAAGTTATAATACAACACAATGCAAAAACTGTTTATTGTACAACACTCAACAATACAACCAAAAATATGCTTGGTTAAACGTGGAAAGTTATTAGTAAATTAATATTGCAGTTTTCAAGGATGATGGAATGCCATGCAACCTGTTGGAATCTGTCTAAACTGACTAGTTCCTACCAAGTGACGGATGAATTTGTGCCAAAATACCATTTGATGGCTTTGATTGGATGCACAGTCTCCTTTAAGCCTATTTATTTATCCCAATTATTTGTCTATCTGCATTTTATTATTGACAATTAGCAGCGCCCCTTCTCTTTCTCTCTCAGAACAGCCCTGTGACCCATTTTCATAACACAATAGTTTCCCAAGAGTAGAACCACTGCTTTAAGGTAAATCAGATTTGACCCTGATTACTTACTTAATGTTCCTGGTTATTTTGTGAATAATGAGTGCACATTATTTAAAAAAATAAAAAAAGGCAAGCCCCACAATTTTCCTCATGGAGTGTGCCGCTTCACTTGGAAATACGTGAATAAGATTATGGACGTAAATGTATTTTTAATTCGATTTTTAATTAGTTTATTTATTTTTGCAAATGCAACACAGTTGTATCCAAATGTGTCTCTGAAGATCAAATTAGGTCACAAAAGTACTCCGTGAACCTGCAAACATTATATGACAAAGCAAATAAAAATTACAGTGAAAAGGCAATTTCATTATATGTCAATAGTTAACATTTGTGGGATTAGAAATAAGATTTTAAAGCAAATGAGGAATTAAGATTTTGTTATTTAATCTTGCTTTTTATGCATCCTTCAAAAGCTCTTAACCAATCAATCTTCTGGTAATGGATTGAAGTATTTGTGCGTGCTAATGTTCCCCAGAAGAACGACTACATGGACTTTAATGTGTTCACTCACTGTAACCTTTCATACAGGTGTGTGTGTGTGTGTCACTCAGCCTGAAAGTACCTCTATTCTGTGTCACATTTTTAGGTTTTCTACCTAACATGTCTTGATAAATTTTTCTTTTGTAAATCCCTAGGGCAAATTGGATTGAAACAGCTCGACAGAGTGGATAGACCATCAACAGGCTCTTAGAGCACAAGCATACTGTTGCCTGGCAACCCTTACTGATGATTTTATGTTATGCAAATTTGCCGGAATTTACATAAGATTTCATGTTGCTGCACGTTGAGACTAATAGTCTTTTTGTTTTTTTTTGGTGTGATCAAAAAGATTGCACTCCAAAAACGAAAACTCTAATTTCAGAGTTGGGAATCGTGCTTTCTAATGCAAATGTTTTATGTTTGCGTTTGCCAAGTTCAAAACTTCAACCGCTGTTATGGTAATATATTATGTGCTATTAAGATAATCAAGGCATAGCCCTTGTGAAAATGCAAACAGTTCATTACAAATATAAATTTCTAGAGGCTTCAGTATTGAAACAGAAACTCTCATTTAATGCAGCCACTCGTTAAACAGAACCAGCATTCAGAAGTGCTTCTTTAATGTTAATTTAAGCTATCAGCAATAATATTTGTAGATTCAGCAAATCTAAGTATATTAAGCATCTAGTAAAGGAAATAAATGCTAGCTGCTCTCGTTCCTGACCCATATACAGACAGCCGGCTCCTCTGGGGAGGGCTCGTTCCCTTAAGACTTTCCCTCACACCACATAGATCATTTAACCGACAGCGCAAACTCACTGCAAATTTGTTCCAAACTGTAGTTTTCCTCTGAACGCAATTGTTAATAGTTCAGCAGCAGCTGCTGCTGTGTAAAGACATTGGTTTTGATGCTTAGCTGTTATTTACTTTTCTCGTAACAAGATCACGGTAGCGTGTTTCGTGCTGCCTGTCTCCATTCTCTGATTTCCAGGGAACACAATGCCATTATTTTCCAGACACCCCTTCTACAAATGTGACAGATACTGCATGTTATTTTGCTACTTTTGTAAGCTTTCGCAACTACGGATAAAACATTTTGTTTAAAATGAAGATGAACACTCCAGTGCACCTCATGAGAGCAGCCATGTTGAGGTCACATGACCAGCTGAAACCTTAGGCAAATATATTATATTTCCTTTTATAAATGTAGTGCAGTTTTGCATTCATTGCTATATATTTTTATGTGTATCAATATATAGCCATTCATGGTCCATGCGTATATTGCAGTATATTGAAAAATATAAACACTAGTTTCCAATATATGGAAATGTATTATGAAATATATTGCATCATATTTTGCAGTATATTCCCATATATTTTTGTTTTATAAGTGAATACCACTTTCTTTATCTTTGTAACTGTCCAAAGATGTTCTGGGGAAAATTGGATTGTGGAATAAATATATAATAGCTTAATGTATATTTCTAGTGCATTTCTATATGCAGTGCGACACAAACAAAACATTGTGAGTGCACCTCAGATGTTTTGAACATGTTTTTAATTTCAGAGTAGCATTATTTCATTATAATAATAATGTCGCTATCCAAAATATCTTAGTTTAAGTGTACTAAATGCAAGTACTAATGCACAAATTACTGCCAGACAACATTAGTATACTGTCAGTAATAACAACACTTGGTGGGTGTGTGTGTGTGTGTGTGTGTGTGGTGTGGTTGTTCTTCAGCTGCTTGTTACTCACTAGTTCTGGGTCCCTGTAAGCAAACATTTTGTGGGAAACATCTCAGTTCCATTATTAAAGATTAAAAAAAAAACATGCATAGACAATATAAACAACGTTTTCTTTAAAAATCCCCCCCCCCCCTTGAGTAGTTAGAGAAGGGGTGCTTTGGAGGTTGTCTTAGAGCGTGCTTTTAAACGGGATTCTAGACAGTTGCTAAATAACATTATTTTGTGTATTTTTGTAATGAAATGTGTTTATGCGGTTACGGTTCAAAAAACAACTTAGTGTCCACATACTGTACATTATTGTTTCTCCGCTATGCCCCGCCTTTCTGAAACATGTCGATTTTTACAAAGCTCATCGTTCTGAAAAGCGAGGTGTGCTCTGATTGGCCAGCTATCTAGTGCATTGTGATTGGCCGAATACCTCAAGCGTGATAATTGTGATGGAAATGTTATGCCCCTCACATACTGTTGATGTCGTGTCCCGGCCGGAGCGACAAGACAGAAACATTAAAACCCATTATAAAAGAGGCATTTGTTGCATCCAGTGGGGACATAATAAATAAATGATTATAATGACTCGTACTGTCTTTTTACACGTTGCGTTGCAACGCGCCGCATAAACATAAAACCATGTATGCATTTGTAATCTGAGAAATGACAAACAACAAGCCCTACTACACTGCTCAAAAAAATCCATTTGAATCGTCCTGGCAAATCCTTTATATATGAAAACGTACTTACAGGCTGTGAGTCAGCATCTGTGTTTTTGTCAGCATCATAGACTGTATAAGGTATGCATGCGCGCCGAAGGGGAAACAGGGAAACTGACTCACCGGAACAACGGCATTGTAGGCTACTCATAACAGTCCTCGTCTTCCGTAAAATGCGCAGCACACATCTAAATATTTTAGTTGAACTGTTCTGGAACAGTGTTGTAAAAAAAACTTAACCACTGATTTCTATGGGTCCTCTTGGAAGGCCAAACAAAGTAGTTTCGCTTTCACAACGAAACACACAGTGCCTTCGTGACATGGCGGCGGCAACAACAATACAGCAGCGAGAATAAAAGGTATGCCTTCTTTCTTTGCGTGAACATGTGAGCGGGGTTATGCAAATCTTCCCACATAGTGATGTAGGCATGTGGGGGCGTGTTTAAACGAGGCAGTTTAGGAGGGCGTGGACGAGTCTTAAATTTATAAAGAATATCTCTTTGGGTTTTGAGAATGTAGTCTTTGCAACTTTAGGGATCTTATCTAATCACGAACAGCTTGTAACACTTCAAAGAGAAAGGAGAACTTGAAATCGCATCATATGACCCCTTTAATAAACATCACCGTAATGGGAATGAATCTCCCAAAAAAGCTATCATTAAGGAATGTAATAAAAGCACCAGTGCCAGGCAAGCCAGCATCTGTGACATGAAAATAATTTAGACTCATCTTTCAGTTCATAAAAGCAGATAAATATCTTATGATTGAGGTTTCTATGGAAAAGTGACTGCGCTGATGATGTTACACAGACACACTGTTTCAAAGGTGCAGCCACAAAACCCAAACATGATACTGCACAAGTTAACATGAGACTAATTTGTCTAAAAATCACTTACAAAGCCTGCCTGTGCAAACCTATCCAACTTTCACACAACACACACAATCTGTAATATTTGACTGTAAGTGCCCTGCGAAATGTGGACATTACAGGATATTCCTCCATGATTCCAGTTCAAAGGGAACGTACACGTTACATTCAAAGGACATTAAAGTGTGCGAGACGTGAATTAATATTTATTTACAGAGGTATATTATGTCCCACTTCACGCTTCTCTAGTAAGTTTAGTTTGTGTGTGAAGACGCTGCAGGCAGCGGCGCAGCGCAAATCTGTAAATGAATATTCCGAAGTGAAGTAAACTTCAACGGATTTCCCCTGCTCAGATAGTAGGGAGCAATGGACACTGTGTAGGGACCATGTCAATTGGAACACAGTTCATGCACGGAGCTCACTTCTAACGAGATGATCTGAATCAGGTATTTTAACAAAGAGAGACGTGCAAAACATGCAGAGCGGGGGTACGCGAGGACTGGAATTGAGAACCGTGGTCTAGAACAATTCTTACAAATATAACACGACGTAGCTGGGCACCGCGGACAGACGCCGAACGGCGCCGCCGGTGTGCCTACACTCATAGAAAATAATGTATTTGAATTTTAAAGACGTGGCGCGACGCTGCGCTTCTCGTCCGGCATGCGACCGCCTGAAATGCCTTTCACCTTCATGCCCAAACGTCTTTGTTTGGGCTTCCGAAAGCGGATGATGTCAGGAAACAGTGGTTGCAATTTACTTTTTAACTCTGTTCCTGAGCATTATAACCCCAATTTGCTATTGTGTGCTGCGCATTTTACTGAGGACAGCTTCCACAACACGAGTGAGTAGTGCCGGATTCGCCAAAAGCTTTTGTTGAAAGACGGAGCAAGGGGCGTGGCAGTAATGAAACACCGTCTAAGCTGTTCGCCAAATCACAACGCACTGGGGGACGCTAACCAATCACAACACATTTTGTTTTTTGGAAGGTGGACCTTCATCAAAGCCGGAAATAATCGAGCCGTTTGTGCCAGGATGGGGAGAAAGGTATTGTCATAATGTAAATTATGTGAAAAAATAATGCATTTTTCAAACCACCAAGCATGAGAGCATGTTCTAGTACACCCCCAAAACAAAATCAAGACTTTGTAAAAGAGCATAATAGGACCCCTTTAAATATAATAGTATAAACTCTCCATGGTCAAAAAAAGTAATATTGTTCAATGGTTTGACATGGTGCAAGCATATTTGTTAGTGATCAAATATATACTATATATATCTATCTCGATATATATATATAGTGGGTATGGAAAGTATTCAGACCCCTTAAATTTTTCACACTTTATTATATTGCAGCCATTTGCTAAAAATAATTTAAGTTAATTTTTTTTTCCTCATAAATGTACACACAGCACCCCATATTGACAGAAAAACACAGCTTTGTTGACATTTTTGCAGATTTATTAAAAAGAAAAACTAAAATATCACACGGTCCTAAGTATTCAAACCCTTTGCTCAGTATTTAGTAGAAGCACCCTTTTGATATAATACAGCCATGAGTCTTTTTGGGAAAGATGCATCAAGTTTTTCACATCTGGATTTGGGGATACTCTGCCATTCCTCCTTGCAGATACTCTCCAGTTCTGTCAGGTTGGATGGTAAACGTTGGTGGACAGCCATTTAGGTCTCTCCAGAGATGCTCAATTGGGTTTAAAGTCAGGGCTCTGGCTGGGCCATTCAAGAACAGTCACAGCGTTGTTGTGAAGCCACTCATTCGTTATTTTAGCTGTGTGCTTAGGATAATTGTCTTGTTAGAAGGTAAACCTTCGGCCCAGTCTGAGGTCCTGAGCCCTCTGGAGAAGGTTTTCGTCCAGGATACCCTTGTACTTGGCCGCATTCATCCTTTCCCTCGATTGCAACCAGTCGTCCCGTCCCTGCAGCTGAAAAACACCCCCACAGCATGAGGCTGCCACACCATGCTTCACGGTTGGGACTGGATTGGAAAGGTGATGAGCATGCCTGGTTTTCTCCACACATACCGCTTAGAATTAAGGCCAAAAAGTTCTATCTTGGTCTCATCAGACCAGAGGATCTTATTTCTCACCATCTTGGAGTCTCCATGCGGACTTTCATGTGTCTTGCAATTCCGTCGGGCCACTCTTCCATAAAGCCCCAACTGGTGGAGGGCCGCAGTGATGGTTGACTTTCCACAACTTTCTCCCATCTCCCGACTACATCTCTAGAGCTCAGCCACAGTGATCTTTAGGTTCTTCTTTACCTCTCTCACCAAGGATCTTCTCCCCCGATAGCTCAGTTTGGACGGACGGCCAGCTCTAGGAAGGGTTCAACGTCTTCCATTTAAGGATTATGGAAGCCACTGTGCTCTTAGGAACCTTAAGTGCAGCAGAAATTTTTTTGTACCTTGGCCAGATCTGTGCCTTGCCACAATTCTGTCTCTGAGCTCTTCAGGCAGTTCCGTTGACCTCATGATTCTCATTTGCTCTACATGCACTGTGAGCTGTAAGGTCTTATTATAGACAGGTGTGTGGCTTTCCTAAGCAAGTCCAATCAGTATAATCAAACACAGCGGGACTCAAATGAAAGTGTAGAACCATCTCAAAGATGATCAGAAGAAACGGACAGCACCCGAGTTAAATATATGAGTGTCACAACAAAGGGTCTGAATACTAAGGACCATGTGATATTTCAGTTTTTTTTTTAATAAATCTGCAAAAATGTCAACTATTCTGTTTTTTTCTGTCAATATGGGGTGGTGTGGGTACATTAATGAGGAAAAAAACGTAACTTGAATGATTTTAGCAAATGGCTCCAATATTGTTAAGGTAAAAATTTAAGGGGGTCTGAATACTTTTCGTACCCACTGTATATATATATATATATTATATATAATTAGATATAATATATTATATATATATATATATATATATTTTTTTTTTTAGCGGTGTAATTTTTTAAGTGTTGAACCAGGGTTGAACATGTGAAAACGGAGGTGTGTACATAGTACATGTATAGCATTTGAAATAGCACATCTTCACACAAAAAAGATGTTGAAAAAAAATATACAGATATTTTTAACATTGCTCTGCACACAAGACTCTGTAGTTGACGGTGATATCCCGTGGGTACGAGAGAGGACGTACCAGTCGCTCTCTTCTCTGTATATCGCTCCAATGTTGGCTTGTTACATACCTCCTTTTCTACATATTTTCTTGTTGGGTTTTCTGGCACATTCCTTGGATATTCTTTTGACTGTAAAATGAATAGAAGACTACAAAATAACAGAAGGCTCTGGAAGAAACGTTTGAGGAGAACATGCAACATCGTCACTCCCCCTCCCCACAAGAACAACAAAGAGAACCTGTCCAGAGCGTTAGCTGGGGTGCTTTGTCTTTTAGGCAGAAAATATTCCAAAACAGGTGGAATTGATTTGCTGCACCCTGGAACACAGGAAGCCTAGTTTCACATGCACTGCTATATAAAACCCTTTACAAGCACAAAATAAACTCTTCTTCCTCACAACTTCTGCACCGCTGCATCACTCCAGGTTTTGCGTGAGAAATGCATGGCTCTGTTGCACGACGCACCAAACGTGCTTTGACAACAGATGCAGAGAAGTGTGCTCTACAACCTTGGAAGTTTTTTTGACTTCAGATTAATTTTAGCAACAAAAAGCTTATGAAGCTTTCGATGACACAATTGGATCTGTTCCAAAACATAGCGCACTACCCGGACAGCATTTTACCGCATGCATCAGAGGTCTGTTGGTTCCAAAAGGTAGGCAGTAACATTATGCTGGCTTTTTGGATATCTCAGATCTCTAAAACGCAGCAATGCATTTATCCTAAAAAGTGAAGGCAATCCCAGAATGCACTGCACTGAGCTCACTGAAAAATGGTGGACTCCAATATCTGTGTCTACTATGCCTTATTCTGCTTATTAGAGTACTACTGTGTCATTAGTTTAACAACTTGCTAATGTTAAACTCAATTGAAATCAATTGTCAAGTCTCCCATGAGCTTAATGTGAGGAGTGTTGTTTGTGTGCTTACGTTGTGTGCTGTATTTCAGTAAGGATAGGGGGTGTAGCAACCATTTTTATGTCATCCTTTTTAATCCACCCCACTTTTTGGGAGATGCTGTAATCATTGTCTTTTAAGAGTTTTGTTTAGCTTGGCTACAAAACTATAATAAAAATGTAGCTAACCAAGCCTCAGGCAACTGGCAGCGATGGATGCATAAACAGCACTTGGTAATCCTGCTACAGCTAGCACCAATTGAAAACATATTTTTTGAGAGTTTTATCTTTGAGCTGGGGTGGAATCTGCTAATGCAAATTTTAAGCAATGACAAACAGCATCTTTGCTGCTACATAATGTGACCCAGGCATCGATTTCAGGTACAGTAGTATTTTTCTGTGCATGCGCACACAAACTGATACGGCTCTTTGGATGCCCTCATAATGAACTTTACGCATTCGTAGCATCAAAGTATCCGCTTTCCTTCAAAGTCTTCTAGCCTTCTCAAGCATGTACGCGTCCTTAGATGGCAGCTCACTTGGTTTTGGAACAGAGCTTGCGCTTTTGCTTTCAAATCTGTAAGAGTTTGTAAGAAATGCTCTTTGTACTGGGGAGATATTTGCGAATGCAAATGTTGAACTTGATCATCAAATTACCCTCATTCGTTTAAAGATCTTAAGTTCCTGGAGACAGGCTTTGAACGTTAACAGAAGAAAGTGGGACAGTAAAGGGTCTTACATGGTTAGGACTGATGCCACAGGCCTCTTGTGTTCCAGAACATTTTTGCAACTCTACAAAAGGCTCATTCTGGCATCAAGCAAGCTAATCTCGGATCGCTAATCCCCCAGAACAGTCAAGACAGTGAGGAGAGGGAGGTGCACCAAGATCATTACATTAAAACTTCATGTCAGATTAGAATCTGAGCTCTTACTTTAAAAAGATTATTTTCTCCTTGATTGCTTTCTTCTAGCTTTCTTTCTTTCTTTCTTTTTGGTTTGCCTTCTTGAACAACACAAAAGAGGAACCCGTAACAGTGGCATGGAAGGGAAGAGTTGATGGAAAGACTTCATGGCAGATCAAGTCAAGATGAGGAACGGAAATGGTGTACACAGACACGACATGCACCAGACAACAACTCATGCTTCAAACACAACACACTGGAAGTGACAGAATGTAATAGCGAGAGGCTATTTTTTCTCCGTTATACCCGACACACTCACCATCCTCCGTTGGAACATAGATGTTTAGATACAAACAATCCTCGTTTTGATCTTGTATGTAAGTGGCAACTATATCCAAGTTAAAGGTGAACCAGATTGGCATCATGATCTCCGGAACGGCGTTGTGAATGTTTTGCGGGCACACCGGTGCGAAATGAGTGGCGTTCTTGATCCCCGACCAAGACAGGGGCGGCTCAGGGGGAAGGAAGCGTTTCTCCCCCATCGGCGGGGCGGCATACGGCACGCCCAGGTACTGGTCCACCGGTCCCAGGATCTCGCTGGGCAGCGGGACCCGCGCGCCCCGTAATTTCCCATACTGCGTGTTCACGGTGGGGTTGTAGCTTTGTCCCCTGATGAGCGTCACGCACCAACAAAAAATCCATATCCACAGAGAAACGTCATGAGCCCTGCCACTACAGCAGTTCTGCTGGTGCAAAAGGAGCCGGTTTTTGCGCACCGCCAACCCCATGGTCCGTAAAAATGCTAGATGCCGACGTACGCCGAGAAACTCCTCCAGCACGTGTCTCCTGCCTTCAGACCCTCAAACTCAGCCGGATTACTCCTGTCATTGAAGAAAAACACATACAAGCGCCGCTCCGTTCCTCTCCGGAAGAATCCTCATTCGCTGTACAGTATTCTCATCAGATCCTCTCTCCTGCAGGAAAAAAAAGAAGACAGGAACATTTTAAATGGGAAATTGTTTTTTTTTCCTTTATGCACATAGAACTGAACACATAAATATGACAGTGCTCTTAATGCATCCAAAGGCCTGCACAACTCATGCAAATAAAAGCTCTACTGCAGGTTGATTTAAACATCCCGACACTCTCCAGAAACTGGGTGGTTCACAAATGGCGGATCATAACTGATAAGATTGTAAAGGATAAACATAAAATGCAACTAACCATTTAATCCTGCATAGTTAGGATAGCAAAATAGTAACTGCACCCCACTGATGTCAAAGCATGTGTGTTCAATTAAACTCGACAGTATTTTGGTTCATCAGTTATTTGGTTAAAATTAGCCGGTAGCTAAATTAGGCAGATGCGATCATGGAAAGTGGCTGCGTCTGAAATCTGAAGGTAACAAGACACATCAACCCAATGATCGTGTCACATCCTATCAACTGAGATACCATCTCAGATATAGATGTGTCCTTCACTGCCTATGATATCCTGTGCTTTTGATTCTGTGAGCTAAAAAGTGAAATTGGTGGCTGGTGGTTAGTTTGTGTATAAATTAATTTTTTGAACACATTTTCTTTTCTAGGGAGAAATTTGCATTTTAGAAATTAAATATTCGCTTAGCTCTCTCTCTTTTGTTGTATTTTATTAAACCGTTATGCTGCCGCAGAAGTCTGTCTGAAATCAGGTGTGTGGAAGGGTACCTTCTTCGTACAAACGCTGCTCGTAAAGTCATAGCACAGATAAGCAGCAAATGGGGGGAAGCAAGTCAGCTGCCTAAGTTTTCGGACGCAGCCAGACTGTGACATTCTCTCATCTTCAAGTTCCACAAACAAATCTATGCAAGGTATAGAAAAATAAAACCCAGACTACATTTGTGCCAACCAAATATTTAAACAACAAAGAAAATCTTGAACTAATTACTTGGCAATGGACTTGTTACTGTTAAGCTGATAGTGCTCTTAGTAATATTTATGCATTTAAACGTTTGATTTTTAAGGTCATTTTATTTCTTTTGTACAATAAACTATTTTGGTACCATGTTTATGGCCTAAACCAAAACCAGTTGAGAGCTACTCAATCAGTAAATAAAACATACTGTATGAGGGTTTCCCATCAAGCCAAAATATCAACATCTCTGTCCAAGTTTGACAGAAATGTGTTAAATAAAAGATTTTTCAGGCACAGGTCCCCTGTCCCCATCTCTGGAAAGCTGGTATTTGTAAGTGGCTCGCGGGTGCCTGTGCTAACACTGTAAATGCTAATGATGAGGAGGGTCGTCCCCAGCGGAGAGAAAATCTTCTCTGCTCAGCTACTGATCAATTTTCAATTTTTAAAGCTTAAGACCCTCAGACCTCCATCCCTCGGAGGGCTTGGAATAATAACATGGAGAAAAGCCGGAGTTTAGTAGCGGATATTGCATTCCAAAATGACTCTGTAAATGATTTATAATGTATCTAGTGGAGCAGTATCCACCAGACGAGAGGCAATATCAATCTTCCTGGAGGTGCACTTATCACTCCACAACTCCTATCCAAACTTGGGCTGATTTGCACAAAGCCTGGCAGGAAGTTCTTCATCCTCCACCTCATCAT
Source organism: Sinocyclocheilus anophthalmus (assembly GCA_018155175.1). Taxonomy (NCBI): domain Eukaryota; kingdom Metazoa; phylum Chordata; class Actinopteri; order Cypriniformes; family Cyprinidae; genus Sinocyclocheilus; species Sinocyclocheilus anophthalmus. The sequence continues at coordinate 73,720 of JADLZN010008684.1, read as the reverse complement.
CCACACACACTTGCTGCTGCCTGTAATCGACTGGTACCTGTGGACGGTACAGCTGATCTCCAGAGAGAAGACGGAGCGGAGGAGTTGAAGCGGAGGAATTGTTCGGCCCAATCTTGGCAGACTTTAAACATACTGTTTTCTCAAACTCATGACTTGTCCTGCTCAGTTACTACTCGACTGAGAAGTGATTTTAACAATTGATTTGGGAACTAAACAGAACTGATATTTTTCCCTCCAGCAGACGTGTTTAAAGAAATGTATTCTTGTACACTTAATGTAGATACACTTGGTCAAGATGCACCATGCCATGTTCATCCATGATGATTGGCTATGATAGCAACATTTGATGTCACAGATGTTAAACCTGTTACAATGCATCTTTAAACAATGCATTTGAATATACAGTAAGCATGTTGGAAGTGTAAAACCATTACTTTGAGCAAATAAGAGTTTACATTTCATTTAGTTTCTCAAACAAAACTATTGTATTGTACTGTACTGTCTTGCACTTTTATGATACGTTTAAATTGTTGGAGCCCCCAAACCCCACCAAACATTATAGAACATTATAGAAACTCCTCAAATCATTTTTGAATAGGCAAGCACCATTCAGCTTTTTATGAAAATGTAAAAGCCTAGTTCATAAATAATTCAGCTAAGATGCTGCTATGATGCCAGGTCAATCCCGGTCAACTACCAACCCCTTCTCTCCACATTAAAGTTCCCACTTGTCTAAAACATACAACTTCATTGTCCCTGATGTGGTGAAACCAGGCAGCGTCCAACACCTGAGACTCTGTTTCCAGCTGATATTAAAATGCGATTGTGTTGACCTAATCACAAGTGTTCCGCCAAGACGCATTACTGTTTCCACCCGATATGAACATGCGTTTCAAATGCGTCTCCTGTGAACACTTGTTGTTGAATTTCAATGAGACCCTCCCCTCTTATTTTGTCACACTCCACATCACTTTCATGGGAGCGCATAGGGCTCACATTCAGGGACTCACATACTCACATATTAGTGTCTATACTGTACACAGCAGCATGGTTATGGTTATGTATTTTGTATGTGTAGCTACAAAGTAGCTAACACTTAACAGCCTTGCAAATATTGTGCATTCTCAGCTGCCTGTCCTTTTATTTGCAAGTTGCTTTTCCACTTTGTAATGACAACACACCTTAAAGTCTCATTCCTTCATGCCCTTAGTCACATGGTACCTGAGCCACTGAGATCAATGACAGATAGCGTTCTCCAGGCCGTATTCCAGAAAGTAGAGTTAACTTATCAATATAACTTATATAATATAAGTTATTTAAATATAGCTTGTGCAATCATTTTTTTAAAACTTGCAACTTTAAACTTTAACAAAGTTGTTATCGCTGTGAACAATGAGATATATGGTTTGGATAAACACATTAGTATAGGGACCAATTCTCACTATTAATTAGTTTCTTATTAGCATGCCTATTATTGACATTTTGGCTGTTTATTAGTGCTTATAAAGACATATTCTGCATGACCATGACGAGTATCTGCACCTCAGTATGTTTAGTACATTTAAAACAGGGTGTAAATAATAACGTATTGAGTGTAAATTATAATTTTTATTCAAATTATTAAATGGATGCCACATCATTGGGACAATAAAGCCCTCCCTACACCTATCCTAACCCTACCCGATACTTTATTTTTTAACTTTTCGATTATTTCCTTCATTTTTGTTGAAAATAAATGCCTTTCCGATGTGAGATGAGATCTGTAAAGAAAGAAAAAAATTTCGGCAAAAGGCGGGTTCGATCTCGGGTCGATCACGTCAAAAGGAGCACACCTCATTAGAGACACCACTGGAACTTGTGATGTCTTGTGGGCGTCTTTTGTAATGTTGTCTAGCCCAATCACACATTGATGGGCGGAGTTAGTATAAATAGCCTCTGCCAACAAGGTGGGCTATTTGCACTTAGTGTAAATAGACAATCCGTAACTGGCCATAAGCTGTTTTGCTAAATTCCTATAAAAATGCAGGATAACATGATTTGTATTGTACGGTTCTTCAATAAGGAATACATCTTGTAGTAGGTAATGTAATACTGGCTATTGAAGAATGACTAATAATCGGCAGCCAGACGTTTCTGTTGTAGATTTGATTAGTATTCTTCTACATTAAACTTTATTGCACACCTCACTGTCGAGACTTGTGAATCTCCGTCCCTGATAGTGTGAATTATGACCGTTATGGGAGTGTGCATTGGGACTCATTGTCAGCAGCCAGCACATAGTACACTGCATAATACATGGTCACATCTTAACACCCTCTGTGGGAAACACAGCACAGAATATGCAGAGCTGTCGTCACCATTATCCTGAAACTAAAACTATAGATAAATATATCATATCAAGTCACATTCTAACATGGAAGTAGGTAGAAACTCACAACAAGAAAGGATTTGCAGCACATCAGACCTACACCCACGCTAATTCAGCTCTGTAATAGATTTGTGCCTAAACATTATGTATTTCAAGTAAAAGAGTAATTACTAAAGACTGAAACATGATGGCACAACCTGTATCTCCACCTGAAAATAAAATGGAAAGGGCTGCAGAAGACAAAGCCTAAGGGAAAGAAAACTTGGTTTCCTGGTTCAAATAGGCATGACCTGAGGCTCCAAAACTATCAACTCAACATAAAATCACACATGAAGGTGCACAAGATAACAGATGAGACCCTGACTGTGTGTTGTGTGATAACACCACAGGACAATGAGGACTGTATAATAGAACGACCTGAATATGTGATATGAAATGTGCAGAGAATAACAAAAAGAATAACATCAACAGAAACAATTTCCCAGTACGTTTTTAAATTCAGTAAGCCTAATGGTGCGTTTGCACTGACAGCGATTTGCAGAGGCAAAGCGATCAGAAGTCATTCATTTCCAGCGAGAGCTGGTGATTTGAGCAGACGTGAGTGACAGCTACCGTGAGCAATGCAACACATCTCGCGTCGAGCTGAGCAGTGTCACTCGTACAAGAGCAGTGACGTGATGCGGTGACTTTGAACATCTTCATCCTGGCAACCGTGCCCTGATTCACACTTCCACAACGACCGTCATTCACACCACAGGGAGGTTTACTGTTATAGTCTTGTTTCGTCACACACTGTGCATGATGAGGTTAACTGTCGGGAATCCCTGTCATCCTACAACTAATGAAACACTCGCACTGGAAGCAAAATGTTCATTAAATGGAAATCAAAGGTATTAGGCATCAAATATAATGTAAATAAATTAATTTCACTGACTCTTAAGTGAACATACTGTTAATGCTAACAGCTACGCACATGTGCTACATTTACGGAATTATGAGAATGTGATTCAGAGCTGTAATTCTAATAAATGTTCTTCTTCAAAGTTGAGTTTTTAAAAAAAAAAATGAGAACAAATGTATGTGTAGTCACATACACCTGAATAAAAAAGAAGAAAAACTTAAAGGGGTCATTAACTGAGAAATCAAAATTCCCTTGATCTTGGACATATAAGAGGTAATTGTACTATAAAAAAGTAAGTCTGTAAGTTTCAGAACTCAAAACGTTCCCGTTATTTTCCCCCACCCGATGCAGGATTGGTCAGACAAGATATGAAGAATAGAAGACAATGCTGTGCACCGACGTAATATTGGATCCGACAGTTAAGTCGCAACCACAACGTCGTGACAGTAACTTTGTCTTATTACGACTGATTTCCGTATGCATTTGTCAGCTATTATGCTCGATTTTGATATGCACCCTGAGATAGAGTAATTTATGCGTCCATTTTTAAGGATGTAATGTTGGCAACCATACACAATATTAGGCCAATCATGCACAGTGGGCAGTTTACTTCTGATCGACAACATCCACAGCTATTCAAAACAGAGCGCTGTTGCATGAGGGAGTTATTATTTTTTTCATGTCTTAGTGGATCACACAGAGAGATTTTGACAGAATATTCCTGACTGACATTCACATGCAGTGGTAGTAAAGGGGACAACACAATGCAAACCCCCAAAGAGTACAAATACGAACAATTGAAATTACTATAAACAGAGTCCGTGATTTGTGTACAAGCCTTCTGACACTATAGGATATCTTTGTGTGAGGAACAGTTATTATTTACAGAAAATCTTCCTCGCAGCCACAAAAGGAAAAAAAAAACATTTGCACTTTTGATTTGAAATATAGCTCTTTAGTGGTATGCACTTTTTTTGTCAAACATAAATGGTGCTTTTCTGCCATTTTTGGAGCTCGTGTCCATCCCCATTCACTTCAATCGCAAAATCTGCTTAAACATTCTGATAACATCATCTTTAGTGCTCCACAGAAGAAAGTCAGACATTGAATTGGCATGAGGGCGAGTACATGATGACAGAATTTAAATTTTTGGTGATCTTCTTTCAAACACCTAGCCTATATTTTCAACCATGGGAAAAAGTACAGAAATGCAGAAAAAAAGACAGAAAATATTGTTATTTCATGTGGGTGGGCCTTGCTGCGAGTAATAACGCCAGCATGCAGACACACCGCTGAGTCTACAAGAGGCTTTTCAGAGTCTCACAGGACTGAGTTTGTGCATGTGCACATGCTCTCCAGCCTATACTCATACCCTCCATCTATAATGTGAAATAACAAACAACGTATTACAACGTGTCCATGCGACACATGACTGAATTAGGATGAAGAGAGTTCTCTAGATTTGTCACGACACATCACTCATTCTCAGGGTCTTAATGGGAAGCTAGACAGTCATCACCCACTTGGCTGCCTTTAGGCTGAATCCACGTTTAGATGCCGCTGGTTAAGATAAGAACTTGATGGGTGATCCAGATGTGATTATCAGCTCTGAAGACACACAGCTGTGGTTTGTTCATCTTATTGGGCACCAGAGTAAGACAACAGCTGGCCATTTTATTCACAGTAGAAATCCTCAATTTACAGTAAAAGTCACATGTTACAAATTCATTCAAAATGTGGTGATTGCTTTTATTTCTGGAAATGGGTCAAGTGAGGGAAGTTTGCCAGCTGATTATGACACAGCTCTATGGAACATTTGATTCTTATTGGTCAAATGAGGCGTTTTGCAGTTAAATATTTGACCGCTAATGTGTAGCTGACTTCCTCTCAACTGATTTCATGTCTTGCATATTACTTCACACTTTCTTCTCACATACTATACAGTACAATACATTATTATAATTTTTTTATGTGAGACTATAAGGATCAGTGTAATAAGCAGGATATTGTTACCAAAATAATAACTTCATCCAGTTATAAAGTTGTACATGTTTCCATACTACATATACTGTATTGTGGGTGTCAAACAAGCTGAAAGTGAAACCCCTCAGGACTACATTTACATTTAATAGAATTTGTAAAATTTTGGATTAATATTGCTTTGAGCGCTACAGAAAAGCATATTAATCATGAATAATGACAGTTTAGTATGCAAAGCAAATTAAAGGAAAAATTAAACAAAAATGAATTATAAAAACCTGTGTACAAAGGCTTCGTGCATATCGCTTGTCTATATTTCATCAAAGGGACTGCAATATTCCTTTAAATGGAAGTAGCCATCCAGAAGCACTGTGACTGGGGAAACAGCCTTCCATGCATTATTGGAGCCCGGCTTTGGTTTTGGCTGTGCATCAAGGAAAAAGAACAGCATAGTCCAGTCCCAAAAGAAAAAGAGAGAGCGAGAGAGAGAGATCTAGAGATGTGCACAGACTGTCTTCACTTCAGTATCAGATATTAATATCATAGTGCTTCACTGTGCAGCTTGCCGTAGTCTGAAAATGGCACTACAATACTTTATGGTACCTTTTTTTAATGGTCAAGCCATAACAGTATTGTTATGCATCTTGTGAGCAGACATATACTCGGGTTCAGGGTGGAAATTAATACATTTAAATGCTTTTTTTTTCACTTTGCAAAACAAGTGATATCATGTTACCAGTCATGCAAATATAATTTAACTGCTAAATGTCCATTTATTTCCCCTTATTTTCTGTGAAATGTGAATAATTTATAAACCAAGAGGAGGAAGGAAGTGTGAAAGTGTTTTGTTATTGTCGCAACACTTTTGTTTAGAATGTGATGAGCTGTGAATAATGCATACATATCATTTGTATTGTTGATTTTTTTTTTCAGATGATGATTGAGATCGAGAGACTCTGTTTATATATATAGTTGATTCATGTAATGTAATTAATGTAATTGGAATTAAATGTGTTCAAGTTTGTATTGCAGAGCATGATTTTACTTTATATTCAAACTGCTGTTATACAAGTATATGCATTTATTGAAGTATTTTAATAGACCCAGTTTCATCGCTTGTGTTCCCTCCCCTCACACACACTACATTTATCAGTGGCCTGCCCATTTTAGACAGTCTAGAACCAGGGCTGGTGTGTTGCATAAAATACACAGAGAGCCGAGATTTCTGACAGGAAGACAGAAACCTTTAAACTTTGCCGCATGAAAAATGTTGACTATAAATATTGGGCCTTTGGGAGAGAGTCTCGGCTTATCTGACTGATGACTGATTCTGAATATGGTAAACTGCTTAACATATCACACCATGACATACTTTAATACTACAAAGGCTGTTTGTCTTATTGTCTGTGAAATGCTGCAAATTGAATGGCTGTTTGGAGCCAACACCCATTCTGACTTAACAAACATGTCACAGCTTGTATATTTCCAGGATTATGCATTCATGCGCGTTTTCCTCATCCCACGAATACATGCTCAGTCTGTCATGTAATTGAACGCATGCAATTGTGGAAGCTGAGTGCTTCATGCTGAACACGCTGAAAATTACAAACTCCGGCACAACAAGAATGAATGGTGGACAAGTTGATCAAAGTGAAACCATCAAACCATATTCGAGGATTACACTGGGAAATGTTTCCCGAAAGAATTTAAGGGATTCATTTGTAATTATATAAGATAGTAGATAACAGGTGCATCTCAATAAAATTGAATGTCATGGAAAAGTTCATTTATTAATTCAACTCAAATTGTGAAACTAGTGTATTAAATAAATTAAATGCACACAGACTGGAGTAGTTTAAAGTCTTTGGTTCTTTTAATTGTGATGATTTCGGCTCACATTTAACAAAAACCCACCAATTACAAATAACAAATTACAATACTCCATAAGACCAATAAAAAAAAAAAACATCTTTAGTGAATTGTTGGCCTTCTGGAAAGGATGTTAATTTACTGTACATGTACTCAAAACTTGGTAGTGGCTCCTTTTGCTTTAATCACTGCCTCAATTCAGCGTGGCATGGAGGTGAACAGTTTGTGGCACTGCAGGAGGTGGTATGGAAGCCCAGTTCTTTGACAGTGGCATTCAGCGTCATCTGCATTTTTTGGTATTTGTTTCTATTTTCCTTTTGACAATACCATAGATTTATGGGGTTCAGGTCTTGTGAGTTTGCTGGCCAGTCAAGCACATCAACACCATGCTCATTTTACCAACTTTTGGTGCTTTTGGCAGTGTGGCCAGGTGCCAAATCCTGCTGGAAAATGAAATCAGCATCTTCAAAAAGCTGGTCAGCAGAAGGAAGCATAAAGTGCTCCAAAATTTCTTGGTAAACGGGTTCAGTGACGTTGGTTTTCAAAAAAAAAACAATGGACCAACACCAGCAGATGACAGTGCACCCCAAATCATCACAGACTGTGGACACTTAACACTGGACTTCAAGCAACTTGGACTACAACTTCTCCACCCTTCCTCTAGACTCTAGGACCTTGGTTTCCAAATGAATACAAAACTTGCTCTCATCTGAAAAGAGACTTTGGAAAACTGGGCAACAGTCCAGTTCGTCTTCTCCTTAGCCCAGGTAAGACGCCTCTGACGTTGTCTGTGGTTCAGGAGTAACAAGAGGAATATGACAACTGTAGCCAAATTCCTTGACAAGTCTGTGTGTGGTGGCTCTTGATGCCTTGACCCCAGCCTCAGTCCATTCCTTGTGAAGTTCACTCAAATGCTTGAATCGATTCGCTTGACAATCATCATAAGGCTGCGGTTCTCTCGGTTGTTGTGCATCTTTTTCTTCACACTTTTTCCTTCCACTCAACTCTCTGTTAACACGCTTGGATACAGCACTCTGTGAACAGCCAGCTTTTTGGCAATGAATGTTTGTGGCTTACGCTCCTTGTGAAGGGTGTCCATGATTGTCTTCTGGACAACTGTCAGAACAGCAGTCATCTCCATGATTGTGTAGCCTAGTGAACCAAACTGAAAGACCATTTTGAAGGCTCAGGAAAACTTTGTAGGTGTTTTGAGTTGATTAGCATATCACCATATTCTAATTTGTTGAGAAAGTGAATCGGTGGGTTTTTGTTAAATGTGAGCCAAAAATCATCACAATTAAAAGAACCAAGACTTGCATTGGAATTATAAACACAAGTTCCCACTTTGAGTTGAATTCTGAAAGAATGACACTTTTCCCAAGACATGCATTATGAGATGCCTGTATATATAAAATAATAAATGTTCTGAAACGATTTTTCATCATGTGTGCTGTTTCTTGGATGGTAAAGGTTAGTTCACACAAAATCAAAATAGGACATACATTCATAACCTCAAGATCTAGGTGTATATGACTTTCTACTTTCAAACGAATCCATTCTGAGTTATTTTAAAAATTGTCTTTGATTTTTCAAGCTGTTTCATGGCAGTCAGGGGTGTTGCAGTGCATCAGTCCAAAGAAGAGTTAAATTAAAAGCGCCCCTCCATTAATAAAAAAGTGTCTCACACAGCTACGGGGGGTGAACGAAAGCCTCCTGTAGCAAATCGATGCATTTGTAAGAAAAATATCCATATCAAAACGTAAATAATCACTTTAATCTAGCTTGCGCCAACAGTCGTACACGGAAGCAGCTCCGGGCTGATGATGTATGAGTTCAGCATTGCGCATGCGCCACTCAGAAGTGACGCACGCGGAAGCGCAGCGGAGAGATCAAAACTAAACAACGGTCACTAATTAGAAGTACGTAACGAGGATTTGTAAAGAAGAATGTCAAAGGATTTTGATATAAGCCAAGAGGAGACTGGTTTTCCTTTGCTAAAGTAAGGAAACTTTGCTTCCTTTGCTCCTGTAAACAAACGTTGGTTTTCACGAGACTCACCGGCGCATGCGCAAAGCTGACCTCCGTCATCCGCCCGGAGCTGCTTCCGTGTACAACTGTTCACGCAAGCTACATTAAAGTGATTATTAAGTTTTGAATATGGATATTTTTTTCTTACAAAAACGTATCGAGTCGCTACAGGAGGCCCAATTCCCAAGTCTCTATGATATTTCATATACAGTGTTCCAATGTATGAATATTATTACTTTGCTATTCATACAATTTTCCAAAAAAAGTAATAGCACACCTCTCTTTAATTAGCTGCTGAATATTGATGCATCATGCATCGTCTGCCTTAGCAAGAACCACTAATAATTAAAACGCCTTCGAAAATCCGCTCAAATTTTCAAAATTTCACATTTGTGACTGTGACGGCGAAGCCTGCTTTAATTTTCTCTCCTTCCTAACAGCTCACATGCTTGGTTTCTGCTGATTGAGCACTTTAAGCAGGTGTGAAGAGGTGTACTCACTTCTTATTGTGTCTTATCGCCGCTGCCATAAGCCTCCATCGCTGCAGTCTGAGAGGGAATCTACTTCCTGTGAAGTGTAGGCATTCTATCATCCGAACAGAAGAATACAGACACACAGTTCTGGAATAAACTCCACACACAGACCTTTCCAGCACCGCGGGCAGGACTCCACGCTCCTCACAACTTCCCCAAACACATTTCTCTCAGCTTCCTCCTGTTATACTTACATAACGAAAACAACAATTTTCCTCCCATATGTCGCATTCGTGTTCTGAAGCACAGGATTGGAAGGGCTAACGTTTGTTAAATAAAACTGACCCTCTGAGCTCATCATCTTAATGATCCACAGTGGACCTAATACCAAAAGACAGTCCCTCAGCAGGATATTTAAAGTAGCTAATCGCTCAACATTTCTCCAGGGACCCTTTCAGAATCCGCAGGGGCCATTCTGTCGGCCCTCCATAATCCTTCGCTATGCAAATACAGTCAGGCGTTCAGAACGGTGAGACTCCTGCCGCACTGAAAGCAAATCTGCCCTGAGCACTGAAAGGGTTTCTGATGAATGCAACGGTTCAGAGGTATTAAATAGAGGGGGGTTTTTTTGGTGAAATTTCTTCTTAGAAATGAGCCTGCCCTTCAAACATTGGTATAATTCTGGAAACCACTTTGCAGGACTATTTGGAACTCTCCCAATACGTACCATTATTATATTTTTTTTTGAAAAAGCACAAAACTTACTTTCTTTAGAAAACGATTTCTATTTGAAAGAGAACAATTTGATATGAAAAGATAAAGTGTTATCTAACAGTTATCTAGAGCATAGAAAGCAGCAGATGTGTTTAAACTGGTGATATTGTCTCCCCACCACACTGGCCATACAACAGTGACACATTTTTACATAACTTTTTTTTTTTTCAATTTAACATATTTGGGGTTACATTTTTTTCCAATATTGTCCTCTTTAGACAATAAGTAAATAAATAAATAAACTCTACAAATATATATATATGTATATAACTACATGTCAGCTTAGAGAATTAGTAGACTGTTAGGTTAGGGTTAGTAGAATAAGTTGATTAACATATTAACAGTCTACAAATACTCTAATGACTGCTAGTTTTAGTTAGTTACTTATAGTTAGTAGAATGTCTAAAGTGTACTTGTAACAAAAAAAATTACTAATTTACTCAGAACAATATTTACCAGTGCTACAGCATGGTTTGTGCTTATTACAAACAAACAAACATATTTATTAACATTTTATGAACATATTTCATAAAACTTTGACACCCAGGAAGTGACATCATTGGAGCATGACAGCATGCATGACAATAAATCATCTCATTCCAGTTTCTCAATTTCTTTGCAAATTGTATTATTGGCTGCATTTGCCAATAATTATTACAATTAAAAGTATTGTTATTATTATTAGAAGAAGTAGTAGAATTTAATTTCTATGTTAAAATACTAACACAAATCAGGGTTTTAAACTGCATTTGGAAATGCACCATCTTTGGTAACAGGGTTGCAACAAATAGCAAACCTTCTATAAAATAAAGAGATATATATTTAGTTTGACCACCTGGGTGGACACTTTACAATTTCTTAAGGTTATAAGGCCTTAAGGCCTCCTTCTGCCAATTAAAATACTTATCTCTAAGGTTTTTGTGCAAATTAAGTTAGAGTACATATTTATTTTAACAAGCAGACCTGAAAATAGAGAAAAGCATTAATTAATTAATGTAGCTACTCTCTTTAGATGTGGTGCTGCAATGTAAAACATAGAGTTGATGATCAACACCTTCTAGAATATATATTAAAAAAATGAAATATTCAAACACTAACAGGCAGAAAAGTGAACATTCATTAGATGTCGGTGCACAGTGTTTCTCACTTGCAATTAAGCATGCTTAAAAGAATATTAAAGGACTATATAGGCATAACAACAAGGCCAAAATTCCTATTTGAAGGCTTCACACACCTCGCAGCATAAACAGTGTGGCACTGCTAATTAAGGGTGTCCTCGTTATATACACTGGCAAGAATCTAACAGATATTTCCTTAGAGAAATTCTACACAACAAGCTTTATATCATTTCTCAGTTCATCCGTAGGTTAGCTTCACCTGGCGCTGTTCTTTTATTTCATGCATGTGGCCCCTTTTGAAGATGAAGACTGGGATGCGTCATGCTTTGTCAGTCTTATGAATTAAGCGTGCAATGCCACTTCGGTTCATCTGGGGTAATTAACAACAACTATGCCATTTTTTACAGCCTACAAATCAATGCAGTGAAGTCTATACTTACAGTGACGGTTGATTTTGAGCCCATTGTACATTAAATTGTTTGTTTGCTATGTGTGTGTTTCCATCACAGTATGGAGGCTCTGATTGGAATGGTACTGTTATTATTGTGGCACATGAGCCTTGTTTCTGCTGGCGGCAGGAATCAGTGTTAATTCAGAAGCTGTTATTAGAGTCTATCTATTCAAATTTGCATAGCGCAAAGTGGCTTGTCAAAAACACGAACTGGATTTTGACGGGTACACGTGAATTAACTGCTGTTAGGAAGAAAAAAAAACCTCACCGTGACCCAGATGTTAACTGTAAATCTAGAGCTCTATTAATAGCAAGATGTGCCTTGACATTTAAAGCCGACCTACCATGACAACATTAACATGTAATACACAACACTGAGGCTGAAGCACGCTGTATAATTCGGTTTGCTTACCGACGCCAGAGGAGGATACCCTTACAGTTCAACAGCAGTGCATCTTGTGCTAATTCAGCAGTGGAATATTCCCCGTCTCTTATTTATTCTGTGTTTATGTGGGCAGAGCTTTGATGAGATGGTACATTGACGTGGCATGCAATATAAAAGATCAAACTGTAAAAATGTTACTGTATAATGAGCGAAATTAGTTATGTCAAGAGTTAAAACACAACAAAACTAATTATAGTCATTAAAGAGACATTGTTCAACGTGAAACGGAAAGGGTTCTGAAAGATACTGCCATGACAACAGACACAGATGGGGGGCGGGGGCTGTTATGAGTTGATGTAAATGTAATTAATGTTATGGCCAACAAGCTAACAACAGACTTGAGTAGACCAAAGCACAGAGGTGATTCATTATGTCATTTTTAATGCTGAGGCTGGTAATTACCGATGCGCACTCGAGCCGTTTGACTGGGTAAAAAAACCACGCTGAGCACATACACCACCAGTCAAAAGTTTAGACAGACCTGACTGAGTTTATGTTTATGATCCTAAAACCGAAATGCTTCTTTAATGCTTGAAATAAGTTTGGTAGACAAATGGGCCAATAACAAATAAAAGAAGGGACACAATCTCTTAAAATCAAGCTTTAAGGGTTAGTTCACCCAAACATGAAAATTAGCCCATGTTTTAGGTGTAGGTGGGTGTTTTTGCACAGTCCAAAGTATGTCAATAAACGCATCCATCCATAATATAACGTGCCTCACATGGCTCCAGGAGGTGAATAAAGGCCTCCTGTAGCGAATCCATGTGTTTTTGTAAAAAAAATATATCCATATTTAAAACGTTTTTTTGTCGTTTTAACTGTCATTGGTGGAAGTCGTTCCGGCGGATGACATAGGACGTATGCGTAGCGTAAGCGCTGGTGATTAGTGATGCACGCGCAGGAGAGACAGCAAAACCAAATGCCGGTCACGAATTAGAAGTACAAAACGAGAATTTGTAAAGAAAAATGTAGGAGGATTTCTATTAGTGCTGTCAAAAATTAATCGCGATTAATCGCATCCAAAATAAAAAGTTTTGTTTACATAATATATGTACAGTATCTTTGCTGTGGATATTTATTATGTATATATAAATACAAACAAATGCATGTATATATTTCAGAAAAAAATATGCTGTTTATATATTAAATATATTTATATATATATAATATAAAATATAAGAATACAAATATATAAATGTATATACATCTAAATATTTTCAAAATATATACTGTATTTGTGTGTCTTTATATATATATATACATACAGTATATACACAGTACACACACATATACTATTTGAACAAAAACTTATTTTGGATGCGATTAATCTTTTGACAGCACTAATTTCTATATACAGTAAGCCAAGAGGAGACTGGTTTTCCTTTGCAAAAGTAAGGAAACTTTGCTTCCTTTGCTTCCTTTGCTCCTGTTAACAATCTCGGGAGACATATCATAGCATATCTCAGAGGCGCGCGTGGCGCATATGCCCTACGTCATCCGCTGGAACGGCTTCTGCATACGACAGGTCAGCGGATGTGAGAGAATTTTTTTTTATAACGTTTTAAATATGCTAGGAAGAGCCAGGATAAATTTTTATATAACTCCGATTGGATTCGTCTGAAAGAAGAAAGTCATATACACCTGGGATGCTTTGAGGGTGAGTTAAAACAGGATGATTTTATTTTTGGGTGAACTAACCCTTTAAAGCATGGCCGGTTCTTTGCTTTGTTCATGATGGTTTTAAATGATTTTGATAAACCAAGCATTGAAAAGATGAAATTTAAAAATAAAAAAATTTGGAATGAGACTTATTGAACTTGACACACAGTAATGGGGGCCTGTAGGGTTTTGTTTTGCTTTGTTTTGTTTATTTTATTATTTAATTTCCCCTGCATGTTAATGGCTTTGATTGACTTTTGATTTGGTGAATAATTCTTTCAAATATGAATAATAAGCGGTGAAGTAGTTTTGATATCTTATATAATACATAATAATAAATTATTATCTTTATTATCATATTAAGATATCAACCTGACATTTTTAGTCACTACATAATTCCCATACTTCATTTTCATTGTGTTGATATAACTATTCTAAATTATTCTATGTATTGCTCTAATAATAAAGAATATGTTGGTGTGTAAAAACCTTTGATTGGTAGGCTACGTTCCGTGTACAGTAAATCTCATTTCATTTAATTCATCAATGCAAGATGTTATAAAGTCAAAACGCTTGAAAACAGATTAGCTTCATCTGTCTGATTTCATTTTGCTTGTATCGTTCAGTTTTGCAGTCTTCATCACAGATCTGGCTGTAAACAACAAAATTCATATTCAAACATTATTTGCACCTTGTTTGGCTGACAAGGTTTGACAATCAATTTTGCAGGGAAAAAATTACCTTGTCATGCTTTTTATTGCCATTAAACAGAGCTTGAATGCTAACAATCTCTAACACCTGCAAGAAAAGTAGCTGAATAAAACAACGTGTATTGCAAAATCGAGCATAAAATGTGTTTTACATTTAAAAACTGCTGTTAAAGCTGTTTAACAGAGCCAATATAATTCATTCCAGATGAACAAACACCTCATGCAGAGATATCACACGCGTTGGCCGCTCACTGCTTTTGGCCACTGATTCTGCTGCTGGATTTTTGGTAGTCCCAAAAGCTCTCAAAAAGGTTAATCGGAAATATGCACCAGAATGTGAGTGAATCTAAAGGGCTGGCGGTAAATACGCTGGGCTGAGCTGGTTAATGTGGAGACAAGTGTGCCAGCAGGGGATTTGCAAGAATTTCCTTGTCTTCATTCAAACTCCATCCTGTGCTCGGCTCTCGAGGAACAGGGCTGATTATGCCTTCATACGACAGGAGCAGCCATCACACCACAAGTGGAGACAGCAGCAACTCCACGACTAAGACACAGCCAACACCAGGGATGTGCATTTGGGTCATTTTGACTGCTCCGGTGCTTGACAGATAAATCAGCGGAGTAGTCAAGTATTCGGCAAATTCCAGCTGCTCTATTTTTATGTACGTGGCAGGGCTGTAAAAAGTACAGGGAAATGACACTTTAGTAAGAGTGTGGGTACTGTCAAGTTTGTACTCAATTATAACTCCAAATATCCGAGCAAAAACAAAAAAGGTATCACACTTGAATCCATATTTAAAAACATGGATGCAGCTGAGATTTTGGAAACACTTTAGACTAGGGAACACTAATCACTATTAACTAGCTGCTTATTAGCATGCATGCTACTAGCATATTGGCTGTTTATTAACAATTATAAAGCACATATTAATGCCTTATTCTGCATGACCATATGTTACATCAGTGTAACGGAGGCCAGCAAGTAGGTGCTGTGCAGGTAAACCTCATGAAATAAGGTTTAATGCCGGAGACCCGGGTTCGAGACCCACTTGGAACGAGAACGAGAACGAGGTGTGGAGGTGAAGACCCGGGAGAGAGGGGTTACATTGGTGCCGTGACCCGGATGGGAGTGAGGTTTGGGGGGGGGGTGAGTGTAATGGAGGCCAGCAAGTAGGTGCTGTGCAGGTGAACCTCACTACCCTGATCTCAAGAGACGCACTAGTGACTGACGCTAGTGGCTGCAGTCTTTAGCCTCCTTGTTAGTGCCAGAGACCCGGGTTCGAGACCCACTCGGAATGAGAACGAGGTGTGACGGTGAGGACCCGGGAGAGAGGGGTTACATTAGTTTATGATGACAATTAACAACAATAATAATTAACACTACCTAAACATAACTACTACAACAACAACTACCTTACTATGAATAATAAGCAGCAAATTAGGAATTTATAGAGGGTAAAGTCGTAGTTAATAGTGAATGTGTTCCCTAATCTAAAATTCAAGGTAAAATTTGACACAACACAACGTAACAATCACAGTTGATTGGAGTAGTAAGGTAACAATAGAAGGTTCCCATTCATTCACGTTCAACGTTACGTCAGTGACTGACGAATTGGGATCTCGCCCGAGAGCCCAATCACCTTCGAGTGTTAACTAAACAAGCCAATGACAGTTGGCGTGCGTGTTTCGCCACGCGCACCCCGCCCCGCAGCGCGGGTATAAAAGGAGAGCGCGTGCCAACGCACATCAGCTTTTCGCTTCGGAGCCGAGCCTTCTACAGGACGAATCTCCGCGAGTGTTCGAGAGAAACAGCTGGCGTTGGTGTGACGGCGTATCAGCGGGGGTTGCAATCCAGGCTGCTGAAACCTCGGCGGGCTGCAGCTTCCATTCTGCGGTCTCGCCGCGACCTCCCCTGGGCGCTTCAGCGCTCTCTCTAAAAGAGTGTTTCCTTCTAAAAGAGCAAATTCTAAAAGGGCTTCACGAGCGACGGGCGTCTTTTTAAAAATTGTTTTCCCGCTCGTGCGTTTCTGGATGTGATCGTTTCCTTGCTTCATCTGATGGTCATGATCGCTGCATCTCATGCCTGGGCTTACAGCACGCTGAAACAGCGCTCATGGATGAGTCATGTTCTCAATGCGGGAACATGACCATCGCGACATTGCAGTCCAGATACCTCCTCATTAAACGGGGGGGTATCCCCCTTGCCATGCCCCGCTCTAGCTCCTCTGGTTCTCGGAGGGCTACTTCGGTTCATGGTCAGGGAGACCTGAGGGTTACGGTGAGAGCTTCCCCGTCGAGTACGTCTCCGCGGGCCTCTCATTCCTCGAGCATGTCGCACCACCTGGTGCTTCCGGACGAGCGTGCTGGGTCCTCGGACAGGGCGGGGTCCAGCATCTTGTGCGGGGCACAGGCAGAGGACAGGATGTCGGTCGCTGCATCGGAGGGCGAGCTAGGCTCTGGAGATGAGGATTCGGCTGCGCTGCCAACGTCAGGAAGAGTGGCGTTGCCCGAGTCAGATCCAGAGATGACCGCTATGCTTTCCCGGGCCGCCGAGAGAGTCGGGCTGCACTGGAGGCCTCCGCCTTCTCCCGAACGCTCGAGGCTGGATGATTGGTTCCTGGGGGCGCAGGCCGGGCGTCGGCAGCCGCCTCCGGTTCCATTCTTCCCGGAAGTGCATGAGGAGGTTACAAAGTCTTGGAAGGCACCTTTTTCTGCCCGAAACAGACTTGGTGCCTCCTCCGTCCTCACCACCCTCGACGGGGGGGCGGCCCAAGGGTATGTGGACATCCCTCCGGTCGAGCGCGCGATTGCCATGCAGCTCTGCCCGCAAACCACCGCAGCCTGGAGGGGTAGTCCATGCCGTCCGTCCAGGGCCTGTAAGTTCTCGTACGCTCTGACGGCTAAGGCTTACAGTGCCGCTGGACAGGCCGCTTCCGCCCTGCACGCCATGGACCTCCTGCAAGTCCACCAGGCCAAGGAGTTGAAGCAGCTGCACGAGGGTGGTGCTGACTCAGGTGTGCTGCAGGAACTGCGCACAGTGACGGACCTCGCGCTTAGGGTGACGAAAGTCACGGCGCGGGCCCTGGGTCAGACGATGTCCACATTGGTGGTCCAGGAGCGCCACCTATGGCTGACCTTGGCGGATATGAGGGAGGCCGACAAGCATCGCTTCCTGGACTCCCCGATCTCCCAGGCCGGCCTATTCGGCGAAGCGGTGGAGGGCTTTGCCCAACAGTTCTCCACCGCACAGAAGCAGACGGAGGCGTTCCGACACATCCTGCCCCGGCGGTCTGCTGCTTTCTCCACCCCACCGCCGGCTGCAGCCCTCTGTCTGCTCGTCCGCTGCCCTCCTGCAGCCTCCACCTTCACTCCAGCTCGGCCGCAGCAGCAGCCTTCACAACGGCGCAGCGTGGAGCTGGCCGCAGGAAAACGGCGCAGCCCGCCTCCGCCCCTGCCAAGCCCGTGAAGCGCCAAAGCAGGCGGCGTCCCTGAGACGGGCGACCCGGAGCTCTTGGATCCTGCTCTTCAGGAGATGGTGACGCACCACTCCTTCCCCCGGAGGAGGGACGGGTGGAGAATCTTATGTTCCCTTTTGTTTTTGTTCCGCCACTGGCTACTCAGCCAGTGGTACCCGAAACTTCATTAAAAGAGCAGTTTCCTTTGCCTCCGGGTCCCAACAGGGCGAGGACGGCGGTGCACGAGACACAGTCTCCACACAGCCGGCCCCCTCTCCCCTCGCTAGTGGGCAGCAGGGTTCAGTTCAAGGACGCTACGCCTCCTCACGAGCCCCCTGCCCAGCAGTGGAGCCAGGTAAGTCGCGCGCTGCGCACTCAGACCCCACCCTGGGACGCGCGGCCTCCCGGGTCGGGTCCCTGTGTTCCACTTCGCTGCCCCACTGCGGGTACGTCGGTGGTTCACCTAGTCCCGCTTGTTTGGTCGCTGGGGGCCTGGTTAGCCCTCCCAAGGCCGTCTCGCTGGCTCCTGAGAACCATCAGACTCGGCTAAGCGATTCAGTTCGCCCAGTGCCCACCCAAGTTCAGGGGCATTCGGTTCACCTCTGTGCCGGACAAGGATGCTCCTGTCTTGCGTGCAGAGATCGCGGTCCTGCTAGCGAAGGACGCGATACAGCCGGTCCCTCCAGCCGAGATGAGGTCGGGCTTCTACAGCCCATACTTCATCGTACCAAGAAAGGCAGTGGGTTACGACCAAACCTGGAACTGCGCGTACTGAACCGGGCCCTTCAAAAGCTCCCGTTACAGGATGTTGACGCAGAAACGCATCTTTCAATGCGTCCGTCCTTTCGATTGGTTTGCAGCGGTCGACCTCAAGGACGCGTACTTTCATGTCTCGATTCTCCCTCGACACAGACCGTTTCTCCGCTTTGCGTTCGAAGGGCGAGCATATCAGTACAAGGTCCTCCCCTTCGGGCTATCCCTGTCGCCTCGTGTCTTCACCAAGGTCATGGAGGCAGCCCTCGTTCCATTGAGGGAAGCGGGCATTCGCGTTCTCAACTACCTCGACGACTGGCTCATACTGGCACAGTCACGGGATCAGTTATGTGAACACAGAGATCTGGTGCTCAGTCACCTCAGCCAGTTGGGACTTCAGGTCAACTGGGAAAAGAGCAAAACTCTCCCCGACGCAGAGGATCTCATTTCTCGGTATGGAGTTGGACTCGGTCAAACTCTTCGGCACGTCTCTCAGTGAGCGTGCCTGTCGATGCTGAAACTGCCTGGGGTCCTTCCAGTGCAAGACGGCTGTTCCACTGAGACATTTTCAGAGGCTCCTGGGGCATATGGAATCCGCAGCCGCTGTCACGCCGCTCGGGTTGCTTCATATGAGACCGCTTCAGCGTTGGCTTCACGACCGGGTCCCGAGATGGGCATGGCGACACGGCACTTACCGGGTTTCTGTTACCCCGTTCTGCCGTCAGACCCTCAGCCCATGGACAGATCTTGCCTTTCTTCGGACAGGAGTATCCCTTGGGCAAGTATCCAGGCATGTTGTTGTGTCAACAGATGCCTCCGCCAGGGGCTGGGGTGCCATGTGCAATGGGAATGCAGCTGCGGGGCTCTGGTCGGGGCCCCGACTGCAGTGGCATATAAACTGCCTCGAGTTGCAAGCAGTATGACTAGCTCTGCGCCACTTCAAATCGCTGCTACACGACAAGCACGTACTGGTCCGTACGGACAGCACTGCGACCGTTGCGTACATCAACCACCAGGGCGGTCTACGCTCCCATCGCATGTCGCAACTCGCCCGCCATCTCCTCCTCTGGAGTCAGAAGCATCTGAGGTCGCTTCGCGCCGTTCACATCCCAGGCGAGCTCAATCGTGCAGCCGACGAGCTCTCACATCAGCCCGCCCTTCCGGGAGAATGGCGACTCCACCCCGAGACAGTCCAGCTGATTTGGAGACGCTTTGGGGACGCTCAGGTAGACCTGTTTGCCTCCCCGGACACGTCCCATTGCCAGTGGTTTTACTTCCTGGCCGAGGGACCCCTCGGCACGGACGCCCTGGCATGCAGCTGGCCTCGGGGCCTACGCAAATATGCGTTTCCCCCAGTGAGCCTTCTCGCGCAGACACTGTGCAAGGTCAGGGAGGACGAGGAGCAGGTCCTCCTTGAGGCTCCATATTGGCCCACTCGTACCTGGTTCCCCAAACTAATGCTCCTCGCGACAGCCCCTCCTTGGCGAATTCCTCTGAGGAGGGATCTCATTTCTCAGAGAGGGGGCACCCTCTGGCACTCGCGTCCGGACTTGTGGAATCTCCACCTATGGTCCCTGGACGGGACGCGGAGGATCTAGATGGGCTACCTCCAGCGGTAGTAAACACCATCGCTTCAGCTAGAGCCCCGTCTACCAGACACGCTTACAGGCTGAAGTGGAACCTGTTCGTCGGTTGGTGCTCTTCCCGCCTGGAAGATGCCCGATCGCAGTCGTGCTTTCTTTCCTGCAGGATGGTTTGGAGCGAAGGCTGTCTCCCTCCACATTTAAGGTGTATGTTGCCGCCATTGCCGAACATCACGAGGCAGTAGATGGTAAGTCTCTGGGGAAGCACGACTTGGTCATCAGGTTTCTCAGAGGGGCAAGAAGGCTGAATCCTCCGCGCCCTCACCTGTTACCCTCTTGGGATCTCCCCTCGGTCCTCATGGCCCTGAAGGAGGAGCCCTTCGAGCCTCTGCAGTCAGTAGAGCTTAAAATTCTGTCATTAAAGACAGCGCTCCTCACCGCATTGGCCTCGGTCAAGAGGGTAGGGGACCTGCAGGCATTCTCGGTCGACGATTCGTGCCTGGAATTCGGGACGGGTAACTCTCACATTGTCCTGAGACCCCGGCCCGGATATGTGCCCAAAGTTCCCACCACGCCTTTCAGGGATCAGGTGGTGAACTTGCAAGCGCTGCCCCGGGAGGAGGCAGACCCAGCCATCGATCTGCTCTGTCCCGTTCGCGCTCTGCACATTTACATGGACCGTACGCGGAGCTTCAGGACATCAGACCAGCTCTTTGTCTGCTTTGGAGGCCAGCAGAAGGGAAAGGCTGTCTCCAAGCAAAGACTTGCCCACTGGATAGTGGAGGCCATAGTCTTGGCATACCAGGCCCAACGTTTACCATTCCCCCTCGGAGTGAGAGCTCACTCTACGAGAGGAGTGGCATCTTCTTGGGCATTGGCGCGGGGCGCCTCGATAGCAGACATCTGTAGAGCTGCCGGCTGGGCGACGCCTAACACGTTTGCGAGATTCTATAATCTCCGTGTAGAGCCCGTGTCCTCTCGTGTACTCGCCTCAGGTAGGCCGTAACACCGGACCTGCTCGGTGTCGAACACGCTTGCTGCGCCATTCCCCTCTAAAGACCGGATACGTGCGCTTTTCTGCTTCTCAGTTCAATTCCCCATGGCGAACCCTGTTGAAGTTCCTCCCGCACCCTCTGCGGTCAGGCGTGGCGGAGCGACAGACGCCAGGCTCAGCACTCGTGTGCATGCCCAAGGTCAGCCCTTGTGCTGGGCTAGGTGCCCGTGTGTAGTATTCCCCCTTCGGGCGATCCCACATGTGTACTCTTCCACGGTACGGCTCCCTTCGGTGAGGCCGTGTCTTTCCCTGGCAGTCGTTCACTGTCATCTCTGCTGGGTAGTGATCTCACCCCAGTGGGTTGAGTATACCGCAGAGACTTCCATATGTAGTACTACCCTGGGCCAGTCCATATGTGTAATTACACATGATACCTCCTATGTGCGGGATATGGCTTCCGTAGCATCCCAACTGGGTACACTTTCCCAGTGTTATCCAATATCCCACTGTACGGAACAGCAGTGGCGGACACCTCTGCCTAGCCGCTGTCCTATCTTCCGCCCCAGCTGGTGTGGGGGGACTTGCCAGCTTCCGCAGGGCACTAGAGGGGGTCAGCAATAGTGGCGTTTTCCATACGGATCCCAATTCGTCAGTCACTGACGTAACGTTGAACGTGACTGACTGAATGGGAACGTCTAGGTTTCTTGTGTAACCCTCGTTCCCTGAAGGTGGGAACGGAGACGTTACGTTCCGTCGACACAGTTGCTGTACCACTGCTGTAAGGCCGGGGCACGTAGTCTCGGCTCCTCAGCGAAAAACTGATGTGCGTTTGCACGCGCTCTCCTTTTATACCCGCGCTGCGGGGCGGGGTGCGCGTGGCGAAACACGCACGCCAACTGTCATTGGCTTGTTTTGTTTTGTTAACACTCGAAGGTGATTGGTCTCTCTGGCGAGATCCCAATTCGTCAGTCACTGACGTAACGTCTCCGTTCCCTCCTTCAGGGAACGAGGGTTACACAAGTAACCTAGACGATAGGCCTATAGGACACAAATAATAACAATACATTCAAATAAAAAATGTATCATACAATGTGTTACAAATGTTAATTTATCATTTATAAGGAGGAAATGTATTGCACATATTGGTTAGCCTTTGAGAATGAATGTAAACATAACTTGTTTGCTCACAGTTAAACTCCACAAAGAGTAAGATACCATTTCATTTAGGGCCTCATTGAATCCATTTTCTTTTCCTCTAAATTCTGTGCTATCCATTTTATTTATTTATTTATTTGGGATTCTATGTTTTATGATTTAATACAAAGTTATGGAAAAATAACAATTAATTGCATTTTTTTTAATGCTTTTTAATTTTTTTGTCAAGTAAGATGTTGCAGAACAGAACTGTATAAATTAAAACATGTATAAAATATCCTGGTTGTATGATATTCCTTAAAAATGAAATTGTCATTATTATTACTTTAAGGAGTGCATTTCAGTATACAATATAGAAAAAAACATTCTGTCATAATTTCTTAAAGTTAAACTGAACTTTTATTTTGGCGGTTTGTGGTGGAGATCTGTAAGTTTTGTTCAAATGAAACAGTGTAAAGCTGATGAGATGACTCTCAAAGCAGCTCTGGAGATCATGTGTTCATGTCCTCATTTATTATATTGAGACTCAGATGTTGAGTTTGTGTTTTTAGATGAAACAGCACCATGCATTCACACAGAGACACACAGGACAGGCAGACTTATCAGCCCATGCTCTGATTGGCTGTTGCATTTATTTTTGCTGAGTGATGAATACATATTGAGTAAAATTGTACAGCGTTTATCATCTTTATCAACATTAATCTTATTGCGATCTTGATACTATATCGTTGTCCGTCCAGTCCTAATTCAAGCCTAACCTTGCTGCAACTTTAAATTCAGCAGTAGCTGCTTTTATAGATGTCTGACATTTGATGCTGTTGTGCTGTTCTTTATACACTTCTCAAGTTTTTTTTTTTCATCTTCTGCAGTGTCTATAATTAAAGCATAGTGCTTTAGGCCATAGATTGTGTTGTGAGTGATGTGAGTGATGAAGCGTTTCTCCACAAGCGTGAATGACCATAGATGTGGCCAATGACATTTCACCATGAATTGGATTTCTTTTGTGGTTTTAAGTAAATGTTAAGTACATTTCTTTGGAGCATACTTTGATTGGCCTGTTAGCCCAGGAAGATTTATGCCAAGACAACATGTAAAACACGTACTGCTAAGATCTAAATCCATCTTTCTTCTTCGGGGTTTTGCATGTGCAACTGCTGCCCTGACTCTAACCAACCTTCAATTTCACAGTAAACTACATAATAGACAAGCTGAAAACTCACCCATGTGAGTCACTGGAAATCAAATTCAGTAAGCGAACATTAGGAACTTGGTGAAGGGCAAAGAACATTGGTATTACTTGAAAAGGCAAACAGATGCATCGCCCTCTAACTTCAGTCATGGTCAGCTATAGCCAAATGTGTCCAGAGATCCAGTGTTTGATTTATGCACTGCAACCCAAACACACAGCACTGCCAAACCATAATAAGTAATGCATCACCTGTCACTGCACTGTTACGTTGCTACATTTCTCTTTCTTTCTTTTGAGGAAAAGTTATGAGACATGGAAATAAGGTCTTGAATGATATCTTCTCAAAGGAACTGGGTGAAAGTCACGAAAACCTACCAAAAACATGTCCTAAGAACATTGTGATTTTTGGCTTTCTGACAGTATTTTCATTATAATTAGGCCTACACATATTTTCCTCCACAGAATTTACTTTATTGAAATGGGAAGAAAACTCATAATCATAAATATAAAATAAAGCTATGCATTTTTATATTAGTAACATTTGTTGTATTACCTTTAATTTACGATTCATTTATTTGATTACTGATTTACTATACAGCAAAAAAACAAAAAACATAATTTTATATTATTTTATTTGTTTATTTGTTTTTTACCTGGACACATTTAATACATTCACAAAAAAGCATAATTAAGTTCCATAGAGGTTCGGGAGGAGCCTAATCATTCAGTCCAGTCAATCATCATTACGAGCCTATAAGCAGCTCTCATTGCAGTCCAGAGTCAAGGGGAACTCATGAAAACAAATAGATAAATATAAAAAGGCCTAGCTTTTCCTTGTCAGTACTCTACGGACCTTTGGTGAAGTCTGATGCCTATTTGACATCCAGTGGACATATCCTACAGACTGAA
Source organism: Sinocyclocheilus anophthalmus (assembly GCA_018155175.1). Classification (NCBI taxonomy): domain Eukaryota; kingdom Metazoa; phylum Chordata; class Actinopteri; order Cypriniformes; family Cyprinidae; genus Sinocyclocheilus; species Sinocyclocheilus anophthalmus. Next base: position 48,906 of record JADLZN010008684.1, on the reverse strand, counting down.
CACCACATAACTGTGCTTAATATAAGTTATGACTGTTGTGCTGTTTCTTCTCTGAAAGCACTTTAGGACCATTTCTATGGGCGGGAGACTGCACTGTCATTACTGCTGACTCCTAGACTACTGAGTCTACACCACAGCACTCATGGCTGTCTTCTGCTGGTCAGTATTCTCACACACACACACACACACACACACACACACCCACACAAAAATCAAATCACATTTACACACATTGTCACTGCCATGTAACGAGTACTAGACGGAGGGCACAAACGCACTACCAATGCGAAAGCAAGAAAAGGTTAAGCTTCCTGTCCTAGTTAATATAATATACTCTACTGTACTCTACTGAATTAATGAGAATCACCATTGAGAAAATTAAAATGACAAAAGAGCATTATGGTAATTAGGATATTATTTTGGGGAAAATGTGCCTAATTGACTGAGAAAAATCTCATTATGTTATATATATATTTTTTATTGCATTTTTATTTATGTATTTTTTAACCACACAGTCACACAGAAGAGAAATATCACACATTTGAGGCATCAAGGCACATTAGAAGGTTAGGGGTTTCTTCATATTATTAACCCTAAATATAAGTGGTAGTAATGCTCGTCTTCGCAAACAGCACTACGGATCAGACATGTAAACAGCATTGCAGGTGATACGTCAAAACTGATTCCTCTGCTTTTGGGAGACAGGTTCACAGATGGGACTTTTACTCCCCCCAAGGGTACGAGAACACAGCAAATAACAAAGCTGACAGTCGCCGCAATGATATATGATTAAATTCTCGTGGCATTCAAGCAAAGTGAGATGAACGCAAGCTGGGAAATAATCCTCTTTGCTATATTACTAATAAAACAGGTGGAGTTAAAGACGGCCAATATTGCGCTATCATGACCCAAAGCATTCAAGCCTCTCCATTTAATTGCTTTGGAATTGTTTCTTTATCAGCGGCGTGAGCGATCACTGAAAATATGAATTTAGCTTACTAATTTAAATAAATACTATAGACTACAAACGCTTCCCAAGAAGCAAAATTATTCTGTAAAATGGTAATTTATGAGTCTTCAGACTTTTTAATTATGGCTTCGCTGAAGGTATACACCTGCTCTATTGAAATGCTCCAGTCAGCATGTGAAAAAATGAATTAAAAGTAACCAAGAGGAGGAAATTGAGATGATATTTTTTCATGCAATGGATTGATTTCATCACATTTCAGATGAGCGTTTGGCAAAGATATTTCATGGTTCAGGCACATTGCCACTCTATGAGAATACATCTATTCTTACCTCATTTTTTTTCCTGTAGGAATACCAAAAATGAAAACCCAAATGAAGACCCAAAAATGAAACCTGAAAAATGATAAAAAGTACTACATTATGGTTGATTTATTTATTAATATTCATTCATTCATATATTCATTCATTCAGCCTTTATCCATTTCCATTACATTAAAAAGAGTGGCCAGGATGTTCCTCAAACATTCACCTGAATTTTGTTCCACAGTAGAGGTCATACAAGTTTGGAACGACATGAGAGGAAGTAAATCATGACAGCATTTTCATTATTAGTATTCCTTTAGCTGCTACAGCATTGCACTAGCAACACCGGGTTCAGTTCCCAGGAATACAAAAACTGACAAAATATAAACTCTGAATGCACTTTAAGTTGCTATGGGTAAAAGCAGCTGCCAAATGCATAAACAATATGTCACATAAGTGAGGATGTTTATCTCTGTCTGAACTGAAAGTCCCTCTGTGCTTCTTGTTCAATGCAGTTTACTCTCATAATCACATTTATCTGAAATGAAAACAGTTTGGCTTCAGTCTTTAAAATATATTTGAGCAGAGAGCTTATACAAGTTGGATACAGACGGAAATATATATTTGGCCTTTTTGACACCTTTATTGACAGAGCGAAAAATGATTATGGGAAACAGGATCAGGAAGTGACATGAGCCAGATTATAGGCCATGGCTCTGGCGCAGATAAAAAATATTACAAAAATTAACATGCCAATGAAGGGGAAAGGCACTTAAAAAGGAGGACAAAAAAAAATACTAACAGAAAAGGTCACATTGCCTCAAATGTGTGGAATACCAAAAATATGAGCACAAAGATTTCTCTAATTTATGTGCAAACAATGTGGTTGACAACAATGTCAAATGTAAGCTATTAATCAAGACAACATGCCTCCATGTTCACTGTACCTTGACTAATAAAATAAAATTTTCAACGTATTAAAAACCTAATCTTACAGAAATCACAGTCATTATTAATGAGGACTAAAAAGTTCAAGACAGTTTGCTCCCTATTGTGGAAATTCTATGTAATGCAAGTCTGACACAATCTGCTCAAAAAGGTAACTTAATTATGCTGCCTCCTAAAATCAACCCAGGCTCATTGAAAACACGTGCTTGCGGCGACTTTCTACAACACGATTAAAAACTTAAAACCTGCATTCAAATGTCCGGTAAGTGTCGCTAAAAGGGTTGTGTTGGGATCGTGTTGGAAAATAGCAAACCCCCTACTACACCACCAAACACAACCCTAAACCTACCTGATAGTGTTAACCAAAGAAAAAGTGATATAAAAAATAATTGTGATGCAAACGTGCTATTTGCCCTGTAATCATAATTTGTGTGAAAAGGAACAAAAGTTCTGTCATGACAACTCTCAGAGGAATTGGCATGGTAATGTACATGACAATGTTAATGTTTTGGTCTTGGCGGAATAGATCTGCTACGCTGCTGCAGCAGAGCAAGTACCGAGACTTGATACTGCTAATACAGCCACAGCATGCTGATGTGGGCATGTAAGAAATATTGCTGCTGCAAATATAACATACATGAAATAACCCCCATATAGCATACATGAATCACCTCGTAGCAGATCTATACAGGTGGAGCTGGGGAAGGTTGAGGATTTCTGAAGCAAGCTGCAACTGCTACGGCACGCACTAGTCATATAGTTGAATGCTGAGCAGTGAGCTCATTGGCTACCGATACAGGAACGAACCAATCAGCTGTGCCATGTAATGATGATGTCATCAGGTCAGATTGAGTTAGACCTGCGCCATCTAGAGTTTCATGCCAGAACTCTGTATTTGTCTGAGTTTTGCTTCTTCTAGTGTTAATTTCAACTGGAATCTGCAGCAATTTGTACATAGAGGTATGCGTTTTATGTTTTGCAGAAAGATACGTAGAGGCATGTATTTCCAGTATTTCCAGTGAGACCTCATATAGTATCCTGTTATATCAATCCCTTTTTATTTTGCAGCAAGCTCAAAAAGAGAAAATAAATCCAAGATGGCAGATGAGGGGCAAGAAAAATGTCCATTAGGCCTACTTCTATTTCATTCAAAACATAAAAGTATCAATGAAAAAAATTGTTCTGTGTAGTTAAGAATCTATTTTACATATAATAAGTGAGTTGCATATTTGAATCTTAGCAACATGCTAAATTAACTGGAATAAGACGAATCTCCCTCACAAAGCACGATTTGAGTGGTGCATATGGAGCTGCTGCTTATGTGGAGCATTAAACGTGGGTCAGTGTGAGGGTTAGGATGTATGGGCCTGCACGGGCAATAAGCAGCTCAGCAACAAACTATGTCTATAACAAAGCCAATGGAAAATTTTAGTATTCTACAAATGTATTTGTCTTGCAGATCTCTATACCTCTGGACAGCAAGACACATGCAACACTAATCTGTCCTGCTGGTCTGCAAACAGTACAAAAAATATGCAGACAGATTTTCTGTTTGTTCTTGGTTGAACCTTTCGCAGAGCACAAACTGATATCCAGCTGTAAAGCCAATATGAAAACGATCTCTTTTAGCTACCGTTTGTTCCTCGCTTGTGAACTATGCATCACTGGAGCTGCATTAGAGCAATGCAAACATGCATATTTAAATCAGACATGAGAAATGCTCATGGTTGCTGAAAGCTTTATGCCGCCCTGAATCCATATTTTATAGCATCCCATTGTAATTTGTTCATAGGTGAGAAAACAAATATCCCAGATGGGTGATATGTTTATATAACCCATGCACATTTGCCTCTCTTCCCACTAACTGTATATAAGCAATAGATGTGGCAACTGCTCTGAAGATTTGGTGCTGCTGGGCATCAGATGCTGTAAATCTGAGAGTAAGGTTGTGTGGGCTTGCCAGATAAAAACGATGGGCTCTGTTTTATTGTACCACTGTTTGTCTTAACGTTCAGCGTCAGCGTAGATTTAGGAAATTTGTCACTGATCGTTGGCGGCTTTCTCTCATATTTGCTGAGTTAAGGGTGAAACCATTGCAGCATTACAACATATCTTTTCCTCATTCGATAAGCTTGTGAAGATAGGCACAATAAGTTTAGACTGACTTGAGAGCCCAAAAATGTTTTCTTTGTATATATTGCCTTTTTGACCTCTTGACATTTTGAAAGAAATTGTTCATATTGCATCAGTAGCTGGATATATTAATTTCCAACTGGATATATTTATATATATTTAGCACGAGACCAGCATATTAGAATGTTGTCTGAATTATTCTGATCATGTGATGCTGCTGAAGACTGGAGTGATGGCTGCATTCATACAGTAGTATTAAATGACATGTTAAAATATATTAAAATAATAAACAGTTCTTCTGTAAATTGTAATAATACTTCACAATATCACTTCTTTCTGTAGTTTAGATTAAATAAATGCAGCCTTGGTGAGCAGTATTGGGGTAACCGCATTACAAGTAACGCATAATCAGATTACAAGAAAATATCTGAGTTACTTTTTAAAATAAGGAACGCCAGTTACTTTGTTTTCCCATTTATTGACTGACAGCTCTCCTGCCCTCATGCTGAGAGAAATCAGGAGTAAGTACAGAGGCGTTGTGTGAACATGATGTTACTGTAGTTCTAGACTAAACAAGAACATGTCGACATTTTAGTGTGACATGATTTTCCTCAGCAAAGACTGTATACAGTGAATCACCCAGCATTAATGTCACAAATTCTGAAGATGTCGAGGGCAATGCATCTCTAACGTCTGATGAACCATGGATTTGTTTGTTAATGCTCTGGAAAGATTTCATCTCCATTCATTCACCAGTCGCCGGCACACATTACTGCATTTCCCCCCATTATAAACCACTGGACATCATTAGGAAGAAAGTGGGCCACAGACAGACAAAGAACGCCATTCCCCCGGGAGCCATGTCACATGTTTCTACATCTTTTGTGGTAACACACACATCATGTGCCTTCTACTTCCTATTTCAATAAACTGTTGCCAACAAAAAGCTCAGACTGCCCTAGTAGAATGGGTTGAGTCACATATTGCACGCTTAGAATAAATGCGCTTTGAACAATTTCACAGGCATATTTAAGTATTTGAGGAAGAGGAACAATCATCACTGCGGGGCATAATGTCCTTGTGTTGAAATAAGCGAGATTCCTGCAGAATTGCCCCATCATGCAAATGAATCGTCCGTTCTTGGCTTTACAGGAACTACATCTGAATATTTGCATGATTTCATCTATTCAGACTCTTGCTATTCAAGGTAAACACATCTCCACGTAATGAAAAGCATTCGTCAGGCCATATGTGGTTTAGATACTGGGTCACGCAAGGGTCAAAAAAAGAATGATGCCAGATATGTCTGACAACATTAAAGTCTATGAGCAGATTATCCAAGTATTCTGTTAGAGGAAATGGAGATGTATTCAAAGCAGATTTGTAATGAAATTTCCGTGGTCTGCTCTGTAAACTAAGCGTATCATCTCTGCTACTGTAAGCAAGTTTTTAGAAAGTGGTTTTAAGCAATTGTTGTACACCCTGCAGTACTGCATACTAGCTCTAACCAAAACTTACTGAGCTGCCTAAATTTGGCAACATTATTATGCATCATAGGTGCATTTCTGACGAGAGTGCTTTTCCAAATATTATGAAGAAAAAAATTATACTGCCTTATTAGAAAACATGTTTCAGCCCATTCAGAATCTCAGCAGTACATATTGTTTCAATCACCTGCTGTATTATGAATACTGAGTACTGGATCATCATACTCTTTTGACGTACCTACTGAAGCTGGGACATATACATATTATGCAGGAATGATTTCATTCCTAAAAGTAACATAGTGTGCCTAAGGATGCACAGCTTAGTGCTTATATGAAATCACAAAGGCGTCAAGTGATAATCCATCCAAATTACAAGTTTGTGTTTACATAATATATATATGCGTGGACTGTATATATAAACACAAGCACATGCATGTATGTAGTGTTTTTTTTTTTAGAAAAATATGGTATTTATATATAATATAATTTTTTATGAATATAAATATATACATGTAAAAACATGTAAATATTTTCAAAATATATACGTGCATGTGTGTGTGTTTATATATACATAAACCAGTGCACACACATATATTATGTAAACTAAAACTTGTTTTGGATGCGATTAATCGTTGGACAGCACTAATATAAATGATGTTCTCTGAACATTCTGAAAAAAAAAAACCCCCCCCAAAAAAAACATGTAACGGGGCTGACAAGACGTGAGACATGTGGATCCATCTGCAGGCTTTATTAAAGAGACGTGGTAAACAGGCAGGGTCAAAACACTGGCAAACAGGTATATGGCGGGCAAAACACAAGAATAGTAACAGGGCTAGCGTAGGTCACCGATCGGCAGACAGAATCACAGGGGCGAGACGAAAGGGAAAAATCCAGGAAAACAGGCAAAGATCAGAAACCGCGAAAACAGGCAAGGCAAGGCAAAACAAGGAAAACACAGAGACTCGGAAAGGAAAACACGGAGATCGAAAAACGGGGAAACAGGCTAAACAAAGAAACTCGGAGAAATGTGGTTAGAGTGGGTGTTATATAGTGAGTGAGGTGATTAGAAACACCTGTGTGCAATCAGAGCAATCAGGGCGGTGTGCAAATTGTGCAAAGAATGATGGGAAATGTAGTCCGGGGTGCTATGCAACAGTTTGTGTAGTGCGAGAGTCAATGTAATGGAAAGGGTGACATCTGGTGGTGAATAAACGGAAGTCCATGGACTGAATTCGTGACAGAGCCCCCCCCCAAGGAGCGGCTTCCAGACGCTCCAAACACTAAACGATCCAGGTGGGCGGTGGAGCGGAGGCGGAACAGGGGGAGGGACGGAGGGCCAAGTTCAAGGATAGGAGAGACCAGGGACAGAGGCAGAGCCGGCGGAGCTGAGGACAACCACAGCAGAGCAGACGGGACCGAAGATCCCCACGGCGGAGCAGAAGACCACCGGAGCCAGACAGTAGACCACCACGGCAGAGCAGAGGACCACCAGAACCAGACAGTAGACCACCACGGCGGGGCAGAGGACCACCACGGCGGAGCAGAGGACCACCAGAACCAGACAGTAGAACACCACGGCGGGGCAGAGGACCACCACGGCGGAGCAGAGGACCACCACGGCGGAGCAGAGGGAACAGGAAACCCCCCTGGTGAACCACACCGATCAGGAAACCATGGCGGAGGCTCTAACAACGAGAGAGCAGAGACAGACAACACAGACAGAACATTGGGGTTGATAGACAAGACTAAGCGTTCAGGGGCAGCCTCCCTGGCTGGGTCGGGACAAGACAAAAGTTCACAAACGGACTCCATACCCGTGACAGGACAGACAAAGAGTTCATCGACGGCCTCCTTGGCGGAACAGGGACGAGCGAGAGTTCGTAGAGGCTCCTTGGCCGGAACGGACGCTGCAGAGAGTTCATAACGGCTCCTTGGCGAACAGGTGAGCAGAGTGTTCATAGACGGCCTCCTTGGCCGGAACAGGACCCGATGCAGGTTGGAAGGTCATAGTGGGTACTACTGACACCTATGGAGGTTCTGCAGCGGATGCCGCCACCTCTGGAGGTTCTACAGTAGCGCCCTCAGGATACAGGGAGAGTTCGGCGGAGGTTTCTTCGACCCTGACATGACAGGTCGAATGTACGTCTCTAGGCGCCACCACCACGCAAGGAGCTGAAGCGAGCACCGCCGCTTCGGAAGGTTCTGCAGCACGCGCCGCCACCTCTGGAGAAACTGCAGCGGGCACCATCGCTTCGGGGAACACAGCAGCAAGCACCACCACCTCAGGAGATACTGTAGCTTCAGCCACCGACTCTGCAGACCTGATAAGGGGTGCTGCTGCCTCTGGGAGTTCTGTGGAGGTGTATGCAGCCCAAAAACAACAAAAGGCGATCCCCATCAGGGGAAACACTTCAGACAGGGGAAATAGTTCATGAACAGAAGGGTTAGAGAGAGTGGGTTTGGGGATACCAGCGGTGCGTGCAGACACCAGCGGTGCATCCCTCACACTGGATACCAGACTGGGATACCGACGGACAAACCCCGACAATCTGGGTGCAACAGACAGGAAGTGACATGACTCTGGATGATCAGCTGTAATGCAACGTGATCTGGATGAACAGCTGAGACGTGACGTGACTCTGGGTGATCAGCTGTTATGTGACGTGACTCTGGGTGATCAGCTGTGATGTGACGTGACTCCGGATGATCATCTGTGACGTGACGGGAATCCGGATGATCAGCGGGACGTGACGCATGAATATCAACTGTGACTTGACTGACTCAGGAAGAACAACTGTGATTTGACTCGACTCAGGAAGAACAACTGTGACTTTGACTCGACTTCAGGAAACAACGTGACTGACTCGACTCAGGAAGACAACTGTGACTGACTGCAGGAAGAACAACGGACTTGATCGGAAGAACATGTGACTGGAATCATGCGGATCAACTGTGACTAGACAGACTCATGATGATCAACTTGACTAGACTGAAACAGGAAGAACAACGTGACTAGACTTGACTCATGACGACCAGTTGTGACTTGACTAGACTCGTGCATATCAGCTGTGACTAAACTTGACTCATGATAATGAACTGGAACTTGACCGGACTCATGACGATCAACTGTGACTAAACCTGACTCATGATGATCAACCGTGACTTGACTAGATGCTGTTGTGTCCGCCATCTTGTGAGTGTGCTCTAGTGTGGCCGCCATTTTGCGATCAGGCTCTGCTGTAGCCGCCATTTTGTGAGTGTGCTCTGGTACAGCCGCCACTTCAGTGACAGACACTGTGTCGCGTTCTTCCTCCGCGATACCCACAGTAAACGAAGAGCCAACAGACAACAAAGCATAATCCATGAGGTCCCTTAAACTCCCGTTAAATTCCTCCCCAGGTAACCAAGATTTTGTGGGTTCATTGAGTCCAAAACAGAACAAGTCTTTAAACAAAATCTCATCATACAGTGGAACCTGATAAGATAGTACACAGAACCGGTGAACATACTCCTCAATAGAAAGGCCTCCTTGCCGAAGATGTAGTAGCTGGGTGACTGGGTCCATACCTGGCCAGAGTCCACTGGAGAAGCCGCTGGATCCTTGTTGGGCTGAGTATTCTGTAACGGGGCTGACAAGACGTGAGACATGTGGATCCATCTGCAGGCTTTATTAAAGAGACGTGGTAAACAGGCAGGGTCAAAACACTGGCAAACAGGTATAAGGTGGGCAAAACACAAGAATAGTAACAGGGCTAGCGTAGGTCACCGATCGGCAGACAGAATCACAGGGGCAAGACGAAAGGGAAAAATCCAGGAAAACAGGCAAAGATCAGAAACCGCGAAAACAGGCAAGGCAAGGCAAAACAAGGAAAACACAGAAACTCGGAAGGAAAACACGGAGACTCGAAAAGGGGTACAGGCTAAACAATACTCAGCAGAGAAATGTGGTTAGAGTGGGTGTAATATAGTGAGTGAGGTGATTAGAAACACATGTGTGCAATCAGAGCAATCAGGGCGGTGTGCAAATTGTGCAAAGAATGATGGGAAATGTAGTCCGGGGTGCTATGCAACAGTTTGTGTAGTGTGAGAGTCAATGTAATGGAAAGGGTGACATCTGGTGGTGAATAAACGGAAGTCCATGGACTGAATTCGTGACAATCATCAAAGAAACCTGAAAAAAATATACTCAGCTGTTTTAAACACTATAATAATAATAATACATGTTTTTTGAGCAGCAAATCAGAATATATGTCTGAATGATCATGTGACTGGAAGAATGTTGCTGAAAGTTCAGCGTTGAAATCACAGGAATAAATTACATTGTCAAATATATTCAAATAGAAAACAGTTCTTTTAAATAGTACAAATATTTCTAAACTTTACTGGTTTTTGCTCTACTTTGGATCAAATAAATGCAGGCTTGGTGAGCAGAAGAGACTTCTTTAAAAATCAATAAAAAATCTTACTGTTCAAAACCTTTTGACTGGTAGTGTATATGCAGCCTATATTTCAGAGTGAAGCAAGGCACTGTGTTCTGTTATTCATGAGCAGCTCGTGATCTGTGGGTGTTTCCATAGAAATGACTGTTTTATAGTTTCATGTTGAAGAAATAAAGATAGCCGTAGATATTAGTACTGTAATTTTACAGAAAGCATGACATTAATATTTCTTCTTTTGTTTTTATTTAGTAATGTTTATTTAATAATAATATTGATCATACTGTGTAATAATCACAACATTTTGGCTAAATGGTGCAGCCCTGCTGTGCCATGGTAAAGACACAGACCAGACAGACATGGCTCAGTCTCCGCTCTAGTTTCAAACATCACGAAAACATCTACAAACAGAAATCTTGAGTGTGCCCTGTAAAAAAGCATGTATAATGAGAGAACACACGATGAACCTTGTGCTTGTCAGTTTTCCTGCAAATCAAGAGCATCTGCTGATTGTACCGAGGAAAACACTTCCAGTAAAACTGGGATTAGAGTGTTGTTGACTGAAGGGAATATAGGGTGAAAATACTAAATAGTGCACCGAAAAATAAAGATCCTGCCATCATTTACTATATTCGCTTACTTTAATGAAACACAACAGGAGATGTTTGGCAGAATGTTAAGGACTGACAGCTCCAGTCACCATTTATTTTTATTGCATCCTTTTTCAATGCAAAGAAAAGCGAATGGTGACTGCGGCTGTCAGTCTTGACATTCGGTCTATAACAGCATTTCTGCATTTTGCTTCTCACTGAAGAAAGAAAGTCATATGGGGTTTGGAACAACATGAAGGAGAGTAAATGATGACAGAAGTTTCATTTTTGCCTGAACTATTTCTTCACGACTCATGAAAACAAGTGTCTCATTTTATTCCAATATACTTACATTTCCTACAGTCATTTCCATTGCACAGATAAATGATGAACAAATAAAGCATTCTAGCTCCCAGGCAATGGTGCAGTTTCCTAATGCTTAAAATGATTGTTGATTTAAATGCACTTTAACATAATACGTTTAAAATAATCTTCACAAAATCTCATATTTGTTCCTTGTCTTACAGTCTATGATTCATCAGTGCAGGTTATATCAAAGAAAAAAAAAATCGTTTACATTTTAAAATGTCATGGAACGTTCTGTACTGAATACAAATATTTTTTAAATAACTAGTCAGAATTTCATTGCTCTATATGCAGGTAATGTCTATAAACTGATTTGGTCACACTTTATTTTAAGGTCTCATTCTCGCTATTAACAAACAATAAATACCAAACCAATAAATTCTTAACTTGCTGCTTATTAATAGTTAGTAAGGTAGCTGATTAGGGATGTAGAATATGGTCATGCAGAATATGTGCTTTATAAGTACTAACAAACAGCCAATATGTGACCCTGGACCACAAAACCAGTCATAAGTAGCACGGGTATATTTGTAGCAATAGCCAACATCAGCTTTCAGATGATGTATAAATAAATAAATCTCAATTAAAAAAAAAAAAAAATAAATTCACCCTTATGACTGGTTTTGTGGTCCAGGGTCGCATATATTAATAATGGGCGTGCTAATAAGCAACTAGTTAATAGTGAGAATTGGTACCTATACTAAAGTGTTGCCACTGATTTTTATAAATACAGTAACAAACAACTGACATTTTCTTCAAATGTTTCGGGAACCCTTTGAATTCTGCTTCATTCCAGCTTAAAAACAAGAGTAAGGCATAGTAGCCTAACAGCAAAAGTAATGCTAACACTGTAAACATTTAATGGTCTATAGCAACTTAATACAGTATTAATAGTGTGCTTTCATGTGGGTATATTTTCTAACTTGGCTTAAGTGTGACTCATGCTATTAAACTGTAGGTGAAGCTACGTGAATTTAAAACAAGAATTCTTATGCTACACTTCATGTAGTCCCATTTATTATCCACATTGCATGCAGAAATATACCAATACGAGCAGATCCTGGATCACCTGTTTGCACATGAAGAGGCTCATTATCTTCAAAACCTCTTTCCCCGTCCTCCATTTCACTTCTCTGGTTTGTACCCTCTTCAATCCCCCATTCATTCTGCATCTCCCATGTGCACCTATATATGCACGTCCTGTGCAAGGTAAGCCATACACATTATAGCCACAAGCTGTAGACACTCGTTCAGATCAGTGGTGTGTTTGCCAGAGGTTTCAGACTCCAATACAATACTTGATTTCTGTTTTTGCAAATTACATGTTTCAAAGCAAGTGCTGATAGACTGATCAATTTAGCTTGATTCTGGCAAAGAAATTGCAGGATACACAATGCAGCTGGTCTGTCTGCTCTTTGGATGACAATTCAAACATAATCTAATGTTCCCCAGACACGGAGCACTTTCTTTGCCAAGCAGACAGAGGCTTGGGAATTTCCCGTAATGACTCTATTTCCTTGTCTCCTTCACCCAGACCACTGTGACACTGACCCACAACGACAAATTCATCACTGTACAATTCTTAGGGACTAAATCCAGCCTTCTATTTTTGAAATGACCTAGATTCTGAGGTAAGCCTCTATATGTGGCGATATTAAAGATTCACTATGCGGCAACGCAAATAACGTAATTAAAAAACCGATGGCTCATTAGGCAGCTTTATAATACACACAATAACCCCAAAATTACACATTCATGTCATTCCAAACCCTGTACAACTATCTTTATGCAAGACAATACAAACTTATTAAGATTTATTAAGAACAAAACAGAAACAACAATACTAGCATCTTGGCATTCCGGGGAGGTAGGTTGATAATCGATTATTCATTTTTGGCATATGTTCTCTCTTTCTTTGATTTCACATTAGAATATTTTCCTAGGGAAATTTGGGGCAAAAACCCATTTTTGGTTTGTGCCAATTTAGGGCAAATTCTGGGCAGCTTGTCTCTCTAAAGATCATTCCAGCTAATCAGGAAAAACAAGAACACACTTCGCACGTTCATTTACATGCTCTTGCTTGTGACAGATTAATGTCTTATTAATATTCCGGAATGTGTGCTCTTTATGCTGATACGGTCGTGTTGTCACAGGGGAATGGGCTACTCTAATAAGCAAGGTGGTTCTGGGAAGCATCTGTGCACAGATGGGCTGTAAGCTTCATAAAGGACAAGGACTGTCTTTAAAAAAGCCTTGCCAACCTGGCCTTAGTTAAAAATAAACTTCGGTAGAAGACACATCAGTGCTACCAGCCACAAACTATAAAGAAGTATGAAAACTTTGAATAACTTTAGAGGCTCTTTATTAAAGATCGTCGGACTCAAATGAATTCCTATGTAAAACAGATGCAGCACGGTTTGTAAATCTTTTGTAAATTGTAAATCTTGCTACAGAAAAATGTGGCTTTACTCAAAATGTGTAAATGTATACCTCTACGTATTGGTAATGTAAGCCCACCAGTTTTGAAAAATGAGGAAAGTTAACTCTTTCCCTGCCACTGACGGAATTTTCCAGCTTTCTGTGTTTTCACTGTTATACGGTGGTAGGCGATGTCCTTCTTAAAGAGTACAGAAACTTCAGATCAAAACACAAGCAAAGAAGAAGCAATAGCACAAGCAAATGTTAAAAAAAAGTAAGTGGGTGGTGGATTGCGATTTCACATTTTTAACGTTAGTTAGTGTGTAATATTGCTGCTTGAGCATTACAAATATTTGCAAAGTTGCAGCGCTGAAAGTTCAATGCAAACAGAGATATCGTCTTTTTAAATTCTGGCACTTTAATGCCTACAAAAATGGCTCGTAGGGACTACAATGAGTTACTTCCCAATGACAAACCCTGCCCCCAGGAACATGCAACAAAGGGGGCGAGGCCATGTTGTGCTGCTTTAGAGAAGAGGAAGAGAAGGGGTGCAAGAAAAAATCTATTCATATATGAATCGCGATTCGGTCTCCTAACGACTTCTTCTAAGCATTATACATGTACATGCATTATACAGTACGGCGTGCGGTTGCCTTTAATCAGGATAAAACCATATATTACAAGCTAACAGAAGCAGTAACATTTACAAATAACAGCGTATCTAAAAGTATGAGACAACAACAAACAAAAACATACCATTAAGAGCCGTGCTTGCACAGGTTCTGCGCGATCGGGCTCAAACTGATAAGCAATATAGACGACGCCATTGTTTTTACAATACAATCAGAGCACATGCCGCTGAGGTGAGGGACGTTTAGACACGCACTAGAGGCGGTTTAGCCAATCACAACACACTGGACTAGCTAACCAATCAGAGCCCATCGCGTATTTCTGAGGGAGGGGCTTCATAAAAACAGGAAATGATCAGAGCATCATTCAAAGAAAGGATTCAAAAATTCCAACCGAATGAAACAGGACTGTGGAACTGTGAAGCTTTGGGGGTGTTGATGGAAGCGATCTACTCCATCTGTGTTTTGATCATCATTCTGAATCCAATCTGAATGTAGTTTTTGACAAAAACTATGATTTTCTCATATTTATTTATTTATGCATGGTTTTCATGTTCAGATATTCATACAACAAAATATTCCAGGGGTCATTAAAGTTTTGTGAAAACAATCAAAAATGCTGACAGTGGCTGGCAACTCCGAGAATTTTGGAGGAACAGCAAATATTTAAATATTAATACCGTTATATGAATGGAGATTAGATGGTGTACACTAGATTCGATGAAGTCTAGAGGTCATACTAAAGGTCCAAATTATTCATAATACTAGATTTTTACAATTTCTGAAAAAAAGAAAATGGTAATACATGACAATAAAACAATGCAATAAACATTAATTTACCAACATGAGATGTAACGTAAAACCCTAATGTACATATCTCTTAAGAAAAACTAAGAAGATATTCACCGTTGTTAACCATTTTTACCATAGCATTTTTACTGTCTTTTCCGGTTACAATTACAATCGTATTTTACCATATTCATATGGAAATAGTAATAGCGTTAGAACTAATTTGATTCAATTTCTACAGGTAGTCAGATCTTCTGACATCTTCAGAGAAATATCAATCCACCTCATGCTGCAGATATGTCACATAAACCACCTGAATGCAGATGGAATCACAGGTTATTTTAACACATATTTACTTCAAAGGTCTCCCCCTTCTATCACAGCTGAGTAAGTGTTCAGTAAACAGTCTCTGTACGTGATTGAGTGCAGGATTGATGTGTTGGCTAACCCTGCTGCCCACTGCAAACCAAGCAGCATGCATCTATCTGCACTCTCTAACCCTGGAGCAAATGGTCTGGCTGACCAAAGCTGGAGAGACTTCAATAATCTGCAGCATTACTGCAGCCGCTCACTCTCCATGAGCTAGCGTCTCAATCCGTTAACATACGCAAGACGTAACGCTCTCATTTATCACCCCGTTTTCCACTTCACAGCCCGCCGTGCTTCAGCGTAGCCTGACCTTCTACTTTCAGCTCTTGTTTGACAAGGCTTGCTGGCTTTTGTATGTTAATTCCTCAGTAATGGGTTGTATGTACAACTTGACCTTGCTTTAAAACTCTGAAGAGGATGTGAAAATACAGTATGACCCCAGTCGCAGACATGAAACTCTGAGGCCTTCAAAACTCTTCGCCTAGGGTGGAAACCCATTACTGAAATTTATATCACATGTGCAATCAAGTAACATTGTCTTTACAATCACAGTCGCTTTATTTCTTTTGCTTCTTCCCAGGATAGGCACATTTCATATGATTTACTTATAGATGTAATGGTAACACTTTAGAATAGGGAATACATATACACTATTAACTAGGGCTTTTCCTTCAATAAATTCCTAATTTGCTGATTATTAATAGTTAGTAAGGTAGTTGTTAATTTTAGGTATTGGGTAGGGTTAAGGATGTAGAATAAGGTCATGTAGAATAAGGCATTAATATGTGCTTAATTACTACTAATAAATGGCTAATATTCTAGTAATATGCATGCTAACAAGCAACTAGTTAAGATACCAAAATAAAGTGATACCGATGTAACGTCTCGGTTACGTATGTAACCCTCTTTCCCTGAAGGAGGGAACGGAGACGTCACATTGGATGACCGACGAATTGGGATCTCGCTTAGAGGGACCAATCTACTTCGAGTGTAAACTAAACGAGCCAATGCACATTGGCATGTGATTATTGCATCCAGCTGCTGCTGATCACAGCGTGAGAAAAAGTAGGCAGCAGATGCAGCGCATATATTTAGGTTTTCGCTGAGGAGCCGAGCCGGTGACCCCGGCCGCTCAGCGGTGGTACAGGAACTGTGGCGACGCGGTTTGCGTTCAGGGAATGAGGGTTACATACGTAACCGAGACAATCCCTTTCAGTCAGTCACTCTCTACATCACGTCGGTGACCGACGAATTGGGATCCCTACCAAAAGGCCACAGATACCGCCCCTTCCAGTGTCCTGTGGAAGCCATCTACGCCCCTATGGCGTAGGCCAGGGCCTGCGCAAGAGGACCAGCTACTGCTACTATGACACTTTCCACTGAGTAAGACTGGATAACACTGGGAAAATGTACCTTCTCGTACCTTTAACCTTCTCGCCCCTTTAAGGAACCTGATGACCTCCCTTCTACGGGGTCGTGGTTAGCAGCGATTGCAGCGACATAAACTTTAAGGGTGGAGGGAGACAGCCTTCTCTCCAACCCTTGCTGCAAAATGGACAGCACAACTACGATCGGGCATCATCGGGGGTCTTCTCGGCGAGAAGAACAACACTCAACGAACAGGTCCTACTTCAAGCGTAGCTCTCGCTGAAGTGATGGTGTCAACTACCTCTTGGGTAGGCCACTTAGTTAGAACATCCGCGTCCCGTCCAGGGACCAGACATGGAGTTTACAAAGATCTGGACGCGGGTGCCAAATTGTGCCCCGTCTCTGAGTCAGTAGATCCTTCCTCAGAGGAATCGGCCAAGGAGGGTCTGTCGCGAGGAGCATTAGTTCTGGGTACCAGGTCCGGGTAGGCCAATAGGGTACCACCAACAGGACCTGCTCCTCGTCCCCCCTGACCTTGCACAATGTCTGTGCAAGAAGGCTCACTGGGTGGAAACAAATACTTGCGAAGGCCCCGCGGCCAGCAGTGTGCCAGTGCGTCCGTGCCGAGTGTTCCCTCGGTCAGGGCGAAGAACAACTGGCAGGGAGAGGTTTCTGGAGAGGCAAACAGGCTCTGAAACGTCCCCAAACCAGCTGGACCATCTGGGGATGGAGTCGCCATTCTCCCGGGAGCGCAGCTCGGGACAGCTCGTCGGCTGCCCGGTTGAGCAGCCCAGGAATGTGAAAAGCACGAAGCGACCTCAGATGCTTCTGACTCCAGAGGAGGAGGTGGCAGGCGAGTTACGACATGTGACGGGAGCGCAGACCACCCTGTCGGTTGATGTACGCAACGGTCGCTGTGTTGTCCATTGGACCAGTACATGCTTGCCTCGTAAGCGCCCTTTGAGACGGCCCAGGGCAAGGTGCACTGCCAGCAACTCGAGGCAGTTGATGTGCCAGTGCAGTTTGGGCCCCGTCCAAACCCCTGACACTGCAAGCCCGTTGTACGTGGCCCCCCAGCCGGTGGTTGAGGCATCCGTGCAAACCACAGCATGCCTGGAGACCTGCTCCAGGGGCACTCCTGCCCGGAGGAACGCAAGGTCTGACCACGGGGTGAAGGTTTGTCGGCAGGCCAGTGTCACTTGGACCCGGAAGGTGCCGCGTTGCCACGCCCACCGCGGGACTCGGCCATAAAGCCAGTGCTGAAGCGGTCTCATATGGAGCAGCCCCAGCAGCGTGACGGACATATGCCCCAGGAGCCTTTGAAACTGTTTCAGTGGGACCGCCATCTGCTCTTGAATGTATTCAAGCAGTTCACCACCGACTGAGCACGTTCAGTCCGCCACTCTCGGCGGCCCGGGAAAGCATAGCTATCATTTCCGGGTCCGTATCCGGCACCGCTAGCCGGCCAGAGGGCGGCAACGCTGACGGATCTTCATCCCCCGAAAAGTCCGGCTCACCCTCCGATGCTGCAACCGACATCCGATCATCAGAGGGAGCCTCGGAAGAAACAGGTGCTCTTTTGAGAGCTACGCTTGTTTCGCAGTGCCGGCGGGTTTGGGCATCCCGGAGGGGAATTCCTCACCGTGACATAAGACCAGTCCGCCCACCGCCAGAAAAAAGGACGCCCCCGGCTGCCACCAGAGGAAGCTACAGATCTAGGCAGTGGCACGTGCACTCCGCCCCCTTGCAGGTAACGGATTCCGGTCCGCAACTCCGAGATGGTCAGACCCCCGCAATGGGAGCATGAGCCATCCACGAAACCCTCCTCAGCGTGCTTCATGCCCAGGCACGAGATGCAGCGATCGTGACCATCACCCGGTGCCAGGTAACGACCGCACCCAGAAACACACGGATGGTATGACATCTTTAAAAAGACGCATCTTTAAAAAGACGTTCCACCCGTGAAGCTCTTTTAGAATGGAAATTGCTCTTTTAATGTGCTGAAGCGCACAGGGGAGATGGCCGCCTGCAACAAAAACAGGGGGTAGTGCAGCCTGATGTGTGCAACCCACTCAACACGGGAAAACCACCGCCGCTGAAGCGCAGTCCACCAGCACGAGAGCCCACCGAAGAGCATGCTTGACTGTCGTTTTTCTCACTACTGTAGGAAGGTCAGGAGCAAAACAATATAACCGCTCGGCTCCGAAGCAAAAAGCTGAATACGCCTACTTATACTCACGCTGTGATCAACAGCAGCAGGATGCAATAATCGCATGCCAATGTGCATTGGCTCGTTTAGTTTACACTCGAAGTAGATTGGTCCCTCTAAGCGAGATCCCAATTCGTCGGTCATCCGACGTGACGTCGAGAGTGACCGACTGAAAGGGAACTATAGATTTATATTGGTGGAATTTCAAACACTATTAATATAATTTAATATTTCAGTTTACAGTATGACTCATATTTGCATACTTAGAAACGCTTTAGTTTAGGGGCCAATTCTCACTATTAACTAGCTGTGCATATTACTAACATTTTGGTTTATTAGTACTTACAAAACCCTAACCCTAATTATTAATTTATTATTCGTATGACTATATTTAGACCCCCTACCTAACCTTAACCCTCTGTGGTAATAGTTATCTTTCTAACTATTAATAACAGCCAATAAGAGTTATTGACTGCAAAAATCATAGTTAATAGTTAGTGATAGGGATAATTGGACCCCAAAATAAAGTATGACAAAATATTTAAAATAAGTTATGTACAGTTCCCTTTCAGTCGGTCACTACATGACGTCTCCGTTCCCTCCTTCAGGGAACGAGGGTTACATACATAACCGAGACGTTTTTATGACTGCATTACTGTAGTGTGTTTTGTATTTGTGTAGGCAATACTGTGAGTTACACTATGAGCTTATATTTTTTTAGCCATGGATCATCTGAAATGTTTAAACACAAAGCAGATTTTACCAGTTGAAGTAGGATGGCATATTAACATTTTATCATTCAATGTGATCTATATGGCTAATATACCAAACTGCCGTTACATAACGCCTGAAACATTTTCATGTACTGTACATTCATTCACACAGAAGTTCTGGCAGCCACAGCAGCCAGGTTTGAACTGTAAATTTAACAGGATTTTTGTTACAGTGCACTGCCCATTACAACCTTATAAAATTAACAAAAGAATGAAGAAAATAACTGATATTAAATCCCTAATGGTCGTGACCCACATATAGGTTTGATGGAGGTGTTCAGATGTGGCCCATTTGCGCTATTCTACATGGTCTTCCTGCTAGCAGCTTTTACTAAGCTCCTTAAAAGGCTGCCCTGAGGAATCAATGATAGCCTCTGGGAACAGCCTCTCCAGGTCTTATCTCTGATCATTTATCCAAAGAGCTCCAGAGCACAACGCTTGTGCTGTCCTTAACATCAAATTAATAAATAAATATATAAAACACAGGCTCAACCTCTTCACCTTGTTGGGCTACCATCACAATACGTAATATATTCATATTCAGAAAATGCTGAATGCTGCCACTATAGAGCTAACCCTCTCATTGTCTCTCTTTCTCTCTGTGTCTCCAGATAGATGGAGCATGATGCATTTTTAGAGCCATCTCTTCTAAGCATGAAACAACCAATAAGAGGCTCTCACTGTCTGTGTGTGTAATATGCTGTCATACTGATTTAAGGTCTACTCTAGCACTGCTGTTTGAGCTTTATGTGAAATCATGACTGAACTAATTGAACTAAATGATGACGCAATCAATATTCTCTGTCAACAGCATACAGTTTCAATATTCTATGAATATTCTTTAAAAAAGATATGAATATTAAATACTCTGTAAGTATTCTAGATTCTTAGAATAAAAAACTTCAGACGTTGCAGTGATTTGACCACTCTTACAATGCATAGAGCAGGCCCGGACTGGCCATCGGGAGTTATTTTTTTTAGTTATTATTATTATTTTATATTTATGCCTTTTCAATGTACCAAAGTGATCATTTCCGATTTTTTCATTCGATAATAAATCAATAATAAATCATAAATCAGTTAGTCTTGACTGTCAGCGCTGCGCTATAGGAATCAGCTCATGTGTGTTCCGCGCTTCCATCAAACGATTCCGAACAGAACCGATGCGCGGGACTCGATGAAGGAGAGAAAGCGGACAGAAGAAGCATTGAATGTAGCAACATCACTGACCTGTTCAGGGCTTCAAGTGCAGGTCAGTTTCATCTGTAATACGCTAGATAGTTTTGTCTTTACTAGTAGTTGAGTATTACACTGCTAGTATCAGCACTAGCACTCCATTATCATCATCATTCAGAATACTGTGCTAAAGGACATCAATATCGATTGTAAAGTTACAATAAAAAATTTAGCAGAGACAGATATTCACATGGATTTATTGTACAGGGAGGGAGGGAGCTAGAGACAGCAACACAAAAATAATATGAGTAACAGGCTCACAGCCTAATAATTCAATAGTGTATTAGACTTTATATTGTACTAATTTTGACATTTAAGCACTTTAGAAATTGAGTTTTAATGCACAAACAGTCAAAAGGTTTTGATCAGTAAGATTTTTTAAGTTTTTTTAAAGAAGTCTCTTGTGCTCACCAAGTCTTCATTTATTTGATAAAAAACTGTAATATTGTGAAATATTTTTATAAAATGTAATTTATTCCTGTGATGCAATGCTGAATTTGAGCAGCCATTACTCCAGTCTTCAGTGTTACATGATCCTTCAGAAATCATTCTAATATGCTGATTTGCTGCTCAAAAAATGTTATATATACAGGAAATAAGGGGCCAAAATAGCACCTTTTGGGGTACAACAGCTTGTCACTGGAACAGGACCCTTAAAAGGACATATTTGTTACTTTTTTACCCCTAATAGGTAGGCCTACAAATTATTACCTTAAGGGTACGAATTATTACTCTTAAGGTACTAATACAGTATGTACAGTGTCAAGCTGTTGTACCCCAAAAGGTAAAATTTTTGCCCTTTTTTCTCTGTGGCCTGGATGAGTGTGAGATTTCCCTGCCTGAAATTCCCAGCCCAGTCCGCTCCCAGTCCGGCCTGGCAGAAGACTGTGTATAACCCCCTTACCTACTCTTCTGTATTTTGCATTATTTCTTAAAAAAAAAAAAAAAAACTGATAGAGGATTATCGCAGTATAATGAATATAGATCATTAGCCTAATTTTACAGTTTGTAGCAACCTGCTGCATTTCTATAGAATTAATTTATATGTCTTACAATAATGATTTTAAGACACAAATACTAAATAATTGTAATACAAGTAAACATATCTAGTTATTAGTTAAAAAAATACAAAAAAAATAACAAAAATATATATATATTAATTATATATATATATATATTATATCTCGGATTTTTTTATACCTGGGGGGGAAAAAAAGTCAGTTTCCATTATAAAATTATATGGGGGATTGCATAATAACATTTATTTAACAACATAAACTATTATTTCCAGGGAAAAAAGAGAAACAAAAAAATTTAATTTGGCAATTATATTATATAACTATATATTTATATAATATAATAATTGTATTTATTATTTTTTTGCCAAATGTCATCCTATTTCAATTGTGAGACATCAGAGTTGTCTTTCCTCTGCATCTCCTGATTGGATTGGATTGGATTATCAGTCATTGACATTTTAAGTGGCATTTTAAGATTTCTGACCATTATTATTAAAAAGACAGGCCTTGTATTTCTATCTATGTCTGAATTCTTTTTTTTTTACCCTGTAACTTCACGCATTTGATGCACCTTGCAACCTGCGATCATGTCAGTCGTACGAATAAAAGCAGAAGCCTCAGATCTGTATAACATTACAAAATAGCTGATGCAAGGTCATTTGTCCAACCCTTTGGTAAATAGAACAGAAATAAGGAGCCTGGAATAAAAGCGTCCTTGTCCTTTTGGGAAGTGCAGTGCTTTAGTCTGCTTTATGAGAGTATAAGAGATCTTTTGAGACAAGGTCAGAGGAATGCTGGCCGAGAACATTTAGATTCCATTCCTGTTGCTTTTTAGTGGCATCTCGCTTGCCAAGAGACTGATATGAAGTGGATATGTAGGCTTATCTTTTCAACAGGATTTTCCCTTTTAGCCTTAAACAAATCTGTTTTCACACACCCCTAGTTACTAGTTTATTCGAAAAGATTTGAATTACTTCACCAATATTTTTTGTTACCTCCGACAAATGTGTAAAGCTCCTCTAAAAACCCTTTTCACTGAAGTAAGCCTGGAGAGATCTGTCTGATTGACAGAAAATCTCAGCGGTTTTGTAGAGGACACAAGGAGACATTTTGAAAGACATGCGTGCGAGATACTGCTCAACATTAAATCTTTGAAATGGCTATTAAGCATGTTGCATGTGTGTGTGTGTGTGTGCTTTATACAAACGCATTCACATGCCAGTTAAAGCACAAAGACAAACATTGTGTTGTACCTAGTGCACACCAGTAGTCTTTTCAAAGAGCAATGCTCACATCCTGCAGCCTGCCATTAAATTCAGCTCTGAATAAAAGCAAAAGGAATATGGAAGTTGAAATGATCTGTAAAATCAAGCCTGTTATCTCTTTCTGCTATTTACGCTGATGTGTATGTATCATTGCTGAGTTTGTGTTATCCATTTTAAAATAGTTTAAAAGTATTGTATTTGAGTAGGATCGTAGAGAAGTGGTAACACTTGAATACACTTGACTAAAATAGGTTTGGCTAGAGAAATCAATGTATCAATATTTCGTACAATTTGAAGACACAATTTTTAAACACCTCTGTGGTGAAGATGATCCATAACTCCATGCCTGACTTGTGTGTGTGTGTGTTGTGTGTGTGTGTGTGCAACATATTTAATGCAAAAAGCCAAACATATAAATATCACTGAAATGAAAATATAACAAATTAAATATAACCAATTCTTGAAATGTAAAATGTTTTAAATTGTAAAAATGTATCTTGATAGTAGTTGTTGCACACATTTGTTTATAATAAACTCATATAAGTTATACTCTTCTTTACAAAGTATGCACCTCCATAAGGTGTGCATTTGCTTTCAAATGATTTGTTGCACTGCTATGATTATTAAAAATTGGAATAGTACATCATTGACAATAATGAAAATTAAGTTAATATGTACAATATCAAACACAATATAGTAATATGGCAAGAAAATGGGTTTTAATTGTCATGAAAATAAACATGAAAATTACAATGCAAAAAACAAAAAAAAGTAATTAAATCTCAATGGCCCTAGCAATAGGCTTCATTTTCTTTTATGTCAAATATAATGTCATATTTGCGTTTCCGGTAACACTTTACTTGAAGGGGTGTGCATAAGACTGACATGACACCTTCATAATCATGACATGACACATGTCATGAATATGAAGGAGGTTTTAAGCATGTTTATGACAACTGTCATTAAGTGTCATTCGCTCAGTTTTGTCATTTTTAATGCAAATATGACATTATTTGACCTAACCCTAACCTAACCCTACCCCTACCCTTACCCCTAACCATAGCCCATAACAAAGACATCTCAAATAATGTCATCTTTGCATAAAAAATTACATAACTGAGTGAATGACTCTTAATGACAGTTGTCATAAACATGCATAAAAAACCTTCATATTCATGACATGTGTCATGTCATGATTATGTAGGTGTCATGTCATGATTATGAAGGTGTCATGTCAGTCTTATGCACACCCCTTCAAGTAAAGTGTAACCGCGTTTCCTTTTGATATTTGAGTAAAATGTAATAATTTCACAATTCACTCATGCAGCTATCAAATGT
This sequence comes from Sinocyclocheilus anophthalmus, assembly GCA_018155175.1. NCBI lineage: Eukaryota > Metazoa > Chordata > Actinopteri > Cypriniformes > Cyprinidae > Sinocyclocheilus > Sinocyclocheilus anophthalmus. The sequence continues at coordinate 24,258 of JADLZN010008684.1, read as the reverse complement.
AAACCCTGTCTGGAATGTAAAAAGCTGCATGAGTGTTTTCTCATCCCTGAAAAGACACTACAAGAAGATATTCATTGAGTTCAGATTCAGCAAAAGCACATCAGTCACCAGTCACTTCTCTAGCAGGTTCTTTTTGCGTTCAGACACTTTACGCTGAAACACAGAGGCAGATGAATTACTGTCTTCTGAGCGACCTTCATCAGAGTGATGGCAATAGTCCAGTGTTTTTCAACCGTGGAGGTCAATAAAGGTGACTCGGAGAACAGATCACCTGATTTGGTCTAACAGTGAAAGACTACGGCGGCAGAATTGATGCTGTGGGGCTTTTCTTGTTTTCTGACTTTCCAGTTCTGTTTTCATTCATGACATCAAAGTGTTCCCATCATTCAGCGTATGGAAAATTGTAGTAACAATGAAAACAGGAAAACCAAGCTAGCAGCTAGCAATGATTTGTTGCAGCATATATTCAAGATTTCTTGACTTGATCCTGCTACATGAAACTGTGGGAAAGTTGGCTGAGAGTGCACTCTTAAAAACAAAGGTGCTTCGAGAGGTTCTTCAGAGCGATGCCATAGAAGAACCATTTTTGGTTCCACAAAGAACCGTTCGGTGAAAGTTTCTTTAAAGAACCATCTCTTTCTTACCTTTTTATTTACCTTCTTTCACCACAAAGAAGCTTTTGTGAAACAGAAAGATTCTTCAGATGTTAAAGGTTCTTTATGGAACTATTTAGACAAAAAGGTTGTTCTATGGCATCGTGAAGCACCTTTCTTTTTAAGAGTGTGATTTTGCCAAATAGGACATTTTCCTGGATATTTTGACAATATTCAAATCCTAATAACCTTAACCCAAAGAGTAGATCCAGGAACATGCCCTATTTGACAAAACCATAGTAAACAGCAATAAAGCTATTTTATTTCCCAATAAAAAAAGAACAAATCTAAATATCTTCAAAATAGGAGACATTAATTTGAAAAACCACACTGTATAAGCGATTTAGACTTGATTTAGAAAATGTTATATTTAGAAAATTTTCTTACCCTTAATGGCATTTTTTTTCTAGAACAAATTTGAAGTTAAAGGGGTCATAGGATGCCCATTTTCCACAAGTTGATATGATTCTTTAGGGTCTTAATGAAAAGTCTGTAACATAGTTTGGTTAAAATTTCTCAATGGTAGTGTAAAAACACCTTTTTTACCCTGTCAAAAACAGCTCTTTTCAGATCAAGCCGTTTTTGTAGTTGTTTTCCTTTAAATGTTAATGAGCTCTGCTGACCCCGCCCCTCTCTTCCGAGCTGCTCTCAGAGAGCCGCTTTCATCGTGAAACTTGCTAATTAGCACATTATTAGGAAAGGCGATTTGCAAAGATTCATTACAAAACATTATACTCACTTCTTCTGTAGATGAGGCTGAATCATGAATGATTCGCGCGAACATAGACACATTTATGTAGATCGGGGGCGCATTCCCTTCAGAAACAAAGTAATCCACTGCGAGTTCAGCGGCTCAGATGTCGGGAGTAAACGACTGCTGTTCATTATTACATCCAACAACAGAACACCTCAATCGCTTAGGAGTCATTCTTGTCTACATCAGCTCCGGCGGTGAAATAATGGCGGACTGATGACAGCTCACTCTGGGCGGGGCTAAGGTAAGACACCAGTCCTGTCTGTGCTGAGACGCTACTGTCAATCAAACTATCGTGGGAGGGGCCTGTTTTTGTGACGTCACACATACAGGCATCTGAGATCGGCTCGATTTGAGAAAGGGGAAAACATTTAACCAGATTAAAAAAAAACACTGGGTGGATTTGTATCATTATAGGGTGGTTGTGTACACAAACAGCCAACACACATTTCAGTTCAAACAACTTGTAAAAGTGCATGTAGAATCCTATGACCCCTTTAAAGCTATTACAAGCAGGCTAAAAAAGCTAACGTAATTCAAGATATTCCCTGAAAACAAGTCTTAATATATTATACATGTTTGTTTCTATTGTGCATTTATCTTGTTTTGATATTTTTATCTAGAAACAAAAATACTTTTTACAAATGGTTATTTATTTGTTTGTGTGTGTTTTTATTTATTTATTAATTATTATTATTATTATTGCATTGTAAGAATAAATGTGCATGCTATTCATCTACTGTAAATGTTGGTTGGTACATTCAATTTTAAAAGATAATGAATAACCATGAATAAGAATGCTTACCAAGAAATAACACTGACAAGAAAATACACTAGAGCTGGCACAGTACACTCTAAAAAATGCTTGGTTAAAAATGGACAAACCCAGCTATAGGGTTGTTTTGACCCAGCGGTTGGTTCAAAACAACCCACCAACCGCTGGGTCAAAACAACCCATAGCTGGGTTTGTCCCTTTTAACCCAGATTTTGTAGAGTGTTATAAAGAATTGCTAACAGTGTTCTGGAGGTATCTGCTCTGTATGAAAAAGACCAGCCTGGTTCTAACAACTTGTTCCTTTAACTTACAAGCAGACATCAGAAAGATGCAAAGAGCTCTGAACTTGGACGTGTCATTCAGAATGTATTTAAGTCAGCGGCTACTTCAAAAATACCAGCGTACGAGGCCAAAATACAAATAAAGACATTGGGAGAGAGAGGAAACTCAAAAGCAGGACCGTGCATAATCCTTCAAGACACTAAATGCCAGAGCACATAAATAGGTTCCCTCCGTAAAAACAGAAGATAAAGCAGCGTGAATGGCAGGGCTACGGAATTAGGCTTTCTTTGAGATAGCATCCACTTGGACCAATCACAATCACTTATGTTGCAGTATGTTTTCTCACAACGAAATAAGCCTAACCCTAACCCAACTCTAACCCTCCTCGAAGTGAGAGCTGAAATATGCTCGTCACTGATTGAGAATGGCAACAGCAATCCCTTTTAATATGTTGCCTTTACGGACAATTGCTTATTCACCAAATCACCATGACAACTCCGAGGCACATCTCTCTCTCTCTCGCTCTCTCTCTCTCTCTCTCTCTCTCTCTCTCTCTTCTTTCTCTCTCTCTGCAATTCAGTGCAAAACGTCTCCCAAGTCTTTTAAACTACAGTTTGACAGTCTGGTCCTTGAAATTAAAACTGCAAAGCCAATCGAGACTGTCTTAAACGAAAATATCATAACATGTCATTATATAAAGTTGCTGTATTTTTGTTTGCGTGAAACCAAATATCAAGATTATATGTTGAATGTATGTAACTACCATTAAAGGGTAAGCAGTTCCAATTCAGAACTATTTCAAACATTTCTCAAATTCTTTCATAAATTTTCATGCATGCAGTTTTTATAAGCCTGTATTAGAGACTACATGGCATATTTGCACTTTAAAAAAAAATGTAGCCTTTTTGTCACAGAGCAGGACCATTTAGAATGTTTAATTACATTACAAAAAGAAAACGATGAAATCAGACTCAAGGTATACATTATGCAAATATATGTGCATTTTACGAAATATGTTTTTTTAAAAATGCTTTTTTCCTGTACATATGCACATATCGCATGGAACACTTCTACAAACCCACGATTTGAACATTATTATTATTATTTAATAAATTGCACATCATTGTGAAATTCATTGCAATTAAATAATTGCACATTATAGTAGTCTCATAATCTGAAGACATCTTCAATAAAAACATAAATCCAATCATCAGCTCGTAATGGAATCCAAGCGTAACATAAACGCAACATGGAAGACGCTTAAAATGACACGCGATCTGTTAGCGGCGCGACGCGACGCGACAGAACTACCCAAATCGACGAAACTGTGCAGACCGCTAGAGGTTGCGGCTGGGATCCTGGCGTCGCGAAGACTTTTTATATGCGAGCGACGCGACGCTACTAGAAAGCTCCAGCGCGCTGCCTCCTCTGCGCGCTTTTACTGGGGGCGTTCTGGAATTGTCGCGTCGCGACGCTCGATTGCAGTGCAGATGGGGTGTAACAAGTGCAAGAGATCCTCATCCTTATCTCCTGTTACTTTTACCGGCATCGCAGCACTTCACCAAGCCCGCCTCACCTCTCCTCCATCTAACTGCGCATCTCCTCGCCACAGACGCAAGGGACACTGAAGTTCACCCGATTGTTAAACTGGCGATCCTGACAGAAGAGATCTTGGGATAAGAAGACATAGCGGTGCGCACCGTCTTCTACAGTCTGTTCGTTTGGTGACTAATAACTTCTCCTCACCAACAAGCATTATCCTCAAGAACAACTCACCTGCTTTGGTGAAACATCAAATCCCCCATTCCTGGTATTCCTGTTCCCTAAAAAAAGCCGCTTTTTGATGCGTGCGCGTTAGTGGTAATCCGTGGCAGCTGTGTTAAGATTTCCTCCCAGCGCTCTTCATGCAATTCGTGTGACCTTTTCCAGCGAAAGCATCCTTCATCCTTTACACTCCAGTCACATTCTCGTGTTTTTCCTGCGCGTATGATCCTGATGCTCTGGTCCTGCGTGTTCGGGAGCTCCACACGAGCTTCACGAGTGCGCGCTGCTCGGACACGCCAGCACAGGCGCGCGGGTTACTAGGAAACCCAAAAGCGCGCACACATGCAGGAGAGAGGAGAGGGGGTGTGAGTACCAATGCTTTCCAGGACATCTACAGAGAGCCTATTGCTATTGAATTATGTGAATTGCATTTCCTCAATATAAAAAAGAACAGAATAGCAAAATAACACAACTACAGGACTAAATGATGTGTGTTTTGTTGGGGAGCCTGGGGCTACATGTAACATGTTGTACTTTAGGATTCAGAAATCTAAGTTTAATATCTATCTATCTATCTATCTATCTATCTATCTATCTATCTATCTATCTATCTATCTATCTATCTATCTATCTATCCATCCATCAATCCATCAATCCATCTATACTTGTATTTTGTGAGTGGCCCCCCCCCCCCCCCAAAAAAAATCTTCATGGGGAAATATTGAGAAATTTGAGAAATTGACATGTAAAACAAATGTGACAACTTGCCCTGTTTTTTTTTAATGACAATTAAACTCATTTTCCCTCTAATGTGTTTGATATTTTACATATTAATTAGTTTAACTCTTGTCAATGATGTGCCATGCCAAAATATATACTGTAATAAAGTACAATTTATTTTATTTAAACATCATAGCATTGCAACAAACGATTTTAATGGAGCACTAAAGCAAATAAAAGTATAGCTGAATACTCGAGTTTATTATAAAAAAATTGTGCAGCAAACACACTGTGACAAATAATTTCAATTTAAGTCGTTTTACATTAAATCGATCAGTTCTATCAATTTATTTTGGTTATATTTTCATTTCAATTATATTTATACTGTTGGCTTTGATGAAATCTGTGTACACGCACGGCACACACGGGCGCGCACACAAAAACACACACACACACAACAAACACACACACCACACACACACAACACAACACACACATGTTTGTTCTGTGAATTGGAGGACTTTCCATAGACTTAATTACTTTTATACTGACCAACTATATTTTCTTCCTAACCCTAAACCTACCCTACAGACAACAGTTGGCATTGATAAACTTTCAGATAAGTCATGTACTTTTTTTGTTTTGGTTTACCTCGCTGGTACGCAGGCCAATCCCCACAATGTAAAATGTCAGGTTTACGTCCCCACAATGTAGCATAACAAGTACACACACCACACACACACACACACACAAACCACCAACACACACACACACACACACCACAAACCCACACACACACACACACACACATAAGCACACATACACACGCATGCACACACACACAAAGTTTGAACAAAAAATAACCTTATATTAATAGATCTTATGACAACTTCCCCATGTGACAGTACCATTTACACTGCAGAAATAAGTTCATTATAAATGTATACACGGTGGGTTTTTTACCTGATATGTATTCAAGAGAGTGCTGTTACATCCAGATCACTCCATTTCACTCCCGTTCTATGATTGCTGCAGTGTAAATGCTCACTTTTTTCAATTTGCATATTTATTGTTTATAAATCTGGTAGGAACGTCCCAGAATTCTCATTGCTCAGTTTATTCACAAACAAAGACAAATTCTGCCCCGCGCGGCCCGTGAGACGTTTGATTGGTGGGATGCAGCCAGGTGATCAGCGTTAGAATTCCGAGCAGTCGGTGACTGGGCAACCGGAGCGCCGAGATTAAAGTCATTTGGATCTGAATGGCTGCTATAGTTTCCCGGATAAAACAGTAATTTAATCAATGAATGAGAATGCTTGCGCAGGCCATGTGTGTAAACACAATTGCTCAAGGGAAAGGAGATTGAGAATTCCCAGCGTGCAAGCTTAAAATCGCCAAAGTGGAGCTTTTCCGGCTTTTATATTTCCCTCGAAAAATACTCAAGTCACTTTTGTCACCGTCGCCTAACCACAAGTCAGTCATTGGAGAGCTATTATGTTTATTTCTGCATATTTTGTTCTGTCATTTGCGCTCTACTTTAGTGCCTTGTGTGATTTCGAGCCTTCTGTCTCTATGAGGCTCAGCGGGGGTTTGAAAAGAAGGTGTGCCAAAGGTGACACCGAGGGATTTTCCTCTTTCAAAAGCCTCACGAAGCGACAATAAAGGAATTCATTATGGCACACACATCCCAATGAACCAGCATTTTACTCTGCGGTGCATTTCACAGAGGTTCTGCGCATCGGGCCTGCGTAGCGTAACACAAACGGATTCTTTCTTCTAAAAAGAGGAATTAGAGCATCGGATCCCTAGTGTTTTTCATCCTTCTCCCCCTTTCCGAGTATGTTTAATGACAGCTGGGAATTCGCTCCGACCCAGCCCCTTTACAGAGAGAGCTAATTAGCAGGTTTCTTCCTGTCTGTGGTGCCACCAGATGGATTCCCAGAATGCAACCTGCCAATGTCAGTGAGCGGGGCTTCGCAGGTGGATCCAGTAGACTGGGACTGCTTGGAAATGGACTTCTGCGCTGCCCACCAGAATCCTGCTAACAATTTCTGCGTGTTTTCCAAGCCTTGTGAATTGTGAGGTCAGAGATTTATTCCACTGCTAATTATTGTTTTACAGGCAGTTAGGAGGGTATAAAGTAATTGTGGATCGATGCATATTTAATGATGTGTATTAGTCAAGGCAAGTCAACTTCATTTCTATAGCGCTTTAATACAGACTGTCAAAGCAGCTTCTCAGAGACAAACAGACAAATAGCAGAATCAAGTATGGGAACTTGACTATGAAGACATTTTGGATTCTGCTGTAAAGCAGCTCTAAAAGACAACAGACCTTAGTCAGGGTAGTGCCATATTTAATTTTCGACAGGAACAAAAACGAGGCTGTGAGGGTTAGAAGTACAGTGCGTTCAGTGGATTGTTCTGTTGTTTAACAACATGCCGATTGTTCACTTGACAAAATGTCTTACCCAACAAACTTTCAGTAGAGTAAAACCCCATAAAACTGTTTTGAAAGCTGTGAGTGAAAATTATGTGATCTAGACCCTTTATACAGTGACAGTGTTTATACTGCCTCGTTTTCATCCATGTTAAAGAGGTCCTATTATGCCCTTTTATTTGGTTTTTGGGGTGTCCTAGAATAGGTTTCAACAGGTGCTTGATTGTTCCAAAAACACATTATTTTTTGCTTAGTTCCTGAAGCCCCTCCTTCCAAAATACTGACTGGGCAGCTGGCCCAGTGCGTTGTAATTGGCGAACCACTTAGAGCGTGTTCTGGAAATGTCACTTTCCTCACCATAACCATGCCATGGCGACAACACTTTACAAAAGCATCTCTTCTTCATCTTCTCCAGCGTAGCTCAACGTAACTCAACCCACCCCTCTTTTTTTTTGCATGTTCCGTGGGCTGGGATTATTTAGATGAGTGATTTTGTGGTGTCACAAGATTCGGAAGAAGTGCATTGTAGTCTAAAGGAGACGTTTGTTGTGGGTCTTAAAGTGTTTTCTGTTAAACAGATTATCACCCTTTAAGCCCGGGATACACGGCACGATTTTGGCTGTCACAGACGAAAGATTGCCATCGTGAAGCAATCGTGGCGATTTCTGTGATCGTGGCTCTTAATCGGTGGTCCTATGTCGTACAGTGAGAGAGGTTCAAAGACGGGCGTTTTCCCGGTCTTGCGACCAAAGATAGCCTACGATAGTTTTCTGACAGTGTCAGAAATTCAGCACGATCAACGCACAGTGTGTTTGCTGCAATGACCTGCGTCTACTCAGCAGCCAATGAAATTGCAACATGAAATGACGTATTTATCCACGCGACCAGCGGCGCTACAATTTCAATGCCATGGAGGCAGAAAAAAGTAGACGGTATACTGGTATGTGGGATACCCATAAAGAACAAATTCTTGTTGAGTTGTGGCAGCAGAGGGCATGTTTGTACGATGTGTCCTCTAGCTGCTATCATGACCGCACCAAAAAGGACATAGCATGGATGGAGATAGCGGAGGAACTGCAGCTGCCAAGCTCCCTGTGCAAAACTGGCATCCCAAGTTGTCCTCTTTTCCTGAGCCATGAGCGGGTACATATTGCCCTCTTCTTTGTTTCAGCGCACATGAAAAGCAAAACTGCCAAAGCGCGATCCATCTTGATGTACCGTTATTTGTTTACCACTAGCGCATGCTGATGACGTTGCACTAAAGTATGTCACAGCCTACGATTCAATAGGTGTCATCATCGTATAGTCTACATGCTTGTCGTACCCAAGTTTAAACGATCCATGTCGCACAGTGTGATAAAGTAATGATCTTATAGGATTGCTAAAATCGTGCAGTGTATCCCGGGCTTTAGAGTGGACTTAATAACCTTTTTTCTTGCTTAAACGGCAACATTACACGTTACTAACACTAACCCTAACCCTAACCCTAACTAAAGTTGAAAAAGTGAAAAAGCATAATTGGACCCATTTAAATTCAATACTGGCATCAAACAGAATAAGGTTCTATTAGGTCAGTATTGACTGAAACCAGTCAGTTCAGTGTTGGTTCAGTTCAGATCAATAACAGTGTGAACTTCATCAATCTGAAACAAGTCCAGTTCAGCTGTAAATAGCACAAAAGGCAGCAATGTCGTTATTCAGCTTGAATCTGTTCAATGTTGATTCAATTCAGTTCAATACCAGTGTTGATGTTGTAAGATGTGTTTCGGCTGTGAAGCAGCCCTACAGAAAAGGATAGTGCCACCATCCAGCTTAGGTCAGTTCAGTTTTTGTTCTCATCCAGTGGTCTCAGTCTATGTGTTTACATCGACAAATTACTGCAAGTTAAGTGTCTTTCAGACCCCAACTATTGAAAGCAGATCATCAACCTTTTCTGGACCCCTCAACCCAGAGAATTTAAAAAGACTAGATTTTCTCAATAACACAGTGGCGAGTGTTGTATGGGCAGACACCACTCACACTTTTCTTTAGATGTAAAGATCTAGTTCCCATTCAAAAAAAAAAAAAAAAAAACCAAAAAATGTGAGATATTCAACATTGCTGTTTACTTGTCGTGAAACCCTTACCAAAGTGCAGCTCTCAGGAGCAAGCACGTACACTTCTGCAGGAGAGAAGATGGTCACTTTATCCAGAGAAATTGAGGATTTATGCGTTTTGAAGGTTATGTACAGGAGCCAGGCATGCAAAGTCACAGCCCACACATGGGAGTGTCAAAGGACTCCAAAGTGACCTGGGTGTATGCCAAACGGTACATTGTGTTCCTGTTAGCTCAGCTTCTCGGGATGACACTAGCAATGTAAGGGCAGGAGTTGATTCCGAAAATGTTCTGTGGCAAAAACAAAATTTTTTTTTTTTATGCACTTTGGGTAAGTCACTTTGGCTTAAAATATCTACTAAAATAATCTAAAAAATTAAACGCAAGAGAAAAGTAAAGCTCTTATGAATTGTGTAAAGTAATGTGTAAAAAGCATTTTGTTTTTGAGTAAAGCAAAAAGTTTGCTGCATAATATCTTCTCAAGTAATGTTTCATCCATTATTTTTACATTTAAGCACAGATATAATACTGTACACATTTAAGACCATACCAATTATCTTTTATTATTTATTTTTAGAAAACATAATATTCCTTTGCTGATGATATGCCAAATATAAAGCCGTTTCTCTTAAATAACTAGATGGTAGCAGTGCTTTGATTGGCTGAGGGTTCACACAAACTATTAAGAACAGCTATTCTTATGGGATATATTTTCCCTACACCGCATAAAAAGAAAAACAAAACCTCCTTTTGCTGAAACAAGACTATTATAGGCGGTATAATAACTCCCAAGTGCCTGAGAGGGAAACAAAATAAGATACAGTGTTTGATTAGCTCTAAAACTGAGAAACATGAAAACTGCTTCCATTATGGAATAATTCACCCAGAAATAAAACTATATATATTTATATTTCAGCACAGACCACCATTCAACGTTGGGTGAAGAAGAAGTTTCTTATGCTCATCAAGGTTGCATTTATTTAAATAAAAAAAAAACTGTGATATTATGAAATATTATCACAATCTAAAATAACGGTTTTCTATTCTGGTTTTCTGCTCTTTTATTGCTGTGATGGAAAAGCTGAATTTTCAGCTGCCATTACTCCAGTATCCAGTGTACTGCTTCAGAAATTTGAAACAGTGCCTATTTTTTTTCGGATTTTTTTTTTAGAATTAAAAAGTCTAAACAAAATTATTGGGGGAAAAAAATTAGTAGCATTATAAATTGTCTTAATTCATGAACTTAATGCATCCTTTTTGATTAAAAGTATTAATTTCCTTCAAAAATAACATGTATATGCATTCTTAAAGCACTCTTTGATTGCCTTTCTTCAAATTTTACTTTTTTTAATTGTGGGGTGTTGAGACTGTGTGTTATTGTCATCGGTGTTATCATGTGTAACCTGCAGCTCCAGATTGATTCACAGAGTCACCTAGCATTTATGGCTCAGATGATTGCTGCTATCTTTTCTTATTTTTAAGATGCTGCACGCTTCTGGGGGTCCTGCGCCAGCTGAGCAGCTACTGTTGAGATGAATATGAATTGAGATGAACAGATAGCTTTATCGACCCCCATTGGTGTGCATGTCTTGTAACCAAACAAAGTCACATTTGGATATGTGGAAGTTTGAATGTCCTGTGGTGCCACCAGATGGATTCCCAGAATGCGACTTACCAATGTCACTGAACAAGGTGCGATGCATTTTCATTTTTAAGCAAACTATTCCTTTAAGTTCGAGTTGTGTTACCAATACAAGCTGTCACTGTGTGAATCAGGTATACTGTACAGTACAATTCCATTGAGATTTTGTCTTTTGCACTAAAGGTAGACATGTTCACACTGATCAATCTATAAATAACCCCTCATATTTCTGTTTTGAGAGGAGGTCATTGTTATAGAGAGCATAGAGGCTTGTGCAAGGTGAACCGTAGACTGTCAGGAGGTATCGAGAGGGTTAGGAGAAAATACAGCTTCTAGCAGCACATCAAAGAAGCCACTGAATGAATTATTAATTATACTGGGAGAGAAATTCTGACAGTCAGAAAGTAACAAACAAAGGTGAGATAGAAAAGAGAAAACACACCAAAACGGCACTTATGATAATGATGCAAGCAGCAAAAGAATAATATATAAACCAGAATGAAATTTAAGCCATTATTCAATGACCTATATAACGAGAAGACCAGTTTCCAAGAACATGATTCCAATGAGTGCAAACTCAATGGTGTCCCAGCCCGTCAATCTGTTCAGCTGTGCAAGAGTCTGTGTGTATACATTTATCACCATCAGTACCAAAGCTCACAGCGAGGGCGATATTCAGATAGACTCACAGCTTTATTTCTCCAGCGTCCCCAGGAACAGAAGTTCCAGACTCTCCCACCTGCAAAGCCTCCATCTGCTCCTTTTGTCACAGAGCAACAAAACGAGAGAGGCAGCAACCGTTAACACAACACTGCAGTCCCAACTAGTGCTGCTTCTGCAGGTTGCTCTCTAGTTTGAGCAGTCCGACTGCTGTAGAAGCTTATTATTGTGGTTAGCAGTGGTTTTGGTCTTATTGTCAACCCAACAAGATGCAGTTGTTTAAGCAACAGCAAGAAGGCTGTATTATACCTAAATACCAACGTCACAATTAGCCACTTTTGGTTCTCCAAAGAACCTTGCAGTGACCAGGTCTTTTTTTTTTCCATAATGGTTTCCATGGACGTTTAAAGGGTCATAGGGTCAATGCAAAATAAACAACATTTTTATTAGACGAATGTCGATCATAGAGTGTTTGGATGCTGGTGTGGTGTGGAAGAACCTGACTGATCTGCACAAATCCCAGACCTGAACCCCACCGAACACATTTGGGTTGAATTGGAATGCTAATTGTGAGTCCCTTTTCCCAGCGCCTGACCTCACTGATGCTCTTGTGTCTGAATGGGAGAAAATCCCTGTTGCCATGTTCTGATTTAGTGGAAAGCCTTCACGGAAAAATGTAAGCTCTTATACAACAAATAGGAGACAGACTCCTTATGAATACCAATAGTTTTGAAATTAAATGGTCAGAAAGAACACGTGGATGTGGTGAATGTGTCTTCACATACAGTACTTTGAGTCTTACAGAATATTATAGATATATCTATATATATATATATATATATATATATATATGATATTATATATACTGTATATATTCGGGTGCAACATTTATTAGAGTACAACAATGAAAATTACTTTATAAATATTAAATTTGGCAAAGTCTACTTGCACTAAGTGTATTTGATTCAGTGTGTCATTATACAGCTATTCTGCTATTCTTACTCTCCTGTTCTCTCTCCAAAACGGTTGATGACAAAAATCTAAAATCAATTTCTTTTAAAATGATCTCAAGCATGAAATACACTGTATGAGCCTCCCTCTAATACCACCTACTACAAACTAGCAATAGTATTTAAAAGCATATTAGATATTTTAAAAAGGACAAGGTCTATAATATGCCCCTTCTTGTTTCATAGGAAATATGTCAACACAGGACAGAAAATGGCATTCATCAAACTATTTCATAAGGTCTTTATTACATTTAGTCATTTAGTCATTATTAAATGTCATCCTCTCACTTGAAGATATACTGTAGACCCTGACATGTAAACCAAGGTTAATCTAAAGTTGTGGTCACTTTTACTATTGCTCCGCAAAATACTGTGGGTGAAATTCAGTTATTTCAATGGAAATATATATAATCAGACATTTTGGGTATAGTTTTTCTCTTTGACCCAACAGAAAGCTGCTTTGATTGAAGTTGACTTTGTGAGCTGTGATTCAGACATCTCTAAACATTGACAAAAGAAAAGTGACCTGCAAAATGTTGCTAATGCGACTGCACCTTCAGTGTTGTGTGTTGATTTAACACTCAAAGAAAAGTCTGTAAAAATAGGGCACAGTGTACTGTGTTAATACAAGCATTTTCTGTATTGATTTTTCACTCTTATTTTACCCTTGTTTTGAATTATGCATTGCGTTGTGTTGCACTTTAAAGATAAAGGAAATCCATAAACCTAACTGATAATATTGTGGTGGAAAATTACTAGTACCTTTTCCATTTTTTTTTTACAGTGCAAGTATATGAACATATTTTGCATAAAGACTGCCTCTGTATTGTGTGCATATCATTGCTACAATGATGCATTGACCAAGCATCCAGGATTTGTTGTTGTATAATACATTTTTGAGCCCATAATTGAAGCCCTCTTTCCGCTAAGTAGGCTTCTAGGTGAACGAACACCTGCTCTGCTTTGACGTTTATCACATTCATTCTAGAATCTCTCGTGTCACTGTCTTTGCTCATGCATGATACTGTGATAATGACATGCTGATATGTAAATGCAGAAATCATAGTCTGCATGAGAAAGCAATCTTGCACATGTAGCACAGAATGATGGAGCAGAAGACCTGCAATATTGCGTCCTTTCTGCTTCAAGCTCACCTGAAGGCCTATCAGTAACTAATCTGCAGTCATTTCACACTTATCTCTCATAGCTGCCGGAAAATTTTTCGACAATTGAGGATCCAGCCCTTTGTGGTGCGGCTTTAGATGACAACAATAATGACAAAGTGAGGGGGACATCTTTTTCTTCATCAACTGATCAATAATGCATAGGAATCACATGAATAATTTTTCCTCCTAATGGATATTGCTTGCTCAGAACGGATTTCGAGGCCCAGATTTAAAAAATTCAGTATGTGAAATGATGCATTACTATGTGACAAAGTGATTTTAGGAGGGAAAGGGAGAATGGTGCAAATGCATCAGGGAACATCTGCAGGAGTGCCTGCGCATGGTGGCTGCTGTCTGCTCGTGATTGGCTTGACGGCGCCTGGACACGACATCACACTCTTCCCACATCTCATTTCAGTCTGTGCAACAGACGTGCCAGCTAAACCTCTTCATATGCATCCAAATACAAGGATGGCGACACATTTTTATTGATACTTACAGTGATTTTGATGTAAGGCACACAGGACTCCTTGTTGGTTTCTATCAAGCAGGCAGAAATAGGAAGAGGGAAAGGGTTATGCTTAAAATTCAGGGCTGGACGCATTCCTAGATCTGTGTTGGTTCTGAAAAAATATTCCAGAAGCAATTAATCTGATTTGGGGGAAAATCATTTTCGAAACCCATTTTACTTTTGTAATATTAATGTAAAACAGTAGGCCTATATTCAACAACAACACAAAAGTTTATATGGGACTTGATTTCATTATTAGTATTAGTAGTAGTAGTAGCAGTAGTAGATTAGTAGTAGTCAGTTGTAGTAGTAGTAGTAGAAGCAGTAGTAGTAGTGATGGTGGTGGTAGTAGTAGTACTAGTAGAAGTAGTAGTAGTAGTAGTAGTAATAAAAGTAGTAGTAGTAGTAATAGTAGCAGTAATAGTAGTAGTAGTAGTAGTAGAAGCAGTAGTAGGAGTAGTAGTAGTAGAAGCAGCAGCAGCAGCAGCAGCAGTAGTAGTAGTAGTAGTAGTAGTAATAGAAGCAGTAGAAGCACCAGCAGCAGTAGTTGTAGTAGTAGTAGTAGTAGTAGTAATAGTAGTAGTAGGAGTAGTAGGAGTAGTTGTTCGTATTAGTAGTAGAAGAAGTCAGCTAGCAGCAGAATAGTAGTAGTAGTAGTAGTAGTAATAGAAGCAGTTAGAAGCAGCAGCAGCAAGCAGTGTGTAGTAGTAGTAGTATTAGTATAGTAATAGTGTAGTAGGAGTAGTGTAGTATTAGTAGTAGAAAGTAGTTAGAAGCTAGAAGCAGCAGCAGTATAGTAGTAGTAGTATAGTAGTAGTAGTAGAAGTAGTATAAGCAGTAGTAGTATTAGTAGTAGAAGAAGAAGAAGAAGAAGCAGTAGTAGTAGTAGTAATAGAAGCAGTATTATTATTATAGGAGTAGTAGTAGTCGTAGTAGCGTAGCCAGCCGCTGTACTATAGTGTAGTAGTCGTAGAAGTAGTTGAATACTAGTAGTAAGTATTGAAGCAATGTAGCAGCATTATAGTGTAGTAGTAGTAGTAGAATCAGTAGTTAGTAGTAGTTAGTAGTAAGAAGAAGAAGAAGACGCAGCAGTAGTAGTAGTAGTAAATAGAAGCAGTATAATATATTAGTAGTAGTAGTAGTGTAATAGAGCAGGAGAAGCAGCAGCAGTAGCAGTAGCCCAGGAGTAGTAGTAGTAGTAGTAATAGAAGCAGTAGAAGCAGCAGCAGCAGCAGCAGTAGTAGCAGTAGTAGTAGTAGTAGTAGTAGTAGTAGTTGTTAGTAGAGTAGTAGATAGTAAGTCGTGTCTCAACGTAAACCTAAAATAATATGTAAAAAAGCAATAATTTTGGTCCTACTTTATATTAGGTGGCCTTAACTACTATGTACTTTTATCAAAAATAAGTACAATGTACTTATTCTTTTCATATAGCATTGCAAAACACTGTTGCCTTATTGAGGTGGGATTACGGGTAGTTAGGGACAGGTTGGGTGGTACAAGTTGGTTAGGTGGGTTAAGGTGTAAGGCCGGTGTTCCACAGTTGTAACTCTAAAATGCGCTACAGAAAAGGAATTACATGCAGATGTAATTACATGCAGGTGTTTTTTTTATATAAGTACAATGTAAAATCATGTATGTACACAATAAGTGCACTGTAGCAAATGATTAATTTTAAATGCAAGTACATAGTAGTTAAGACCACTTAATATCACGTGGGGCCTTTTTTCTTTTGGTACCCTTGCATAATGTTCACTGGTGAATCATACATAATAAGGGACTTGTATTACAAACGAAATAGGCAGTGATGTCATGGTGATTAGGTTTGGGCTGGGTGAGGGCTTTAACAATATCCTAAGTATTCACTGATGATATTATTAGGTTTTATGACTCGTTAATAGTTCAGGGTAAGAATAAGACAGGAATTTATTCCAGGACCAACAAGAAATTGATTCAGGATCATGTTCCACTTGGCAAAATCTTTCTGCCACCTCTTAGTGATGTAATATCTGCTACAACATGAAGTTTTACAGCAAGCAATTGATTGAGCTTATAATTGCACCAAACATTTGCAGTCATAAATTCCCCCCAGTCTGCTAGAATAACTCTTGTACCATATGCATATATAGATTTCTTTCATCACTGAAAGACGACAGTCATTGAAAAACGACTGAAATATGGAGAATATTTCTAAACAGGGCAATAATATTAACTCACCATCGGAAAAAGCACAACAAGCAAATGTGCACGTCATGTTATAATACTGACGTGAAGCGTCGAGCGAGCAATAGAGCAGCGCAGCCGGTCAAGTCGCACGGTGTAACCTGCTTCCACCCACCTCCCATACAATATGCATATGCTATCAAAGTAAAAAATCAGCCATGAAAGTTTAATAAGCACAGGGATGGAGAGAGGCTTGAAAGAGAAGGTGATTTGCTGAGGGCAGTGTGAAATTGTTTTTAAAGAGCATAGCCCCGGTAAGGCAGGAAAACCTGGAAATGTAAGGGAAAAAAACAGCCGAGGGCCACTTTATTATATGCCCTTTAATAGAGGTAAACCATTTTAATGCAAAACATCATGCAAAGCATCCGCCGGTTTAAAGACATGCTTTGCTTTGTGTGAGCATCACTTTGATCTTGCTAAAAACAGATAGCAAAACACCAAGAGCAAACAAATGATCGGCTTCAGAGACTTTCTGAAACCTCTCGAGGATATGAAATCCACGTGATGTACTTCTGCAAAAACGACAAGTAAAATAAAAGCTAAGAGAGCTTGACGGGCTGAATGTGTGAGGTCAGCATAACCTCTGTGAAAAATATTAAAGTTACATGCGCAGAGATCGGGTCGACTGGTTAAACTGCTATTTTTGGGTCAGTGCCGTCATATTTCTATCGGCTTTGACATGCATCCAACCTAAGTCAGGAGTTCTCATAGCAATAATTATGTAAAGTTCAGGTCCCGCCCACAATGGACTTATTTTAAAATCAGATTGCCCCCTGAATTACCTTCACAAACCCAGACAGCATCGCACAGCCGGTCCTTACTGGGGCTGCTGTTGCTAGGCAACTGAAGACACTGGCTCTGGATGCTCTGAAATTCCTTGGTTCAAAAAGACTCTATTTAATGCATTACAAAAGCAAAATTAATATGTGTGAATCTCAAAATCACAGAGAATTCAGTCTGGTGACACAGAAAATTCTGTGCTTTTACATGACTTGTACATGGACCTTGTCACTGGATTTCCTAGATAATAGAACTGAATTCACTCACAGTAACCAATTAAGATTCTAGGGAATGAAGACTTATTACGCAGAGCTAAACTACATTCTTACTTTGAGAAAAGTATGATTGATAGGCTCATTAGCAAACAGAAGCAGTCCACATAGCAAAGAAAACTCACAAAGGAGATCTTTTTAATATCTCATTTGTTCCTCCTAGACCACAATGCGATTTCTCATGCGCACTCCATACACTGCAAATAACTACACTAATAACTAATGGAATGTATATGTATTATATATATAGTATATATATATATATATATATATAATTTTTTTTTTTTTATATATATATAAAAACCACCACACACACACACACATATTCCCAAAAATTTATTATAGACCATTTCCACACTTAATCAATTATATTTCTTCAAACATTAAAAACACAATGTACATTTAACAGGAAAGATCAATTTTCACTCAGATAAGAAGATAGACCAGTCCGTAGTTCAGTTAGTTAAGTTGAGTTTAATAAACATGAGGATAACTAAGATCACTAAAGAGCAACACGTTTTTCCTCTAGGTTAAAATGCAATAATACTGTATCATGTGGCATATCATAGAAGCCTTTTGAAGCACTTGTGCTTTATATAATGTAAGCTTTTTTTAGTCTGTATTTTGGCTGTTATATGCACAGCCTTTAATGTTGACAGGTTGATTTGTGTTTCTGGCTTTTAGTTGTCATTGTTATTTCATTTTTTGTCACTGTGATCTCTAAGAACATGTCGTACTGCTGGTGACCTGTTCCAAGTTATATATCAAGGTCTTTAGCTTGCAGGTATTTTACTAGAACTGTTGACAGTATCTGACACAACAGCGTCTAAGACACCTTTCCTCAATGTGAATACTGCTGCCACAGAGATACGGGTGTGAACACATTTCTCTATAAATAGAATAAACAGGATGGAAAAATATACATATATTTAAATCTACATTTTCTACTAAATACAGTGTAATATTTTACAGTTTTTAATTTCCATCCTAAAAATGGTGTTTGGTGTTGGTGCTGAAATAAAGACCGAACTGAACTGAATTAAAGTAAGTCGATGGCTCCATCTGGTGACAAAGAAGAGTTAACATAAGCTGTACTTACCTGTAAAATACAGTACATAACTATGAAAACTTCCTCTATGTTGACTCCTATTAAGAGCCGTGCTTGACTCTGCCTCTTTTCATTTAAAAGTAGTAGTAGTAGGAGTAGCTGTAGTAGTAGTAGAAGCAGTAGAAGCAGCAGCAGCAGTAGTAGTAGTAGAAGCAGTAGAAGCAGCAGCAGCAGTAGTAGTAGTAGAAGCAGTAGAAGCAGCAGCAGCAGTAGTAGTAGTAGTAGTAGAAGCAGTAGGAGCAGTAGAAGCAGCAGCAGTAGTAGTAGTAGTAGAAGCAGTAGAAGCAGTAGAAGCAGCAGCAGCAGCAGTAGTAGTAGTAGAAGCAGTAGAAGCAGCAGCAGCAGTAGTAGTAGTAGAAGCAGTAGAAGCAATAGTAGCAGTAGTAGTAGTAGTAGAAGCAGTAGAATCAGCACCAGCAGTAGTAGTAGTAGAAGCAGTAGAAGCAATAGTAGCAGTAGTAGTAGTAGTAGAAGCAGTAGAATCAGCACCAGCAGTAGTAGTAGTAGAAGCAGTAGAAGCAATAGTAGCAGTAGTAGTAGTAGTAGAAGCAGTAGAATCAGCACCAGCAGTAGTAGTAGTAGAAGCAGTAGAAGCAATAGTAGCAGTAGTAGTAGTAGTAGAAGCAGTAGAATCAGCACCAGCAGTAGTAGTAGTAGAAGCAGTAGAAGCAATAGTAGCAGTAGTAGTAGTAGTAGTAGTAGTAGTAGAAGCAGTAGAAGCAGCACCAGCAGTAGTAGTAGTAGAAGCAGTAGAAGCAATAGTAGCAGTAGTAGTAGTAGTAGAAGCAGTAGAAGCAATAGTAGCAGTAGTAGTAGTAGTAGAAGTAGTAGTAGCAGTAGTAGTAGTAGCAGCAGTATTATAATTATTATTAGTAGTAGTAGTAGTAGTAGTGGTGGTAGTAGTAGTGGTGGTAGTAGTAGTAGTAGTACTAATAATAATAATAAAAATACATAATCACAACCTTGAAATTAAATGATTAATTAGGTGACACATTGAAGGTAGGCTGATAAGACTTTCTTTCATGAAAGAATTACTTTGTGATATAAATGAATGAATTGATTATCAAATTATGATTAAATCATGATTAATGCATAGCTAATTTAGTCACACATTCTAATTATCAAAGTTTAAATTTGACATGTGAGCTATCAATGTGCACCCAATGATTAATAACTGTTAGGGATTCAGTGGTAAAACTGTATTTATATACAGTAGTCACATATGCATTTTTACAGAACATATTGAACACTGATCTTTTTTTCCTTTTTTTTATTCTTAGAAGTTGACATGATGCTGCATCTGTGACACTGGGTGTCAGTATAAGGCCAAGACATCTGCCATATGATATTATCAGCATTTTAAAAGCAAAACATTAAAAAGAGGGAAGAATGTGAGTCCTGCTTAAAATACTGAGTGCACCTTTAAGCAAACAGTCAGTAATAAAAAGCAAAGAAGTAGTTATGTGTTGATATGTTGTGCTATCTACGTTGATTTAATATGAGCCTGCACGCTCTGCTCCCGCGATTTCACACAGAACTAAAGGTTTTTTTTTTTTAAATGACACAAAAATGAGCAGTTTACATAAAGATTAGGGTAAATAATTAGAGATTAAATGATGATCACGTTAACATGTTTTTAAACCATATGTCTTCTCCTATAATTTTTTTTTTTTTTCCCTTTCTGGTGGAACATTACCAAAAAGTGTTTTTTTTTTGCTTTCGCTTTCAGAATGAACCCCCCCCCGCTCTCCTTCCCGGATAGTTTTCCACTGGCATCTAGCATACAGGACAGTGAGTTCAATACCTACTCGTAGAAAAGAGAATGACTTGAAAACATAGATTCTTTATATCTCGCATTATTTATATTCATAATTATCTTTTTTGGTGAGTAAACTGAGCCAGTGCTCCTTTGAAAGCTGCAAATGAACAATCTAAATATGGTTCAATATCTGCACATGGTCCATTCTACACATCTGACGCTCTTGCATTGCACTGAACAAAAAAAGATGAGGGTAGATAAGACCCTTATTCCTCATCTGGTATTGTGTAGAGCCTTTTGAAGCTGCACTGAAACTGTAAATTTGACCTTCAACTGCTTATTAGCTGTTGAAGTCCACTATAAGGAGACTAATCCTGTAATGTTTTCATCAAAAACCTTCATTTCTTTTCGATTGAAGAAAGATAGACGTAAAAATCTTGAATGACATGACAGCTTGTGAGTGGTTAGATGTTGAATGTTTCCTGTGGAGCTAATGTTAATTAACTGATGTGAGCATTATACTCCAACTGAAAAAAATGCAATATTTTATATGGTTACATTTTATTATGATGGTCCCCTTAATCAATCGACTATAAGCAACTTTGAAACTACATGCCAACTAACTCTCATTAAGAGTATTAGTATGCTCAAGAATGGTAGAATCTAGTATGGTAGAATAAGTTGACGTACTGCAAAGACACTTATAGTCAGTTTTTCTGTTGGTTGACCATCAAAATAAAGTTTTAGCATATATTTACAGTAGCAGACATACTAATACTCTGATGACCGCTAGTTGATATGTAGTTGCAGTGTCACT
Source organism: Sinocyclocheilus anophthalmus (assembly GCA_018155175.1). Classification (NCBI taxonomy): domain Eukaryota; kingdom Metazoa; phylum Chordata; class Actinopteri; order Cypriniformes; family Cyprinidae; genus Sinocyclocheilus; species Sinocyclocheilus anophthalmus. The sequence goes on along the minus strand of JADLZN010008684.1, from coordinate 2,831 downwards.
TATCAACAGCTGTTTAAAAGGTACCATCAAAATAATCAAACTGATATTACAATAAAAAAAGCAAATATTACAAAGCAAATGTGTCATATTACACATTAATCTGATCTGATATCTGATCTTATGGATGTTTGAGAGAAAAAAAAATATTATTATTATTACTACTTTAAGTAAAGTAGCATAAGAAAAATGGCAAGATATGAGATTTATAATACATTATAACTATGGGAAATATAATTAATTGTAACTTAAGTGGATGCAATGTGTTTATTGTGTTATAAATCATCATACTCTTAAAAGCTCTAACCACAAATAAGTAAATATTATAAAACATTAAAACTGTTCTTATTAATATTAAGAAGATGACATAACATATTATAAGTATTTTATAATGCATTATGCATTCATTGTAATGCCTTAAGAATACCCTTACAATGTATTATGAATACGGGCTTCATAGAAAGTGTTACAAATCCTTTAAAGTGTTCATAATAGTACCATAAGAGTACATATTACTCTAAAGTACTAATACACACCCTTTAGGGATTATTCTGAGCATCTTTTTTTAAGTACCTGAAGTGCACTGTCAGGGTTTGTTTTGCAAATAGTACCAAGCTGACTCCGCATTATGTCTTGCATAACACATAATAAACAAAAACGTGTTACAGCACAGTATATATTTTCCAAATATTTGTACACTATATGCATAAATATTGCAATTGCAATGGGATGAAAACAAAATTCAGCTTAGTGTAAATTGACACCTTTATGAACAATGCATACATTTGAACTGGGCAGCATGGTCTTAATTTAGCATACGTGCATTTTCCCTTGCATATTCAGCAGTGTGGTTACACACATATAATCTAAGTTGGCCTCTGTAACACATTGATTATTACAGTAATTCTAATCAATTATTAAGTTCTCTAATGCACATTTTCAGAGATGACTTTTTCACACCTCAAGTCGTAAGCAGTCCTCACCAGAACTCTCACTGTAAGTTTTGTGTACACTCTTACATACAGTCACCAAAGGCACAGTGGGCAAGTTAAACAGGCCATAAACAAGAGTTGCATTCTGAATCTCGACTATTGATGGAAATGAAGCTACTGAGAGTTCACAGAAATTAAAGTAAGTATGTTATGAAGTTATCTATAATTATTCACTGTATTTTGAAGTGTCCGTCCATGGTTAAAAAAACACGGTGACCCGATACATTGGGAGTAATATGAAATTACGGACACATATCTAGTCTGGGCGTTAAAGCCTTGGAGTTGGTGCTCAGCACACAACAGGTTTTTTTGAAATCATTGATTACTAGATTAGGCTTTTCCACAAATGTTTCTGGCTTCTGGATTGGTGCCTGCTGGGCAAGCGGCAACCTTCCGGTCTCTCTCCTGAAGCCAACAAGGAAGTGACTTATACTGTAATTCATCGACTGGCTGCTAGAGGCTGGCTCCAAAAGAGAGTCAGTCCCGTAGAATCCCCATGTTAAAATGCCCAACTTTACAGCAGAAGAAAAACATGACATGACAACTGTGAGGGGGTGATTTGTTTTATAACTCATCCGTTTAAATTATATTAAGCCTTAAAGTTTGCATAATTAAGGGCGCGGCCACTTGAGTGACAGGTGGATTGCCGCTGCTTTCACCACCGTCGAGCTAGGTGGGCGTGGTATCAGCAACCAGCTCCCGCCTCTTTGACCATTTTCGATTATCCGGAAGTAAAGAGTGAAAAGCTGGTGAAGCGCTGCCCAATTTGGAGACAGCGCCTCCGCCCCAATTTGAGCTTAAAAAAACGCCTTCAGAAACTACAGTGACGTCACGGACACTACGTCCAGGTTTTCTTATGGAGCTTTTCCACTGCGTGGTACGACTCGGCTTGGCACAGCTCAGTATGGTACGGTACGGCTCGGCTCGGTTTTGCGTTTCCATTGCAGTTTAGTACCGCTTTAGAGTGGAGGGGATTATTCACATGTCGTTATAGTTCCGCCACCTCTATTGCCGCGACTCCTGAAAAACTTTTTCATTCCGCATCGCCCAATCAAGCTCTCGCTGGTCCGCTCCTCTGCTATCAACGAGAGGGAAGTGTCCACTGCGTCTGTACTTCCTCAACAGACAATGAAACAGACACTTTTTGGTTGTTAAAAAAGGTGCGCTCATTCAAAACAATTGCATTCGATCCTTCGCTTGCTGTGCTGATTTAAATCTAGCGGTTCTGTTGTGTTTGTGTCGCAAGTTCAGCGACGCAGGTAGTGACGATTCTCTCCGACCAATCAGTGATCAGCAGAGTTTACAAGTCACATTTTGGTAATGGTACGGTTCACTTTGAACCTCAACCGAGGTGGTACTAAAAAAAAAAAGTACCAGGTACTGTACCCAGTGGAAAACCCCTCAAAAGTGAACCGTACCGAGCTGTACTGATCCTTACCATGCAGTGGAAAAGCGCCATTATACAGTCTATGCTGCAGGGTAATCTTATTTCCAGTGTGCTATCAAAATCTGACTCCTGTGCATCAGGCAAAGTCCAAACCTAGCTTGTGTGCCCTTGAAGGGCACTTGTAGGGCCTTTGCGCCCTTGTAGGAGCGTTCCAAATGTAAGTAAGCAGCTGAAGGAATATAAAGTTTGGTGCTGGATGATCACAGCTTCAGAACTGGAGTGGCCATGATGATGGCACTGGGAAGAGTGAGATGGTGATATGCTCCTCCATCACACTCAAGATGTAAAATAATCCACAAACCGACAGGGTGTAATCAATAAATCCCACCAGTAGCAGCATCTGGCTGAGAATGTCATCAGTCCTGCTGCAGAAGATGCACTTTCTTCATTCCAGC